>JAGSMP010000052.1:5065000-5650327 GCA_029286625.1 Parnassius orleans
CTCAGAAGAAAGTCCTGTTTCATCAAGATAACGCCCGTGTTCAACGTCAGTACAGTCAAGGCTGAAATTCAAATGTGCTTTTGAACTGTTACCGCATCCGCCGTATTCACCTGATCTGGCACCATCAGACTTTTCTGTTCCCTAACCTAAAAAGCACTTGGGAGGTCAAAGATTTTCGACAAACGACGAGGTCAAAGCAGCTGTAGACGCATATTTTGACTCTAAGGAAGAATCATTTTTTCAACGGTCTAAATGCTTGGAAGGTAGGTGGCAAAAGTGTATTGAACTTGATGGTGATTATAGAAAATAAAATATTACTGATTTAGTATGTGTTTATTTTCTTGGTTAGGCCGAGTACTTTTCAATCCACCCTCTATCAAAAACCTTAAGATCTTTTTAGCATTTCTCATAATCGTCTTTTACGACACCATATATCGAATTGAGATGATTTGTTCTACTAAATCACCACCACAAGGTGAGAAACTCATAGCAATAATATGGTTTTATATTTAAGCTTTAACTAACAGTATCATGCTATATAAATATATTTTAATTGATAGAAGATAAAAGAAAAACTGCCTAATACATTACATTTTTTTAATAATTCTCAAAGATAATATTGAAAAACAAATTTTTTTTTTAATAAATAAAATGAACAATAATTCCAAATATCTATAGGGAGAGGTATGCTTGGAACTTTTCTGCGTGATTAAATCGATCGAAATGACTATATCTGCAGTAGAATCCAACGTATCAGTAAGCTGAAGTGGCAATGGGTCGCCATATAGCTCAAAGAATCCAGAATCGATTGGAAAGAAAGGCTCTCGAGTGATAGCCTCCTAACGGTAAGGAAAGTGTGCGGCGTTCACTCTATATTATGAAGTAACGACCTGGTCAGACATTGAGAAAGTCGATGGACGCAGGTGGCTCAGTACCGTGTATTGTGGCAATCCTTGAAGAAGGTGCATATTCAGCAGTGTACTTGTGAAGAGGTGTGTGTGATTGTAATTGTTACATTTCTAAATATATTTTAAATGGAAGTAAAAGAAAGAATAAATCTTGATAATTATCTGACGGGCCTGACCAAGGCCACATATATTTTGATTATTAAATTGTCAACTGCACTGAATATACATTATATTTTTAAAGGTTTAGGTTAGGAAGAAGCCGCTGCCCATTTCATTTTCAGTTTCCCTCTGTCGCCTCTTACCACAATAACGGGACGACATGGGGTAGTGAATATTCTTACACCACCAGACACACATATGTATGTAAATGTAAATGTATGTTTATTAGAAAGTTGACAGTAAAAAAGCATTTTATTTGTTATAAGAATATATAACTAAAATAAAAATATATTAAAAGTTAAAGTTAAAGTTACAGCCTATATACGTCCTACTGCTGGACACAGGCCTCCTCTCATTTCTGAGAGGGTTTTAGGGAAAGGAAGTGTCCGCCGCGCTGCCCCAATGCGTGTTGGGGAACTTCACATGTCTTCGAAATATTTTTTATTTTCTTATTTCTTAGACATGCATGATGTTTTCCTTCACTGCCAAGCACGTGGTAAATCAGCACTTAAAATTGTAATTAACAATTATATCGGAACCCGGGTTGCTTGCGTACTGTGAAATTTACAGCGAGCGCTAACTATCTGAGCTACCACGGCTCCATTATAAAATATATTACATACTCATTATTTTTAACAACTTCTTTTCTTTTAGTTCCGTACAGTCTTCTTTCCAGGACAAAAGCCTAATATTGGAGATCATTATAAGAAGGATTATCAATCACAATGTTATATATAAACGAAAGTACAAACTGAGCGATGAGCGCAGTCTCTTTTCACATCGATTAAATGTGATGCATGTCGCCGACACGCGTGACAGAACGGAAAACGGGAGTAAAATGAAGCACCGCCTGAAACATATTTTTAAAATGTGATTCAGTTATTAAATACATGCAAAGAATATAATACATTAATATGTAGATTTGTAAACAAAAGAGCTATTACTGTAAAACTTCCAAACGTAATGAACCTAAAAAAGGGCCTTTATCTACACACAACGAACCTAAATAAGGTCCACTAGTAGACGAAGGCCTTATTTAGGTCTGTCCTTTTCCATCTTCTTCCTTAGCGCGTAAAAGTCTATTGCTGGACATGGGTATCTTCAGTTAATAAAAGAATTTGTAGTATTCGCCAATATTAGCACAAAGCACGTTTCGATATTTAACGTCTGACGTAAAGGAAACCACTATAACGCTATTTGTCTAAAGCCAAGACATCTTTCTGGGGTTTCCCATAATCCCCTCTTACCAAACCCACGGGACAAAATGGGTTGATGGATTTTCTTACGCCGCCACCACACGGTACACTGGTGGACAACCAAATACTTGTTAAGGTGCTAAAATATTTATTAAATTAATTTATCATTACCATCAAAAATTAGTAATGCCGCTGTTATGGCTGATATACTTAGAGGATAATTATTTACATTTAAGTTATATTTTATATTACTTTAAATAATAAATACATTCACATTTTTCATTTATTATCATCACCATCATAACCTTTTACAATCCCACTGATGAGCATAGAGGAAATCCTATAAATGTCAAAAAGTACGGTCCTGAGCTACCAGCAGCTGATTACTTTTTATTACCAACAGTATCAAATTATGCTGTTCATACTCCTTTTCTATTTAATGAAATTTTATTTCGTTGTAACACCAAGGTATATTAAGACTTGCAGGATAACGCAGGCGATAATAATTTTAGATGAGGTGTCAAGTTCCCAGGAGGGTGTCGGATAAACATAGCAAGTCACGCCTTGAATTGTTATTTATAGTGATAATATGTTTTCCTTTGCGTAATCGGGAGATATTACAGAGAATATCTCGTAACATTAGTACTGTTTAACCAAGTCAATATTTTATTTTTGGCTTCTACGTATTTTACATAAAAATATTCTTAGTGTTTATCATTATGATTGATCCAAATTCTTTAAATAATAGGTAAAAATATTTATTTATCGCCTAGCAAGGGATAACAAAGATAAACTCAGGAATATCCTTGTCAACGTGACGTTGTTGGTATTTGAAACAGTTTTTTATTATTACGGAACAGGAACCATCATAATTTCATTCCCTCTAACTGTACCAATGCGTGATAACATGACAGTTTTCTGCATTCTACGGAGTCCCAGTCACCTCTGATGATCCGAGAGGCTGACCGGTATTAACCTGATCGCTGAAACTAATGATAAATTTATTTTCTTATCTTTTTAGGCTTTTACGAGGTTCTCGTCATATGACATGGTTATATCGATCAAAAAAAAATCCTTGTCTGTGACCGGTCCCCCAACACAACATCAGTTTTATTCGCAAGAATAGTTCTGTACGCGAGAATCATCCCACCCAGTCCTAATAGAGCCTGGTGCGGTCATTCACGTGTATGGCTTCCAGGGAGTTCTTATAATAAGACAGTTTCTGACCCAAGGGACCGTATTTCAGAGCGAGCTCCTTGTGTAGGATCCTGGATACTAGGTTGTGTCTGTGCAAATACTCAGAGTTAGCAAGAGCCGATCATCGAACTGTTCATGTTCATGTTCACCCCTTCGATACTTATGCTCTGTGACATACCTAAGTATCGATGTGCTTCAGCTTCAGAAAAGGCCCTTATATTTATGGGCGTAGATAAAATAGATGAGCGTACGTCCTTGGAGTTAGTGAACCTGCCCCTTTAAACATGTTGGACCGCACACTTATCCATCGTCAACTCTATTTTGATAGAATGGCTAAAGTTACAAGTAACTTACAACAATTCCATTAAATGGGAGCGATTGGAGGCAAATAACTTCAGGTTGTAGTTTTTAGAAAAGTAAATATTTTTCCACACGCAGAAGTTCCCTACTGAAGCCCTCCATCAAGGTACTGACAGAGATCAGAAAGAGGCAAAAGCAAGACTCAAATAATCGCCCTGGAATATATCCATTATTATCCTTATCTCGCTTTCTGCAGCCGTCATCTTTGCCGAGATGACAAAGGATCGTACTCCATTGCCTTATAAACTGCTCGAGGAAGTCACTTATTAAACAGTCAACCTTGTACGGCTCGAAGATTCTCTTTAACCATGTGTAAGATACCAAGTCAAATGCCTTTCTCTAGAAAGAAGAAAAGTAAGAGTTAACAGGCGCAGAAGAAGTTCCGATGGTTGCGTATAACTACTTTGCCAACAACCTCGACATGAGGAGTGATTTCTTATTAATAATAATATTAAAACACCACGAATAAATAAAAATCTTATCCGAAAACAGAAATTATACGATAACATTACGTACGAAGAGCAAGGAGTCCATAATTCACATTAACACTCTGAGGGAAGTTCTGCAGCCAAATGAATAAAACGGTGTGCATCATCAGTTATCACGCCCGTGTTATGTTTATTTTGCAAAGCGTTGTTAAAAAATGGAAAAAGTCTTGTTCTTGCCGCAAAATTGATGAAAGAAATAGGATATTTAACTACCTTAATTAATATTTTTTACGTGGTAGAGCCATGCTGCAGCTATATTACTGGTATAGTTGTAGCACGAAAGGGTCGGCTCGACCAGGGAAGGACCACGCTCTCACAGAATACCAGCGTAAAATAGCAGCTTAACGCTGCTATGTTTCGTATGGTGAGTGTAGAGAACCGAAGACCGTTTTTACTGGAAATGAGGCATTCCATCTTAGTCCTCACGGGTGACAACGCATCTGCATTTTGATTCGTAATCGAGGATAAATGCAGCTGTCTATAGGCCACAGCAATCACTTACCATCAGGTGAACTGTGTGCTCATTTGTCACCCTTATCCTATAAAAAAAACACTTATTTATGTTTGTTTTTTGCTATAAATATGTGGTAAAAAGATGAGTTTTGTATTTTTATTCAAATAACAATATTATATAATTTAAATTTAATTATATATATTATCAGAAAGATAATAATACATTTTTATGTAACGGCAACAACATTAAGGTAATAATTTTGGCTTCGAGGTAAGTAATTCAACTACTATTAAAAGAAAAATATTAAGCTTGTTTGATAAGTTATCAGTCATAAGTTTACCTATGGCAAGTTTAACTAGGTAAGGCCAATTTCATTCATCCGGTTTCCATAGAGTTATTAGGGTATTATTCAAAAGGAGTTCAGTATAACTCTTTTGCATCCAAGAAGTAATATTGTGAAGATTTTTGTATTGAACATAAAGAATTTTAGCCCTTTGAAAAGTACCTACCTATAGGATTAAAAGACAAAGATAAAAAAGGCAAAGCTTGCCCCGAATTTCCCTAAGCAGAAAAGCGGGGTATCTATTGATTGCGTTGATGCTTGAAATCCCCAAGCTCCATATGAAAATTAAAAGATGTGTAGCCAATGCAACGGTGAAAGTTATAATGAATGTTGATGCTTTCGACCCCTCAAGTAGTTCGCAACGCCGCCACTCTAAAAAGTTTGTCTTCACCTAACCTGAGATAGTTCGAATCACCACTGATAGATAGCGTTAACAATGTTATAGAGGCTATAGAGAACATAAGAGTGATATTTATACCACACTGCTAAGTTTTGCGAAGCTTTCTGCCTTCATCCGGCAGTAGAGATTTTTGTTCTCTCATCAAAGCTTCAATAGCTAGGTCATAAACTAAATAATCCGAGGAGCTGACTAATTTACTGGTAGTAAGATTAAGCCATTAAAAAGTGAGTAGTAAAGCCTATATTTATCCTCAGCAAACAGTTGGGAAAATAATATTCGTTCCGATGTCATTCGGTTAGTACCAACATTTTGTATATATTTTCAGCAAAGGCAAAGTAACTAAAATATGTTCATGAGTTGTATATATGAGTCATATTTAATAAGATTTGATACAAAAAAAAACTTATTTTCGAAAATATCTATTATAATAGGTATCTTATGTAGAGACAAAACAGTTCCAGAATACCTTCATCTTTATCCATATTTGATGAAGTAATTGGAAACATTGAAAACGGTCGATCCCTTAATTAGAATGAAGTACCAATATACAGTTTAAAGTCCTTTAGTGAGAGAAGTTTCATCAACAATTAGAGTTTCGGGTTAATTAATTGAAAACGCCAAGGTAGGATATTTAATTAACTACATAAAATACAGATTATTTTAGGCCGACTTCAAAAAACGTGGGTAACTAAAAACCGGCCAAATGCTAGTCAAACTCCCACATGAAGGGTTCCGTACCATCTTATAAGATTTAAAACTAAGTTAAAAAACACACTTCTAGTAAGCGAGCCCCCATTAATTTTCAATTTATTTTTAATATTTTGTGTTAAAGCGGCAACAGAATAAATTCTATGAAAATTTCAAGTGTCTACCTATTACGGATCATGAGGTACAGCCCGCTGATTGACAGACGAACGAACGGACGAACGAACGGTCGGACGGACGGACGGACAGCGGAGTCTTAGTAATAGGGTCCCGTTGGTTATCCTTCGGGTACGGAACCCTAAAAAATGAAATCGGCGCCATGTTACTGAACGGGATGACTTACGGTTGTTTGAAGTAAAATCGAACCATAGTGCATCAAATTCAACCTTCTCATTAGATAAGTTATAAATTCCGTGTCTTTTGAATGTTAATAAAAATACTTCTAAATATAATTGGTATGCGTTTTAATTGTTCTTATTTAAACATTCTTCTTTAAACTCAAAAATAGGATAGGGTGATATCATCTTACGACTATATAATGTTCCACGTTTTAATATAATCGTGACAATAGCTCTTTCAGATTCGCGACATAAGGTAAGTAAAAAAAATTGAAGGGCTCTAGAAAAAAAAAATTCTCAAAGTGGAAAAATAAGAGATGCGGTGTTTAGTAATATAACCTGTATTATATAACCTATAATACTAAACGCCGCATCTCTATTCGTCCGGTGTATGTTGATTGCATTTACTATGAACCGTAAGCCCAGTTTACCTAATCCACTTTCTAAAAAAATTGAAAATGACGAAGCGGCACACTAACCAATTCAACTTGGGAAAGATAAACGTGGTGTAGAGGTCTCCTGGGAAATAGTGATTGCCGAAACTTTTGGAATTTATGATCCCAGTGTATTTTGATTTAAGATCCCGTTTATTGCATTGTTCGCGATTTAAATTATTTTATTCATCTTTATTAAAAAAAAGTAAAGCAGCTGTTATCTTATACTTATTGAGCAATTGTTTTATGTAATTGGTTTCTCGGAAACGGCTCTAACGATTAAATTAAATTGTGTATTTAGATGATTTATTTCCCAGTTATAACTATTTTTTTCTAGCGCCGATTAAAACTTGGTCGTCCATTTACTGTATACATATAATAATGTCCCACAATTGCGCACAACGTGCCTAATCTCATTTCTGATAGATATTTTGAACAGGGAATAATTTTCCGCGCTGCTCCACTGCGTGATGACGAAATTCACATAACCTCAAAAAAAAATTAACTTCTCAAACATGCTGGTTTTTTATGTTCCCTTTCTCCACTGAGCCCGTGGTAAGTCACTTAATTTTTTTTAAGCCAAGCGATAATCAAGTGAGTTACAACGGCGCACTCACATTCATATATAAATGATAATACCATAATTCATTCACTCATAAGATTAATAACTCTTTAAGCAAAACATCATTGAAATTAATAATACAAATAAGTAATTAAAATATTGTATTGACTCTTATACTTTTAAATTTTATATTTAAATATGAAAATTCTTTATCAAGTTTAAAAAAATTATGAGTTAAGTATTTTATTACAACAAAGTGTCCGCCGCACTTCATAAGGTTCACTGAATTCAAGGTCGAGAGAAGTTTGATTGCGAGGGTTATTCTTAATCAACACGTAGTCTCCTTGTTGGAAGTGATGGATTTTGGCTTTATGTAGATTGAATCTTTGTGTGTCTTGTTCGCTTGAACGAGACATTTTCTGTTGTACCTGTTGAGTAAGTGCTTCGATATCTACGGTCTCGTTGTCAAAATTCACCCAGCTGAGAAGCTCAGGAGGTACACAGTGCTTTCGTTGTGTAATAAGTGTCAATGGAGCAACGCCAGTGATACGATGAGTTGTACAGTTAATTGCTAATTGCAGTTCCTCAAGTGTAGTGTGCCACTGCTCTGCTTCGTAGTTTTTAATCATCACCAATGCATTTTTGAGAGTTGCAACGACCCTTTCTATTTGGTCATTTGCTCGGCTAACTCCTGGAGCTATAGTGTGAATATCTACTCCAGCGTAGTCGCAATAGTCTTTGAACTCGCCAAGGAACTCCCTTCCTCCATCGACTATTACTTGAATTGGTGTACCGAATAGATGTACAGTGCGTTTCAGAGCAGCTAATGTACTGTGTGGGTTCTTATTGCTGGAGAAGTAGAGCAAAACATATTTCGAGAAAGCGGCAACAGTGACTATGACGTCCTGCTGATCATCTGGAGTGCCTAGCTTTCCAGTTATATCCATATGAATAACTTGGAAAGCAGCCGTTGGTTTTTGTATTGGGTGTAATTGGGCTTGTATAGTACCAGATCTTCCTTTGGATGTTCGGCATATTACACAATTGTCTACAAATCTTCGAACAGTAGAACTCATTTTGTCGAACCAATAAGTTTCTCTGATCTTTTGTAATGTTTTTTTTGGCCGGGATGTTTCAGTGCGGTGTGAAAAAAGTTGATGATACTCCATTGGAAGGCCTTGGGGACAACTGTGCCAAGTTGCTGATCACAAACAGGATCGTTTACTTGTTTCTCCAAGACGTTATCCTCCAAGACATAGTCCTCTACTGGGTTATTCTCACTAAGGTTGTCGATTACAGGTCGCAGTTCATCATTCAGTCGCTGTTCAATTTTGAGCCAGTTCAAGTCTCTTGTCATTACATTGACTACAAGCTCAGTCGGGTTCCTGCTGAAAAAGTCAGCATATTGGAGACGTTCACCCTTGCGGTACTCTACCTCAAAGTCATAGTTTTGTAAGAATGCCCACCAACGATGAATCCGCGGTAAAAGGTCCTTCTTGTGCTTGGACGCTTTTAATGCATTGCAGTCTGTGAATTTTCACCCATATACGTACTGGCGAAAGTGTTTTATAGCACGTACCACTGCTAACGTTTCCAACTCACAGAAGTGGTAGCGGCTTCCTGCTTCAGTGGTCCTCATACTCATAAAGGCAACCGCATGTTGACGTCCGTCAATCACCTGTACCAGTACTGCACCATATCCAAGATTGCTAGCATCCATATACAGTTGTATGGGTGCTTCTTCTTGGAATAATGTCAGTACTGTTGCGGACGTCAAGCATTCGATGATTGTGTTACGTGCTTTCTCGTGGTTGTCTGTCCACGTCCATTTTGCACCTTGTTTGTCAGTTCGTACAACGGTAGCATTATACGTGAAAAGTCAGGAATATATTTCCTGAAGTATCCTGCCAGTCCATTGAACTGTCTCACCTGCTTCACACTCTTAGGTACTGGAGCTTTCACAAGAGCCTCCACTTTACGTGGGCTTGGTCGTACTTGTCCATCAGAAATTACATTTCCGAGGTATTCGATGGATCGTTTGAAGAAACTGCACTTCTCGGCGTTGATAGAAAACCAGCATCTTGTAGTGCTATGAGAATCCGCTCCAGGTATGATATTCCTTCTGGAAAATCTGCACATTTACTCAGCACATCATCCACATAGACCTGTGCAGCTGTTCCCAGCAATGACGTCAGAGCTCTGTTGATGCATCGTTGGTAAACAGAACAAGCATTACTCAAACCAAACGTCATGGCGAGGTATTCATATAGCCCATCTGATGTGACGAAGACGGTCTTCTCTATAGAAGTCTCAGCGATAGGAATCTGGTGAAAAACAGCTGCCATATCAAGGCTTGTGTAAAATTGTCCATTTGCTAGCTGGTCAATCTAGTCGGAAATCAACGGAAGTGGGTAATGATCACGTAGAGTATTCGAGTTGAGTTCTCGAAAGTCGATGCAGGGTCGATCATCATCATTCTTCTTCTTGACTAGGATGACAGGGCTTGAGTCATACGCAAAAGCAAATCACCTTGATTTGCTTTCATTATGTTCCATTAACTCTTGAATTATGTTACGAACCTTCTCCCTTTCCACAGGACTAAGACGATATGGTCTTCCTTCGACGAATTTATCCGGGTTTTTCAGTCTGATCTCCAACTCACCGGTGTTGACCCGAGTTTTAGGATATCCACGAATAAATAAATGCTCGTATTTATTCAGGAGTCCACGTAGTTGCGCGATTTCATCTTCGCTGGTCAAATCACAGTCCAAATTATTGAAGATAGGAGAATTCGTGCTCACCTGATTGACAAGTGGGTTACGAACTGACTTCGTCCCGTTGGATGTAATTATCATATTCAGATTGGTATCATGAATCAGGTTCATACCCACTAGGATATCTGTTGACATTTCATAGTCAGGTAACACAAAACTCCAGTTCAATACTAAAGATAGTGCTGGAAATTGTCCAATCCCTTTTAAATAGTTAACTGCTGGGCTCCTTTGACCAGGTAAAACTATAGCAACCGATTCTCGCATGATTGAGCATTCTGCCCCACTATCGAACACAGCCTGCAATATCTTTTCTCCTATTTTGATGGAGATAGGAGCCAGCTTATTGTTTGCTACGTAGTTCACGCTTGAAGTTAACGATCGTTCCCGTTTGAAGCAGGTTTCATAAGTGTGGCCTGGTTTCTTGCAATAAGTACAGGTAGGTACGGTTTTTGCTTTAGCATCCTTGTTGCCAGCTTCGGGTTTAGCCTCCGAAGGTTTAAATCTGCAATCATTGGTTGAGTGGTTTGTCTTCTTAATATACGGCAGCTTGATGTTGATTGTTGATTGTCCGCAAATCGTGGACGTTTGTTAGGTATTGTGGAACTTGCGTTTACATGAGAACGCTTCTTCAGTATAGATGTTGCCATTGAAATCAATTCAGGCACAGTGGTTGCTCTGGCGTTCAGTAATTTGATGCGCAAACGCTCGTCATTGACACATCCAATCACTGCCTACACAGCGTGCTCATCTCTCAGCTTGTCCTTGGTCACCCTTCTCCATAGGATCCATGACCGTGATAAGAACTCTGCAATATCCTTTGACGAATTGGACGAATCGTAAACATGTTCCCCGAACATAACGATATATCGGGAGTATCTGTTCTCAGGTTCAAATGTTGTGGTGATGTTCTTCCGCAACTGTTCCCATGTACTAGTGGTCACCATCCAATCATTGATCCACATTTTCGCACGTCCCTTCAACAGGCTGCAGACTTTCATACGAACGTCGAAGTCACTGAGCTTATATGCTTCCATGGCTTGGTCTATATGCTGACACTATTCTCGTACTCCGACGTGGGTATCCGGGTCAAATGAAGGCAAGTAAATGTCTTTGACAGCACAAACTTTCTGAAATTTTCTGCATCATCTCCATCATTTGCATAAGGAATTGTGGTGGTATCCCATTCATCCGCATTCCTTGATCAGGGTAGGTACGTGATCTTGATTGTAGTATGGCTTCCATAGGCGTATTGGTGACCAGCACAGGCTCTTCATGCTGGTTCCAGTTGCTCAGGTGGTAAACGAGCTGATGAGGAAGTGGCTTGAGTAAGGATCCTTGATATCCCACTTCTGATGACGGAGGACCGGGCTCCTTTGTGTTTTTAAAAAGTGTGACGTCAGCACAGCTGACGTCACTAATGTTATCTTCATGGTGATCACTCATCTTCAATCTTCCAAAGAAAACACCACAAGTATACCGAAAGCCTCGTTTATTCAACTGACAGCGTAAAGATGTATTTAGCGAGGTCTGTACTGTTCGACTGCTCGAGCCAGACTGACTTAGCACTCTCTGAGCGGCCGTATTTATAGCGTGGCAAGCACGTATACATAAATTTTAGGTCAAGTATTGAATTTATGTGAATCACAAGATCTTAACATTGTAATAATCAAACAGTGATTAATTAATGGCTTATGAACTATTTTTAACCAAATCAAATTATTAAACAGAGCAATTAATGATTAATCCTTATGATCGACGAACTATTGTTGTTGCGCCGATATATATGATAATTAGAGTAGTTGGTAACAATAACGTTTATTAATTTAATAAAACGCTATTTATATCCATTAAAATTTAAATAAATTAAAATTTAATTTCCTATCTAGAAGTCTAAAAATATATTTTTATCATTTGCAAATAGAAATCTCGTACTCCGCTTGTTAGAAGCAGATTGGCATCGTGGTTTTTTTCCACAGGTTGCTCTTTGATTCAAATTATTGTTTCTCATAGTTGTTTCAAAGTCAGCCACCTTTATTAACTTCCCATTTGGAAGTTTATTTAATTGGTCCGATGTTTGATTTTTTTTTCTTTAGAATACAATTTGCCAAAATTAGAATTATTAGGAAAAAGTTTGAAGCAAATTGGCGACAAGATGATTACGATGGGCAGCGTCCTTACTATATTTAGTAAAACTGCTATAATGCACAATATAATGATATAATGTTGCAATGCAATGCTAGCTTCATGAAATAAAAACTTTAATAGGCTCATTAAAAGTAAAAAAGGAGTAGCCTACAAACTGATGGAGGGCAAAGGCTTCCTCTCATTCCTGAAAAGGTTTTGGGGCAGGACAGTCCAGTGTTGGCGTACTTTACATATTCTTCAACTATATATCCTTAGTTAAAAAAAAACTATATTTTTTTAACCTTTCGGATATACAAGTTTCCATACAATATTTTTCCTCATCGCCAAACACGTGGTTAATCAGCACTCAAACTGCAATGAACTACCTTATTGCCAGCGGGTGTCGAATTTGGTTTGCTTGCGTACTGTAAAATGTTAACGCAATTGCTTATCCTCTTAACGGCTATGAAGGTATTAAATAAAATTATAATTTAAGTAATATGAAGTGGCCATTTTAAAAGTGTAACTACTTAGAGGTTTAATAAAATTAAAAATCTAAGTAACATTCAGTATTAAAATGGAGACTGGAAAAATTTAAGTTATTTTCGAAAACGGTCCCAACGTTGTTCTTACACGGCAGAGACAACTCGCAATATGAATGCTGTGCGTTTTTGGTTTAATCGCTTTCTTGGCGGATACTTAAAGAATAAACCACGAGAAAAACCAGTCACTAAGGTAAATAACGATGAAACAAAAATAATGTAGGAAACCGATCCTTATCAATCAACCCAGAAATTAGCGTCATGGTTTGCCGTTAGCTTACTCACAATATTGACTCATTTGCACCAAATTGGTAATATAAAGAGAACATTAAAGAGCACAAGAGACCATTTCCACTTTTCTCGATTTTTTTTTCAGTAAGCGCTACTCTATTAAAGATATATTTATATCTTTACTCTACGCACAAATCTCTAAATTGTGCAAGTATGGTTTCAATTATTTTAATGGAGAGGCAGGTATCTCTATACTACTAAAGGGTGAAAAACTAATAATAATCCTTTGCAAGATTATGGACCACATTGAAGTTTATTTAAAAATACACATATATTATATATAAAAATATATAGTAAAAATTTATTCTAAGTTTTATTGGTAATATAAATAAGTCCCAGGGACAAACTTTCTCGCTGATGGACAACGACATGAGAAAAGAGTGTTTTTCTGATGAACAATTATATATTGATTTATCTCGAGTGGGATCTTCTGAAAATCAATATATTCTGCTACCAAATACTAACACCACTAAAATATAGTATACAGAGAAGCTTTGAAGTAATTTATGATTTTATAATCCATACTAAGTAACTAAAATATTTTTTTATTACTATAGAGAAGCTCGCGTTTGACCACTATCTCAATTGATGGTAAGCGATGATGCGGTCGACGATGGAGCACGCTTGCCTAGACTTGACTTGACTTAAGGAATAACACTTTTTAGCTGTATGTACAATTAAAATGTTCCCAAAACGATTGACTCAAAACTTTGGACTTGCTCAGGGATAGAGTAGCATTTTAATGGTAAAATAATTTATTGAATCGGCATTTGTCCACGCAAACGAAGTCGCGGGCGGGTTAGCTAGTAACCATATAAAATAAGTTGCATTTTTTTTTAGAGCGCTACATATCCCTCTAGTGACCAACAGCATAATCAACAGCTATTATGAAGTAAACTTCCAAAGAAAGGAAAACATAACCCTCTTCTTTTTAAATATATAATCGTTTAAAAAGTAGCATATTATAAGTCCATCACGGTAAATGTAATAATGTGAAAACATAGACAAACAGACAGATTACGCTTTTAATTACAAAGACTAGTATGAAAGCTCGCACACTATTTTCGATTATTTACTCATTTTCATCCCTAAAACCGTAAATTATCTCACTTTCTTATTTATTATTAAATTTTTTTTTAAAAAGTATAATAAAACTTAGCCTTTTGTTAAGTGTACTCTGTTTACTTTTCAACCATTTTTTGCCGCCCAATGATTTTCGCACGAACGTTTTAGAATATTTTGTATTTTATTTTCTTTCATTTCTTTAAAACAAAGTAAGAAAAGAAAGTTTAATTTTTATCTTTCCAACCGTAGACGCAGACTTTATCACTTGACACCTCTTTCATATTTCAACAAAGCACCCTGCGGATGGGGACATCTAAGTCCTCTGAGCACCCGCATTCTGAAATGGAAAGGTAATTTGGACTTGTGATTTGTTCGTCAAACTTCCCTTGCAAACGACTAGCAGCTTAATCTTAACTTTAATTAAAATAATTTATGTTTTAATGCGTAATCGAGATATTTTCTTGGAATAGATTTTAATTGCCGCCATCAATCTCGTCAACTTATCCTATTACGTAATTACCATCACTTTGATGCGGGTCAACAAGTTTTTTCCATTCCTTTTAGCTTTAGTTTGTATTAAATAAGACCAATCACACCCATAATAACACGGGAATCTTGATAAAATATTCACTATTTTTCTGTTCTTTGCTCATCCTTACGTGCCAAATTTTTCAAAATTATCCCCCTTGTTGTCACATTCACTTATCACCCCTCAACTAGTTTAAACCCCATCAACCATTTATTATACAAATTATACGTCATGCACGTAACACACTGTTACTAATACATATATTTCTAGTCTTACATATTCAACTCACCTAACATATCAATATTAAAATCCACATTTAATCCGAGCAACGATGATTATACTAACACACTTTTTATGTAATGTTATTGTTATAACCGTACTCATTTTAAACTGACAAAGAGATTCCGTTAAAGAGATCTTTTAATATATAACAGTTTGTTCCCTGTTATTTGTCAAATAATTACTAACCCGTTGCTCTGACTTTAATATTGACAAAATGGCATCGTTAGCGGTTACTTTTGTACACGAACTTAGGTTTATATGACAAAAGTTATTTAATTTATAGTAGCGACAGCCGTTCCTTGGTAAAACTAAATCATTATTTACGATTACAACGATACTTAAGACTTGAATAAAAATTATTCATGACTTTTACTATTACATATTATATGCACTTGACTTTATTACAGCCCATAAAAACTTTATTACTAAACATAGGCTTTCCCACATATTGTTACCATAAAACCCACATCCATCGTTTTCCTCCATATTTTATTAGGTCACCGCCAGACACGACCAGCTCTGCTTGTAGCATATTGCGAAGTCCACCAGTGACTCTGTCGTAATGACTATATCTTCGGTAAATCGTTGATAAATTTTCCATTGATGCTGATTCTGCGTTTTTTTTTAAGTGCAGTAGCAGTAGCAAGTTACAATTCAGTGATGAAAATGTCAAGGACATAATGTCACCCTATGTTATATATTTCTGCAGCTAGATAGGATTAGTATTCTGCAGTTGATCATATACCGAAACTTCACTAAACACCTATATATACAGTCAATATGACACCACTGAACAGACTTTATCGCCTCTCAAACGTTTTTTGTTACTGTCGAATCATTTTTTATAGTCCAAATACGTCAAACGTAACCAGATACATTTTTAAATATTTTTTAAATTTTAATATTTCTAAGTTTCCTTTATAATTAAATGTGGTTTGGTAACTGGCTTGTTCGTAAAGCTGGAACTTCGCGTTGCACTTATTTGTTAGTAGTTTATACTTCGGTTTATTCGTATAAAGTTAACATAAATCAAAAGAAAGTGAAATGAAGAGCGGTCAGTCTTTTTGCATTTACGCTTAATGCGCTGCGCAAACGTGGACACTTTTTGTTATCGACACGGCACACCATCACAGGAAACCGTAGTTGCTGTGTCCGGTAGCGGCGATCAGACAGTCTCCGGTCGCTACTCCTGGACACTGGTAACAATTCGTTGCTTGTTTTCAGTCAGTTTCACCTTGGATATCGATGGAGGAACATTACATTTGCTTGTTGTGTTGATTTCACGTTGACGTAGAAGTTATTGCCGTCAATATTTACAGGCAAATCAACCACGTCAATGTCAGCGCCGTAAAATTGTAAGGAAATTTGCTTTGTGTTGCTTGTGTCTTCAACTGACGACTTAAAGTTTCCAGTTACCTACACCGAATACTTTTTAATTGGCGGTCAGTATATGTCAATTGGAAGCAACTGGACACAAAAAGTGTCTGCGTCTGCAAAAGGAATGACTGATTTCATATTGATTACATGAAAATAAAATATTCATTGGTAGCTTGTATCCCACACAAGACACAAAAGTGTCTAGGTTTGCGCAGCGTCTAACTCTCAGCACTATTGTACTCGAAGACAACTGTGTACGTGTATTAATCAATTGCGATTATTTTCTGTCCGCTTTTTACTACTAATACATCCATAATATTAGGAAGCTACAAATGGTGTGGGATATGTTGCAGTTCCACAAGTATGTTATGCGCAGAAGTAAAAATACTCATTTATTCTAACCTATCCGTATATGTATTGTTTTTGCGATAGTATTGGACATAAAATTTCATATATTGTATTTACGTACGTATACATTGTTGTAGCACGGATGGGTCGGCTCGACTGGGGTAGGACCACGTTCTCATAGAATACCAGCGTAAAATAGCAGCTTAATGCTGCTGTGTTTCGTATGATGAGTGTAGAGAACCGGAGACCCTTTTTACTGGAAACGAAGCATTCCATCTCAGTCCTCAGGGGTGACAACGCATCTGCATTTTTATTCTTAATTGATGATAAAACTAGATGTCTATGGGCCACTGCATCTACTTACCATCAGGTGGACTGTGTGCTCGTTTGTCACCCTTATTCTATAAAAGAAAAATATACATTCCACATAGCATGCCCGAATGCAGTGCCAGACAGTATGAAAATATCATGATAATTTAATTTTCGCAAATTTTTTTTACGGCTTTGGTTTAAACAAAGATATTTAAAGTATTTATTTTAATGTTCAAGTCATATATAATATGGAAAACGGGATATTTGGGGTTAATGGTGTTATATAAACAAAAATGACTTTAAAATGTATTCGTCAATAATAATTATCTTGTTTATTCCTCATATTAATATTGTATTTAAGCAAGCAATTCTTGTATATATTATGTAAAAAATTAGGTTAGTGTATAAAACATATCTTATATTTTAAGTAAGTAATTATTTTATATAATAATAGCTGGTATCCGGCGCGATGCAGCCGCAGAAGAAATAATTGCCGTAATATCATTTTAAAGGAAGGGTTATATTGTTTAATTAGAAATGATAATACATCCATTAAAGTTCAATGACATATAACTTTGAAATAAATTTGTCGGTACAATACGTGCGCCACCTACTGTAAGTTAATTGTACTATGCTTATAACCTTCACGCATGCAATAATATATTGACAAAGTTTTAACGCAATCTGATGAACGGTATAGCTGCGTATAAAATACGAATAAAACCAAAATTAATTTTTATAGGTGTATTAGGTGTACATAATATGCATTTGGCATTGGTTTCTCGGAAACAGCAATGAAGATTTGAATGAAATTATTTAAATAATGTTTTACTTTCAAAGTTTAAAAGTATTTAAATAATGTTTTACTTTCAAAGTTTATCTAGATAAATTTCATCCACGAGATAGTTATTTTGTGTCTATCGGCGAGAATAGGACGTCGTCTAAGTATTTAATATATAATATGTAATAATTAGTTTCTCCTAATAGTCTGAGAGCTGGCGGTTTTGTTGAAATTGAAAAAATATATAATTTTGTCAATTGGCGAATCTGTCCCGCGAGTCTGGCAGAGCGTTTGCGGTTATTTCGTTACTGCGCAAAAAAATGTGTTTTTTTTTTGGCAACTTGATTTCTTTTTGATCATTTAATTTAGTTTTTATATAATAAAAAAATCCAAGATGTTTTTGTCGGTTATAAAGTATTACCAGACCTCTCCAAAAATATTTTATTTAATTCCCAAAGAATATACTTTTGGCAATCTCAAATTTTAATCACGTATTTATAGAGTAATTTTAATAATACCTGCAAATCGCCAGACGAATTTAGCGGTTTTAAACAATTCCCAGACGTGAATAAAGTTTACAAATGAATACGACAAAAAAGTCTTATGCGTAGCCATAAGTGCGAGAAAGATAGCTTATCGAAGCATGCCGACAGCGGATGGGGGCCTAAGCTCCTCACGCTGTGATTGGTTATTAAGAAATATCTTTTTTAAAGATTTTAAGATTAACTTCTTGTTTTGGGATTTAGCATGTATGTATGACCATGTAAATATCTGTGTGTGGTGGACGTAGCTTAAATATCAGTAAAGGAAAGCTTATTTATACAAGTATTAGCTTCTGAATGGGAAGCTTATTTCCCAGTACACCCTGCATGAGGATGTACTGGGAAAAAAGATGGCGAGACACTATGGTTCCAGATCATTTCACTCAAATATTATAATTTATAATATTATAAGATTAATAGTAAGTTTCTCTGCATGATAAAATTCGCTACGAAAATATCCGTAGTAGAACCTGAGTAACCGAAGTAACCAAACGGATCTGTAAGCAGAAGTTGCAATGGGCCGATCAAACAGCTCGAAGAACTGACAACCAATGAGTTAGAAAGGTTTATAGAGACAGCATCGAAGGGCGACCCCTAATAGAAGGAGTGACGACCTGGTAAGACTTGCATGAAGTATACTGTGGTATTCCTTAGGGGAGGCCCATTTTTAGCAGTGAATTTGTGAATAGATGCTGATGATGAAATGTTGTAAATAAAACAACGTAAGGCCAGAAAAAGTAAAGATTATACCATAAAGCTAAAATAGCTAATTCGGTATGACTTTACTTAATTATAGATTCACATAACTACTCACCTACTCGCTAAACAGTGCTGTGATCAATCAGCGGTTAATAATGTTGTGTATTTTAGTATGTATTCCTTTGTAAAGTTGATATGCTTTAAAGCAGCTATTTATTTAGGATGACTTTTACTTAACATACTACATAGGTACTACCCTTTTAATTTTATAGTATGTTCAAAACAAGTCCACAGAAAGATTCAAATTCTAAGCATAGATTGGTGTTGTATAAACGGAGGCCATTATCTGCCATTAACTTTAATTAGTGTTTAGTGTTATTTATAGTGTTAATTAGTGTTGAGTGTTATTTAACCCCACCCCCTTCAATAAAATAAAATAATATTATGTATGTTATTCTCACGTTATTATGGTAATAAATTAATATTAAACTGCAAATAATTCGTTAGAAAAACTAAGTCAAGTTTTCAGACAGAACGACTAGAAATATTTTACTTTTCTTCAACTCAAACATCCGAAGTCTCCAGTGATAAATCAGGAAATGAAGTTTCAAGTGTTGATGGAGTCATTAATTTTACAGTAGGAAACGACATTGAGTTTAATGTGTAACTTTTAATGAATTCTTTATAAGAAAATATATTTCTATTATATAACGTGTCTCTGTCACTCTTTTATTGTTATAACATTGCTTTTTTTATAATAGAAGGCATTTGTATTATATAATGATATTTGAAAAATATATTTTTTTAAAGATTAGTACATATATTTTAATGTGAGTAGACGCATTAATATTTAACATACAGGCGTTTTACATAATTGAATTGCACACAAACTAAAATTCATATACAGAAAAATCATTAAATATGTAGGTCATACAAATACTAAATTCGTGCGGAATTCGAACCCGCACTGCATCCAAACTTGTCTCTGCGCTATCGGGCCGTCAATGTAAATATTGTATTTTAACCTAAATTTAACTATTTTTATCATATTTTCTCAGAAAATGTTACTTATTTAAAAATTCACGACATAATTAATCAATATTTGTTTAATGCTATATAGCAATAACCTGACCGTTGCCAATTATAGAACTTACAAAATATGGTGCCATTTTCATCAGATGCAAGTTCAAATCAATTCGCTGTGATTGTCTGTCAAGAAAATTTATTTATCCTACTGTAAATGAAAACTGTAAGTTGTTCAAACGATACTTACAAAGAATATTTTAATAACCAACTTCAAAAAAGAAAATTTTTATCAATTACAGTGAATTAGAATTTTTTATTTATATAGGTAACACGATATTTCCAATAGCGGTTATCTGATCAACTATTTTCTTTTATTTTCCTGCCTATTTAGACGGCGTCATTGGCACACCCAAACTATTTGACATATTAAAGCGAATGGCGAGTAAAATAAGAATGCACTTGTAATTTGACATGTGCCATAATTTATAATAACAACTGTCAATTATTCAAAATCCAGAAGCACAGAACACAATTACTCTCTACCAAGAGAAGAACGCCAACTTCATACTAAAAAACGGAAACACGTGTTTATGAGTGTACACTAAAAGCTCTACGGTGGGCGCCCATATAAAACTTTTTTAGCGGGAATTCCAAACCTTTGTATTCTGTAACTTTGAACTTTTTAAGGCATATTCGAGTAATTTTGGCTCAAGCCTCACAAACCTATGGGTAAATTCCCATACATTTGAGAGTTTGCACCAAAATTAATCGAATATACTTTAGATTAGTATATGAGATACAATAAAACTATATATAATAGTAATAACTATACCTATTTATATATAATATAATATAAATAGGTATAGTTACGTAATTTTATTTTCTGGAAAACATTGTTTTATAAACTATACATTATTATTGATGTTTTTTATTGCTTTTGCACATAATATTTCCACGCTTGTTACTGATATATAACACATGTTATTGTCAGAGAGTTATTCTTCACAGAACATTAACGTAAATTTAAATCAGCAAAATTCTCATGGTGAAAACTTAAGTCAGCCCAAATACGTGATCTGAAACAGATATTTCATTTCGAGTCAATATAGTAATAATCCCTACAAATAACGGTCAATAAATTCAAAATGTTTATAGACTTACCACCATATTGTCCTAAATTTTTCTTTTCCTATTATAGGAAACCTATAGAAAGTGATCAGGTGATTTTGTGCTTTTTATTTGCACAACACTTAACTTACTTTCGATGATGATCACACATCGTGCATAAAATTTTGAAATAATTAATTCATTTATAGTGAATATCTTATACAGAGTTAATATCTCACAAAAAATGTTTACTGTATATTCACGACGATATTATGAAGTATTCTGAGCACATAATAACTGAATTTAAGCAAAAATCAATAATAAATATTAAAATTTAAATCTATGAAATAAATTTGAATAATTTTCAGAAAATATTTTAAATATGAAAGACGTTGACAAACAAATGTCACTTTTTTTCTTCTATTAATTCATGGCTTCTTTTGATAGAATTCTGCTAATATTTAATAATTTAATTTTAATCAATTAATAGGTAAATTAATTGTGCAAATCTCAGAGTAATATGTATGTAATTATACTTTAAAGATCAAACCAAAAAGTTTAATACAGAATTAACATTTTAGTTTCTTCCGATATAATATGAATTTTGTATCTAATTTTAAAATGGCAATCTAAAACAACATGAAGGAAAGAAACAGCGATATTTTTCTCGCTTTATTTTAACAAGCCCAACACGAACATTGACAAAACCATGATTGTGTGCAGATTTTTCAGCTTTCATACAAAGTTGCATCACCTTGTCCAGAAGTTTCACCACAATCGGATCAGCCATTCCGAAAATTGGTCCGAATAGATAGACGGTTTTTTTTTTAATGATTTACTCCTGTCTTAAATCATGCAAGTAATCCCCCGAGCTTATTACCAGTTATTTGGATATTACAGACAGGCACCTTAATTTCATTTATATGTATAGATAAAATATGTAATTAAATTCATAATTATTTGTAAAATCCCCTAATAAATTTAATGAGGAAACGCAGCCTGAGCTTTTTGCACTTTAGCGCGATATAAAAAATTATATAAGATTTTTTAATTTGCAATAAATATTATATTTAAGATCTGTTTAGTAAGTGAATATATTGTAACTAGGTAACTAGACGAAATACGAAAGTAAATATCAAAAAATATACATTTCATTTAAGAAAATGTCATACGTCAAATTTAAGAAACAAAGTAAGACTATATAAGAAAGAAATTGAGGTGGAAATACCAAAAAATATATTATGAATTTATTATTATGTCAAAAATGTCAATATCACTAACGGACTTGTAAGATTAGGTACGGCGAAATACTAAACACAAACTGCCACCCTATGTCAATATTTACAGTAACAAGTTTATTGTATTTTTATTGAGGATTTAAGGTTTCCCGTAAACGTAAAATCACACATTCACATGTAATGATTTTAACAATAACTGATCTATTTGTGAACAATAAACACTCACATTTCTAGAATAAATTACATTGCAACACATAAAAATTAACATATTTTTTTAGGAAATTAAAGAGGTCTACCAAAGAGGTCTTTCCAAAGGCCATTGTTTTCTGTCAAGTAGTTATCAGTAGAAACGCGTAGTCAAGAATTTAGCGGCGTTTCACCCCTATGCTTTGAAAAACATGTAACGCCGTTGGCCCTGCTTCTGATCTCTGCCATTCTATCGGACTATGAGAGTGAAGGAATAGTAAGTGTACCTGCACTTGCGTACACACGCGAGTTCAGTCTGGAGAAAATTATTACTATATTTTCTCCACATGGTCTTTGACATCACTTCAATATCAATATACCCACTGACCAACACAGAGATGATCAGAAAAAATTGTGATTGGTGGACAAAAACATTGCGTTGTAATGGTTGTACTAACACAATAGAAGTTTGTGGTTTTTGATTTGGCAGAAGAAGCATGAGAGTAGAATTAGTGCTATAGAAATACAGACATTAAGTAGTAAATATTTTAGGGGTAACTCTAAATAACAGGGTGAGAAATTGTATCATAAGAGAAAAGTGCGGTTAGCAAGAAGATATTTTGACCAGAATTAAGAAAGGATTTTTTCGATAGTTTGGTCATGTAGAAATAATGAATGAGGAAAGAGTGACAAAGCAAATTTATAGTGTGGAAGTGAGTCGGCAAGGGATTCCTGAGACGGAAGTCTATCGACAAAATTGGCGATATACTGAAGATGGACCAAATTAAGAGTACCCTTAAGCTACGAGCATGTTTCCATAGGTGTATGGACGTGATGAAGGTGCGAGAGGTGTATTAGGATCGTGCCAAATGGAAGTCTCTGCCCACTGCTCTAGGTGGCAAGAGTGAGTGTTTATGTTTTATGTTGCGAAATACCTTGTACTGCTGTCACCAATCCACCTGCCAAGACATTACGGCAAATCTACACTACTGAGGTGATTCAGATATGGTATCCGAGTCAATTAGTAACTGAATTTACTGTTTTACGGGTTAGTAAGAAAGTAAAAAGAAGAAACGATCATAATTATTAAGCTCCGAGATTTAAAAACCGAATATTGTAGATATATTAGAATCTCATACCAAAGATATAACCATAATGTTTCCCAATCCCTATATAGGAGTATTAGAGTGTAAATAGTTTATTAATTAAATTAAGCGTTTAGAAACTGTGAAATTTAATATAGCAACCACTGCGTGTTTGTGTAATTATTAAAGGTATTAAAATTTCATTTTCAGATTGTAGGTATAAAGCGGGTTATAGTAATTAGGATGTAAAGTGTAAAACACCACAGTTTTTAAAATTATCACAGAATTATTCTCAAATTTCAAGCGCTGAAAGAAAGTGCATTCCGCTAATTAACGGAATAGGTTGTGGTGACACCACTGAAGGCGGAATATCTTATCAAAACGCTAAACTAGTATTTCTTAGTCTCGTGGGGCAGTAAGATGGTACTGTCGCTCTGCGCACAAAAACCTACCTGTCCAGCGTAATGAACATGAGGAAAGCTTCTATATAATGCGTGATAGCCAACTCATTCTTGAAAAGGCATATGCCCAGCAGTGATCTAAAAAGGTAGGTAATGTGACAATGAGAATAATTATCAATAATAGAATGAATAAACTTGTTCGTCAATTTAGATAGTAAATAATATTTTTTAATAATATCATATAATAATAAACTTGCGATCCCGGCTTCGCACGGGTGATTTTTAGATATCGACAACAGCGCCACCTACCAGGTCCTATTGTGAATTTAAGCCATCCAGGGACCCTTTCAAACACACACAAAAATTTTATCGATATCGATCAAGCCTTTCAGTGATAAAAACAAGTATAGAAGAACTATATATAAAGATATATATAGAAAATCAATCGACATTCTACACATTCCCTAAGCTTCTGATATTTCATTTCATATCGTTTTTATACAGTTGCTGATGGTAAATGGATACTCTTGCTCATTGATTCTTACATACATCATCAATTAAGAATCAAAATTAAGATATTATTCCCTCTGAGGATTAAAATTAAATGCATCCCCACCAGAACAAAGGGATATACTTGGAGAAACTTTTATAGGCAGCCTCGTACTTACTAGACACTTTAGATGATAAAGTGTCTAGTAAGTACGAGGCTGCCTATAAAATACCTCTCTAACTCATTTAAACATATCAGTTTTTGAGTTATGTCAGTTGCTCTTGTTCTACTCTACATACAGGGAATTGATTTCTGCCGATACATGTGAATTTTCCAATATCCTCATTTGTAACGTATTGAGGGAAGCTTATATTAACTAGTGGAATTCTGATGATCTGATGTGTTTGATATGTTTGACATCCAAAACCGTTAAAAAAAAATGAAAAAAACAATGCCATTGTTTAAGTCTGCAATCAAATATGCGACCCCGTATAAAACCATGAAACCTATATTATGGTTGTAGCACGAATGGTTTGGCCCGACCGGGGAGGGATCATGCTCTCACAGAATACCAGCGTGAAATTGTTGCTGTGTTTCGTATGATGAGTGTTGAAAAGCTGAGACTCTTTTTACTGGAAACGAGGCATTCCATCATATTTCTCAGAGGTGACAACGTATCTGCATTTTGATTCTTAATCGAGTATAGTTGTAGATCACGGCCACGGCATCAACTTACTACCAGGTAGGCTGTGTGCTCATTTGTCACTCTTATTCTATAAGAAAAATATGTTAAAAATACCCTTTAAAACTTTATTAGCAATAGCGGTTTACTTGTAGGGTAAAGAGTAAATATAATATGTAACTTAATTTAGTTATTGAATCTCCTGAAAAGTATAATTCTCAGGTTTGAATTGCAAACGACGTTATTTAAATTATATTTGTATATCATATGCATGTTTTACACGTGTATTGAATATTACTGATAAAGTTTAAGATTTATGCTATTAGTATAAGGCAAGATAGATATCGGTCGGAAATTAGAACGGTCTATTCTACTTCACATGGGAAAGACAAATGGTAAAATATTTCCGCAACTCCGCAGAGAACTAGAGTCCATTGAAACTTGAATTTCTATCATTTTTATGTTTTTGTATTAAAAATGTGCCTCGTTAATGCTTACACTTTGTATAATTTTTTTATTTATTTTTTAAAATGCACTGCATTTAAAATAAGGAATGAAAATATCGTAACAGATTTTATAGCACCCATTAAGAAATCATTGTAAGATAAGAAACTTTTAGAACTTAACTTTGTATGTATTAAGTTCAGTAATGAATGGAAACTTTTGTTTTATAGGAGAAGGGGCAAACGAGCATAGTGCTCACCTAATGGTAAGTGACTACCGCAACCCATGAACAACTGTAACACCAAGGGAATTGCAAGTGCGTTGCCGGCCTTTTAGAAAGGAGTGAGCTCTTTTCTTGAAGGTCCCTAAGTTGTATCGGTCCGGAAAAATCGGCGGTGGTAAACTATTCCACAGAGAGGTAATACGCCGAAGAAAACTCCTAGTGAAATGAACAGTGGTGGACCGCCAAGCATCCAGATGGTGTGGATGGTATCGAGAGTTTAGCCGCGATGTGCGTTTGTGAAATTTGGTATGCGAAAGAAAATGCAAAGGGATGCAACATCTCTTAGCAGCGCCAGTGAATCATGCCGATCGAAAAGGACTCGGTCGTCGACGATTCGAGCCACTCTGTGCTGGATGCAGTCATGTGGAAGGAGCTGGCACTGGCGAGCCCCACTCCAGAGATGGGAACAGTATTCCATGTGAGGCCGAACCTGCGCCAGGTAAAGTTGCAGGCTGTGTGCCGGCCTGAAATACTGTCCCACTCTGCTGAGCACGCCAAGTCTTTTAGAGGCCAATTTGGCCTTCTTTTCCAAGTGACCACAAAACTGCAAGTCACTCGATATGTCGACGCCGAGGATTCCGATACTGGCTGAGGCAACAAGGAGAGTGCCTTGAAACTGAGGAGATACGACAAAGGGTTTTTTTTAGCGGTAAACGCGCAAACTTGTGTCTATGGGGATTAAACTGGACTATATTTAGTCGCCCCCAATCCGAGGCTTTGTTCAGCAGAGACTCGACTTCAGACACAAGATTGTTCCGGTACTCGGCGACGTTTACTCAAGAACTATTAGCATGGCCGGTGTATAGAACATCACCAGTGCTGTCATCTGCATAGCAATGAATGTTACCGGTTTGCAACATATTATCATTGATATGCAGAAGAAACAGCGTTGGTGATAGCACGCAGCCTTGTGGAACACCAGCATTAATAGATTTGTAATCGGAGCATGCACCGTCTACAAAGACCTTGATGCTCCGATCTGCAAGAAAGCTGGTGATACAATTGCACAATTTCTCGTGAAGCCCATAGAAAGGGAGCTACGAAAGAAGCGCTTTGTGCCAAACCCGATCGAAGGCCTTTGCAATGTCCAAACTAACGGCCAATGCCTCCCCCTTGGAATCTACTGCCTCCACCCATCTATGAGTCAGGTAGACCAGAAGATCACCAGCTAATCGACCCTGACACCGTATTGGCGGTCACTAATCAGCTGGTGATCCTCAAGGTACCGCATGAGGTGGCAGTTTAAAATATATTCCATTATTTTTCTTGTGAGAATTTTGCCCCCGCCCCTTAGAATTATAACTCAAATAAGAAAGTAAGTAATTAAACCTCTATACTCGTAATTGCTTTAGTCCCTGACACATGATTAAGTAGATATATTATATTTTGTTTACGTGGTAATTGTGTAAATTTTAGAGTAGAATTAATGTAGAGCCAAATAGTCATAGAAAATATGTTGTGCCGGACGGGCGAAACTCAGGAGTAAGTGTTATCGAAAGAACTCCGCGAGTCGCTCACATCCTACACCTATCGGTTCCGGAGGATACTTCTACTGTCGTCTTTGTGGGTGCAGCTGGGGTACTGTGGACTGAGGTTATATCAAAATGCACGAAATTGAATACAAATGGCAAGGCAACAACTGTTGGGCGGAAATCTTCTGACTATTGGTTATTGACCACGGTTGTTGAATACGGTTGTTCAACTGCGGTTGTTCTATATCGGTTGTTCACTATCGGTTGGTCACTATATTTTTAAGACGATTTCTTCAGTTGACTATTTCTTTAAATTGGTCGGTAGTAATTTACTACTACTAGTGCTATCTGCTTTTATTATCACTGTTTACTAGCTGCTATAATCAGCTATTATGTTGTACAACTAGCTATTACTATCACTTGTGTAGCTGCTATTATCAGCTACTATGTTGCTAGCTACTATTCACTATGTTCTATATTCAGCTACTTCTTGGTTCTGCTACTAGTCACTTCAGCTACTACTAGGTTCTGATACTAGTCACTTCAGCTATTACAATGTTACTGGGCCCCGAAGCCTTAAGGTAGACTCGAGCGTTACCTTAAAGTGAGCCGCTTGCCAATGTCCGTTTTGCCTCTTTATTGCATAACATTTTCTCTATACAATTGTCTTAAATTACAATTTATTCTATACACGATTACTTCCTACACTAATTTAATATACATTGTTAAATCGGTAATTCTGTTATCTATTAGCACACCATAAAGGTTTCTTAATATATTAACAATGTAAAAAGTTATTAACCAAAATATCCTAAATTTTCACAATATTTGGGTACATTAATTCTTTAATTTTACTATAAATAGGAAATAAGTTTCGTTACGCCAAATATTCTTTTATTTCCTTAATCTATAAACCTTAATCTAATTCAATACCATGTTTACAATTCTTCTACAGCGTAAAATTATTTCCATCATTTTCGGGACTAACTATTACGCAGTTAATTAAAAACGCCTAGAAAGTTCTATAATATGTCGTGCTCTGATTGGTCGACTTTTAGTTTGTATAAATAAGAGTTATTTTCCTAACTATTACCAAATTATGCTCTATACTAACATACTAAGATTTTAAACACGTTGTAAAATTATACTATTGCACATTTCGCTTAGGTTTGTCACAAATACTTTCCTTTATTACACTTTTAATATTGTTTTTAATCACTATGTTTAAAACACTTTTTGTAAACACTTTTTGCCGTCGCGAACATATGTAAAACTCACTATTTTACGTTTCCAGTTTAGCGGCTGATTAAATTGAATCTACTATGCCTTTTTAATACCATACCAATTCAAACACACATTAACATGCGCCGCTTACTAAATGCCGCTGCATTTGTTCTAATTATTTATTTCATTGAACACGCTTAACTAAACGACAACAATGGCGGTCAGTAATAAAATGCATTTATGACGATAATTTTCGTAAGATTTTTTTATAAAAGTAAGCCTTACAAGCGAGCTTACAGTGCACCTGGTGGTAAGTAGATGCTAGGGCTCACCAGGTGGTAAATGGAGAATATAGATACATCGCTACCCTCAAGGGATAAGATGAATTCCTCATTATCAGTAAAAAACTTCTCCGGTTCTCGACACTAAAGTCATAAAAACACAGCAGCATTATACTGCTATTTCACGCTGTATTCTGTGGGAGTTTAGCTCTTCCTCGGTCGAGCCGACCCATTCCAAGAATAACAACAGCGTGGCTCTATCACGAATATTTTGTTAAGTAATTTAATGGAGATTTTAAAGAAAACCAGGCCAAAAGCCAGGCCCAAAACAATTTAATGTAGATTCTATCATTCAGCTAATATTACCAAGTGCATTGTTTTGTCTGTGCTTATAAAAGCTAATACTAACATACTCATACTAACTTAAAAAAAAAAATTACGTCCGTGCCCTAACACCAAAATTCATAAGCGAAGCGTGATCGTACTCTCGAAACCAGCATTTACCTAATGGTTGAATGTACTTCGCCTTTCATAAACAATCACCGATGAATTTCTTTCCCTATACAGATGTTCATGCTACATTGAATGTTATTTAATCATGTTTTCCTGCGGTGTTTCCTTGAAATTATTTCGTGGGTGTCGTTTTGACAATTAATAAAATTAAAAACAAATAAATCTAAGGTTAAAATTAAATAATACTAATTATATGATACTGAAAGTTATTTTACAAAACACTTATATTTATGCTGCAGAATTGAGTGGCGGAGTTGGCAAGAGACGCCTTAGACGGAAGTTTATCGACCAATTGGCGATATATTTAAATTGAGCCAAATTACGCGTATGTAGAGTACGTAGAGTAGATATATGGATACGAAAAAAAGATTAGTAGTGTCTGCCTACCCCACTTGGTGAAAGGCGTGAATTTATGTGTGAAATATGTTATACAACACTATGTGTTACAACATGTAAAAATTGTGGATTCTATTTGTACGAATCATTTGTCGACAGCAAAAATAAAATTTGTTACAGACGAAAAGCAGTTAGGTATGCAAGTAGTTTTCTTAATAAATAAGCAATTTTAAATTTGATTACACTATTTGTTCTTTTTTTGTAACAATTCTGCCAATCTACGATTTATGGATATGAGGTTATAGCTAGGGGGTCGTATTGGATGATGAAATTCGGGCAGTCGATAACAAACCCTCGAGATCTGTGGAAAGGGCCGATTGATGTAGCTTCCATCTTGACTATGAGTTTTAGTGTTAGAACGCTTATTAGTTACAATACAATTTTGGCCAACCGTCTTAAAGCGATATAATGCCATTTTTAGGAAATTATGGTCACTTCAAAGTATTATTTCATGCATGCGTTGACTCATTTTATAATTTTGTAATTTGTCAGAAACATGGGTTCCAAATGCTCATTTTCCCGGCCCCACATGGTGAACTTAAGAGATGTAGGTTCTGCCGTTCAGATGCTTAAGGGGTGATATGTGCTTTATAAGAAAAAAAAAAGAAATGTGCTGCCTTCTGCTAGAGGGTCAAACTTTGCCAAAATCCCCGTTAATTTTAAACAGTGAAGAAGTAGAAGTAAAAATGTTGTTATATTAACCCCTAAAAATAAAAAAACACTACTAATATTCAACTAAAAGTAAATGATCAACTAATTCAAAGGAAAAATAAAGAGAAATATCTCGCTATCTAGATAATTACCTTAATTACTTAATTGAAGCCACATATAGAAAAATCAAATCCAAATTAATATCGCTTTCAGAGACCTCCATGGCATAAATAATCGGCTGATTTAATGGTCGATACATTATAATTCTTTAGTTAAACCTCATATCAACTATTTAATCGTAATTTGGGGACTGCAGCTAAATCAAATTTCGACTCATATAAACAGCGCAATATAAATTATTAAAAGTTTTATTTTATTATCAATTCCGAACACTGACCCAAAATATATTTGTTGATACTAAAATAATGAATATTACACAAACTTATAAGTACCATACTTATATACTATTACATAAAATAATCAATAAAAACATAAACACATCATTAAACTTTATTAACAAACAACTAAACAAAAAATAAAATTACTAAATGCAAACTATTTAGTAACACCTCCAATTTTAAGGGGTGTCAAATTGTGTAACAAATTACCGATAAATATAAAATTAGCAAAAAGTACGCCATATTTCAAACAAATGCTTAAAGCATATTTTATTAAACACACATTAATAAATGAAGTTACTAAGCATTATTTGGACGCTATGATTGATACAACATCTAGTTAGTAGTGTTTCTTACACAAGATTCGTGTTTGCTCGGTTGGTGTTATTAATTTATTAATTATTGCAAGATTTGGAGACTACCTACATTTTATTTTATTTTATATAATATTCAACTGTACGCTCAATCTATGTAAAGTTTGTTAAATTTAGTTTTTCAGTAAACGAATTATTGTTAATTCTTAATGAGAAATAAAGTTCTTAAACTACAAAATAATTTTCATAAACTTAAATAGCATTTTGTTACTGTATTTGATAAAAAACAAAGCTGTCTTATACAAGAAAAGAAGATATATTTATTTTTATTTATATTCAATAAAACTATTAATTGTTTACTTTTCTTAACTTCCGCTTAGCGGGATAATTTGCAAAAGAAGTTATCAACTGCACGGAATACCGCACCATTCGATTTGCGCGCTATCACAAAGGAACACACATAAACGTCATAATCCACTCGTGCCCGCTATAATGCCTAGCAGTCTAGAATACAGTGTTAGAAATACAGAGATATTAACAACACGATCCGAATCGAAAACTGATATTTTGTGTTTTTGCAAATGTAGACTTTATGTGGAATAAAAACTCAAGACTGACAACCGAGTAGTGGCGGTGTAAGAATATCCACTACCCCATTTCGTCCCGTGGGTGTTGTAAGAAGCGACAGAGGGAAATTAAAACAGAAGACGGACATCGGCTTCTTTCTGATGATAACAACTCAAAATATAAAAAATCTGCGGTGGCCAACCCGACTGTCAAGTGTGGCAACTATGGCAAAATCCTCTCGATGAGGCAATCTATGGAAGAGGCCTGTGGCGGTTGGAAGGTAAAGGGGAGATCTCCCGCCGGGCAAGGTGTTCTGCCCGGGGAGCGGCCAACGCTCCGAGTGGTAGTTCGGAGCTATTGTATATATACTGTTTTTAATTCGGAACTTTGATAGTGCGATTTAGGCTTCGATGTATTTCGCTTGTGGCGCGACGACAGCGCCGCCACAGGCCTATGTTTAGCAGTGGAATTTTATAGTCTGTGATGGATGGATGAATGGTTCAGACAATATCGTCTAAGTACATGCTCAGTTTTTAATTATCTTTAACTCATTAATAGAAAACTTTACTCAACACTAGTATTTACTCCTGAAGTAGGAATACAGATGCGTTTTACACGTTTTACATACATACATTGCACTTGAAAAAACACCCAGACAATTATTTGTATACCATACTGGTACACGCCCGTGCATTAAGCGAACGAATCGAGTAAATTAAAGAAATACTTAAAGAAAACCACACATAACTACATGTTGTCACAGAACGAAGATGAAAAGCCTCATTGACTAATATTATGGTTCTCTTACGATTCGGACAGCAAAAGAACAGTAGCTGCACTCTTGTTTGACGGGCGGAAATTGGTAAGACGGTGGTACCACACGGACTACTAGGTTAACAAAGGTCTACCATCGAGTAAGTAATGTAATTATTAATTTTTATTTTATTTTAATTTATTTAATTTATTTAAGTAATGTTTTTATTTCGCCATTCTTTGTTACTTTGATTACCGAAACAAAAAAGTGTTTAACCTTAAATAATACTTACTTCACTGGAAGCTTTACATTGAGAGAGAATGTTAGTTTCCGTTGATTTCTTACCAGTTCACTTACTTTCAATGCTATCATATCTGGGTTGGTGGCGATACCCGGTGATCAGGTCACCCTTTTGTTTTTATAATAAGTGTCACGCCGGTTATAACTCATTCTTTCAATTTCACCAGGCAGAAATCAAGTAAAATTTTCCAGTAAAGTATTTTTTTTTAAAGGTAAAACGCTTTTATTGGTTCACTTGACTGTCACTGGAAGCTTCACATTTAGACTTGTTTACGCCTTGTGACGTCTCTTATTCAAAAATTATTTTCCTTGTAACACCAGTATGATAAGAGTGACATCAGTAATTACAAAGGAAGTAAAATTGATCATAATATTAAGTTATTTCATTTAACGTTTTTACGTCCAAGATTTTTTTTAAGACTAAGGGTGATAAACATGCACATAGTTCACTGGATGGTAAGTGGAGACTGTTGCCCATAGACATCTACAACTATTATCGATTAAGAATCAAAATGCACATACGAACAAAACTTACTTTACAGCTGTCTTAGCGGTCAGCCAACGCAGAGTCTACTTCACCTATGGATGCCTTGTGTAGAGGCGAAACACGTGTCGTACTATCGTCGGTGGTGTGTCTTTCCTAGTGTAGGGTGTTGGGAGTAGTGGTGCTGGGATTAGTGGTGACGGGGATAGTGCACGCAGAGTGAGGGCGGGAGGTACTCTTAACTCTAGGTAAGATACATCGTTTTATTTCACTGAGCGGATATAGGCAAAGTAATTTTTATTAACTTAAATATAATGGATTCCCGTTAAGTAGCTCCTGATTATATTTTATTAAAACTTACAGCAGTATTTAGCTTGGAAGTTCTTGGGATAAAACGACGATCGCCTGGGGGTACGGTGCGTTACTTAGCAGTGGGTGAACGCATCGTGTCGGAGCGACATGCTAGGCCGTACGCTAAGATTCGTCTCCGTTAGGCTTTGAGGTCGCTCGGATTCCCTCCGAGCTGATCTTCCCAACACGTGAAAGTTACGCAGCGCAACCTCATTGCTGCACTTAAGCTACACTAGGAAGTGAGCTCCTAGGGCCCGGTGCGTCATTTTACAGTGGGTGCACGCACTTGTAAGACATACTCGGCCCTACGTCGAGATCCGTCTCCGTAGGGCTTTGAGGTCACCGACTCCTAGGTAGATCCTTCCCTAGGGCGCGAAAATCGCCAGGGTTACCAACAACGCCGATTGTAAATCAAAAATAAATAAATAAATAAGTCAAGCCTTTTTAAAGTAGTTATTTGTTGTTTACTTACTTATCGAATTTTCTTTTATACAATAACTGCAATAATTCATATCGGTTGGTATCAGCTGTCAGTTTTATTAGAAAAACGAGGACTGGAGAAAACCAAAATCAATGCATAAATCACATATTTCTTAACGTGTTTTGTTGAACTAACAGCCCCCAAAACATAAGACATCGATATATCAAAGAGACAGCTCGTTTGTCTACCCCTCCGCTATCTAATAAAGATTATTAAAAATATATAAAAGCATTTGTTATTTGTCCATTCTGGTTATAAATTTTGTTTGTCCAAAATAAAAAAGATAAATTATTTATTAATTTGTATATTATATGCACATACTTATTATAATAAAATATAAATTAATTTATATTATATTTAAATAGTGTTGTGATGGCTAATTGTCATTACATTAAGAGATACTCGTGATTGGTTGTGGATTGATGAAGAACTTGATGAAAAACAATGGATGCATTCCATCTTATTAGCCCCAGGGGTGAACAACGCATTTGCATTTTGCCTCTTAGATGTAGTTGTCAGAGCATCCACTTACTAGGTAAGCTGTGTGTCGTTGTTTGTCCCATTTATACTAAAATAAATATGTTAAAAGTACAATATTAAAACTAAAAAATAAATAATAGCACAAAATACTTGGCTGACATTTTTAAATAAGAAACTAACTGGCTGGCACATCAATTGTGAATATGTCATTTTTGTCCATAAGCAGAATTTGTTAATAACCTTACTATAGCGCCACATATCAGATTCAAGCATAGCTATGAATCATCGTCTTGACAATACAAATGTATTGTGTGACTATGACCTCAATCGGTCAAGTCGTTCAGATGTTACACGATCACTAACATACGCACCAAATATTATAATATTATAAAGATTTAATATTAATTTTGCTACTACTTTCTTATGTAATAAAAGCGCTTCTTTGATATTTAATAGGACCAAATTATTAAGCTACTAATTTAAGTACTTATATAACATTTAAAATACAAAAATATATGTAGAAAATTCTAATTGATAAACCGCCCGGAGATACAATTACTTGGCCAAATTCGAGTATTATCACTTGTTTAAGAGCTGAGAAGTATATTGTGTTTTAAAAATTGCTCATAAGACAATTCATCAACCAATGTCGTCCCTTGGTTATTAGCAAAGTGTATTTAGTATAACGGCTCCGTGGCGCAGTAGCTTCGCAATGAGTTGGAACAAGTATTTGTATGGTCTAAAAATACGAATGGTTCGGAGTTCGGATGTTTGTCCTTGTAAAAATTATGTATGTAAATGGCCCCCACGATACAGGAGATATTCCTAGTGCGGAGGTAATATTAAAAAAAAAGTATCATATTGGTCACAATTATTACCATAAAAGTTAAAAGTTAAAGTCAATGACTATTTTGCAATTCTATGTTCATAGCCTTACTACTAATATATGTATGTAGTATATTAATATTTTACTGTACTTAAAATAAAGATCTGAGATAAAATAAATAAAAGGTCCATCACAGAGTGCCAGTCGCTGCAGATGAACAGAGAAAGTGACCGAGATTGACTAATTCGCAGAAACTATTACAGGAATGATTTCAGTCGGCAGATCACTTCACATATCGATCAATATAATTTAGTATAGTAAGAGATCTTATTAATTAACGTGTTTTCAATGTGCGGCAATTTTCGATGTCACAGACTTAGAGAATTCGTTGGTTATGTTAGAACTGCGGTGGGCGTTGCACAAAAACAAATTAAACAGCTCGAGCTGTAATTTTAGATACAAGTTAATTGATTAAATTATCTTAATTAGGTGTTTTTTTTTTCAATTTATATAGATATAGTTTGTATATAATACAGCGGATAGAATATACAATTTGCGTACACTCAACACCTCTGTGTCTCTATAAAGGTTGATTTTATAAAACTGTTTTCTGGGCCAGAAGATTCTTAAGTCTTAGCGGTCAGCCATAGCAGACTCTAATTCTCTTGATGATGCGTCGGTATGTTCTTCCTATCGTAGTAGTGTTGGGGGTAGTAGTCTAGATTTTGTGATGTTAATGCTGTTAGTCTACTCTTATAGCTTCATTGTATTCAGAGTATTATATATATATATATATATATATATATATATATATAGGCCAATATATAATACATCTTATTAGCCTTTATTTTAATAAAAATATTTTATGCTTAAATTTACAAACCATTAAAAGACCACTGTTGAACGTACACCTGTTAAACATGACCTAACCGATAGATTGCCTTATAGGGAGGATATTTGTCATAGTTTTCTCTACCGCGTTTCCTCTAAAGTCTACGTGTTCGATTCGAGTATATATATATTGAATGTGTACCTAATTGTTTGTTTTCTACAAGCGTCCTACAATGCTCTAAAATAATAAAGTCTAAATGCGAAATAATATTATACAAATGGTCGGGGCATTCAGATTACTTTTTTGATACAAAAACTTTTTGAACACAATAAATAAAACAGTAATAAACTCAAAAAGGCTGACTCAGATTAAAATCTGCAAAACAAAGTTAAGAGTTGAAGTTTCTTCTTACAGCGGGCAACAAAAAATAATGTACAGAAACTTTTCCGCTCTTTGAATAAAAAGAAAATAGTTTGGCAATGCTTCTGATAACATATTACAAAGCTTTAAAATATTATTAGCGTTCATTAGAGCGAAGGGGTATATATTATTATTCAAAGAAAAATATAAATTGTTCAAAGGTATTGAATTAATACAACGCCCTTCCATTGTTTTTAATAATTTAACATACAAATGAAAAATAAATATTATTTGTTTCTTTTTAATAAATAACCGTGTGTAATGGTATTAGAGAATCCACTACATATATCGTCCCGTGGTTGTTGTAAGTAGACTCAGACCAGGAAAAAAGCAAAGTAGGTAAGCCCTGATACCACGTTTTTGCTACCCCACTTTGTTAAGGCAAGGAGTAATGTATAATTTGTCTATTGATTGTTCTTGCGGGTCGAATTCAGGTATAACGTTATTAAAGACAGGAAATTTGTCACGATCACCTACGTTCTTGAAATCTTTCATAACATCTATAAATTTTTCAAATAATTTTGTTTCATTGTACCTTGGTTCATCTACTGACTCGGGTGAACTGCTCCTTGAAGTCTTTCGCTGCCGGTGGAGGCGATGGTGCCGGGATTTATTCTCCTTGCGCTTGCTTAGCGACCGAGAACACTCACGGCTGAACGTGCCACGATCGGATCGACGCCGGGACCTTGATGATCTCGTCTCTCGTAGCTCATCTCTCGAACAAGATCTCAGCTCTCGGGAACGATTGCCGTCCCGTTTAGACATGATGAATTAGTTTTTCTTCAGCGGTATCCCACTTCTGAGATGTTAATATTGACGAACTGTTGCACAGGAATGGCGGTACATAAAATTAAATGCTTGTTTTTAATCAACTGTATATTTTATGTAGCGTTAGTCTTTACAACATATGTATCCACATATTATCACATACCAAAACACTTTATTACAATCGTAGTGAACACTTCACTAATTTAGTATCATTTATATAGATTCCACAATACACGTCTATGCGTTACGACTGTTGATCTACGAAAGAACGTTTTCCTGTCTAGCCTTACAGCATTTATAGCAAGAATAAAATAGGGTTTGGATTTGACTTCCGCAAAAGTCAAATCTATAGTCAATAACGAAACAGAGTATTTACTAACTGGATGTTATCGGAAAATGTACAAAATGTCAACACATACTTATGTACCTTCTAGAAAAGAGTCTACTCCTTGCTTAAAGACCGGCAACGCACCTGCAATTCCTATGGATCTGTCAAAATGTCTTAATCTGCCGACCAAACTATCTCCTGTCCCGCTACGCTGGTGGGAGACACAGAAATATTATTGCGCGCCACAACTAATACATGGTACATGGCGACACTAGTTACCACTAGCGCCCTCTAGTATCGAGTAGCAGAACTAGGAAGTAGGGAACTTTCTAGAGGTTTCCATGGAAGAACTTTCTAGAACTATCGACACCTAGTCAATCAGGACCGATATGTACTCGAACATTCTGGACGTTTCTACAGTGGAAGTTTCTGAAAACTGTCTGAGGCCCTATATGGGGCCATTATAGACCGCGACGGAGTCAGTGTTGAGTTGGCAATACAAGCGAATACTTCGAAGCGATACAACTGCGAACAAAAGTGATCAGTAGTGCAATTGTGTTTAATATTGTAATAAATGTACTTTTAAGTTGTAATTAATGTTCTGTAATTAAAGTGTCAATTTTCGTAATTCACTCGGCAGTTTTTAATTGTCTCGAACCCCAAGCTCGTAACAATTGGTGTCAGAAGTGGGATTAAATCATGCCGATTTTACCTAAGGACGACACGGAGGGTATCCGTACCCGAAGTCAACGCCACACCTGACTTAGGTGCTCTGATGGTGATGCTACAGGAGCAGGCCCACCGGATGGAAGAGCAGCTGTAGCGCGGTCAGGAAGAGTAGATGCTCCTCATGAAGGACCTTCACACTACCTTCGGGAAAGAGATAAGGGAGGTGAAGGATAGAGTTGCTCAACATGACAACCGCCTGTCGGAACCTGCAACCCGAATCAAACAAGTGAACAATCGGGTTGACAACATGATGGCTGACGTGAAGAAAACGCTGGACGACCTCAAACTTGGGGATGGAATTACAGCTTCCGTGGTAGCTACAACACCTTCGCTACGTGGATTCAAAGTGCCACCATTTGACGGGACTTCTTCCTGGTCGGCCTACAAAATAAATAAATAAACCTGCAGCAGTGGCCCCTTGAGGTGGAGAAGCTGGTTCGAAAAGCATACCAGTCTGTACCTGCGCTCATTGTAGGGAACCTGGTGCAGACATTCATCGACGGCATCCGCGACCTTGAAGTCAGAGCTGCTGTGAGGCTCGGGCACCACGAGACGCTTAAGGACGCCTTGGAGGTGGAAGCTATGCGGCAGGATCATCGTTCCCATCGCGTCACGGAGGTTGCAGCAGCTACAGTTCGCGACCGCAATAAAGGATACAGGCCTAGGTGCTACGGCTGTGGAGAAAGGGGCCATCTTAGATCCAGCTGCCCTAGGCGAACTGTAGAAAGGGAAGGTGATCGATCTCGAGAGGGTAGTGTGGCTAACAGCACCGCCCAGCAGCGGCAGGGAAACGAGTAAAAGCCAGGACTGCGGAGCGGGTGCTGGCTGATGTTAAAAGAGCCCCAAGGATTTCGGTCTCACAAATCCATGATGGGAACAGCCTAATTATCAAGGGCAAGGTCAACGGAACGCCGTGTAAACTGACCATACACACTGGAGCCTCTCGCACGTTTGTCAGTTCCCAACTTATAAGTCAGTTCCTTGGGGACTCCGCATACAACCGAGAACGCATTAATTTGGTGACAGTCACCGGTCAGCGCATACCCGACCGTGGAGAGAAGGAGATGGAGTTGAAGCTAGGCAATATGATCTACCTGCATAATGTCATCGTGGCTGATATAATGGACGACTGCATCCTGGGCCTAGACTTTATGAGGAAGAATTGTTGTGAGATCGACGTTAAGCAAGGTGTTTTGAAATGTGGACAAGAGTAACTTTTCGTGGAAGGGGCGTTACCAGGGAATGTGTACAGTCTTAAGAAGATTGTTCTTCCACCGAGATCGGAAACGATTGTGCCGGTTAGTCTTCCTCGGAATCCTGGGCAAGCTCATCGTTGTGTACTCGTGGAAAGGGTAGACAATGAGCTTCCATGGAAAGTAGCCCGAACCTTGGTCAAAACCACCGATATCTCAGGAGTACGTGTGCTGAACCTTTGTGATCAGGAACAGATTATAGAAAAAGGCACACTGGTTGGTACTAGTGAGGAAGTTGATTGGATACGTCGGTGCCAATATCTATCGACTGGGACCCCCAGCAAGGATGCACAAACGAGAGTGACCATACTTTTAGAGGACTGTCGCAGCATTCTCTCCCGATTGAAATGGTCAAAGCGAAGAAGGTGTTACTCAAGTTTGATGTTTTCTCGTCAAACGATGCTGACATAGAAAAGACTAGCTTAGTTCAACACAAACTAAACACAGGAGAAGAATTGCCTATCCGTCAGCGGCTAAGAAGATTGCCTTGATTGATTGAAAAGGAAGTGGAAACCATGATTGAGGGAATGGCGAAAGAAGGTGTTATTGAACCTTTATCTAGTCCATGGTGTTCAACTGTGGTACTGGTAAAGAAGAAGGACGCTAGCATACGGTTTTGTGTTGACTACCGCCGTCTGAACGACGTAACGAAGAAGGACAGCTATCCCTTGCCAAGAATTGATGACGCGCTGGACATGCTTACAGGCGTAAAGTGGTTTAGACCTGAAAAGTGACTACTGGCAGGTTGAAATTGACCCTAAGGACAAGGAGAAAACTGCATTCTCGACAGGAAAGGGTCTGTGGCAATTTAAAGTTATGCCGTTTGGATTGTTCAATGCTCCAGCAACGTTTGAAAGGTTGATGGAGCTTGTACTTACCGGGCTAATTGGCAATGCCTGTCTGGTTTACTTGGATGACATCATCATCTTAGGCCGTACGTTTGAGGAACACCTTCAAAACCTGGAACTTCAAAACGTGCTTATGAAGATCCAGAGTGCCAACCTCAAGTTGAGTCCGAAGAAATGTTCACTATTCAAACGGCAAGTAAGATTTTTGGGGTATGTAGTGTCGGAAAAAGGTATCCGCAAGGATCCAGAGAAAATTGCCGCTGTCAAGGATTGGCCGATTCTAAAAGACAAGACGCAGGTTAGAGCATTTTTGGGTTTGTGCTCCTATTATTGGCGATTTGTGAAGTACTTTGCAGATATAGCCAAACCTCTGCACAAGCTAACCGAGGAGAAGCAACATTTCTGCTGGGATGAAAGTTGCGATATCGCATTCCAGGAGCTCAAGGACCGTCTGTGCAAAACACCTATTTTGGGGTACCCTGATGCGGGCAAAGAATTTATAGTTGACACAGACACAAGTGATATAGGACTTGGCGGTGTGTTGTCTCAATGGAATGATGATCAAGCAGTTGTGATAGCGTACTTCAGCAAGTCGTTGTTAAAGCCGGAAATAAACTATTGTGTCACAAGACGGGAATTGCTTGCTGTGGTAAAGTCGTTGCAGCATTTTAGAAAATATCTTCTGGGGTGGAAATTTCACTTACGAACTGACCATACTGCACTAAAATGGCTATTGCAGTTCAAAAATCCAGAAGGACAAGTTGCGAGATGGATTTAACTACTGCAGGAATACGACTTTGTGATCGAACATCGCAGTTTCTCAAGAAATCTTTAAAACTAGTGGCTAAATTTCCATGAAGACAATGCGTAAATCGATAGATTTGTAGCCAGACAGATTCGTGGCCTGTATAAAAGCCAAAGACGAACATTTTAAATAACAATATTTTAATACTTCGCTTAAAGTTAAAGTTACAGCATATTATACGTCCCACAGCTGGGCAAAGGCCTCCTCTCATTTCAAAGAGGGTTTTAGGGCAAGGAAATGTGCGCCGCGCTGCCTCAATGCGTGTTGACGAACTTCACATGTTCTCGAAATATTTTTTTGTTTTCTTATTTCTGAGACGTGCAGGTTTCTTCACGATGTTTTCCTTCACCGCCGAGCACGTGATAAATCAGCACTTAAAATTTCAATTAACAATTTCATTGCTGCCGGCGGGAATCGAATCCTGATTGCTCGCGTACTGTGAAATTTACAGCGAGCACTTAGCCCTTCAGCTACAACGGCTCTTTCGCTTAGACTTTACTTTAAATATAAACACATAAGTTTTATCATAATTACACTTTTTCTTTATGCTAGTTTTTTAATATTGTATATATTAATTTTATATTATAATAAAATATTAATAACTTTGTAAATAATATAAATTAATCTTTAAAAAGATATGTATGTTAATGTGCTACAGAAATTATCGCCATACTAGATAATGTCAATAACAGTCTCAATAACAATCATGTCATGCTTTATGTAGAGTGGTTTGATGATGCGAGCGATGTTTGTGTAATCGTTACCGTACCGAACGGTTACAATGACACTCGACTGTGATTGATATTTAATAAAAATTACCTCGATTTTTTACAATGTTAAACTTTAATTACTTCTTTGTAATTTGTAAATCAAAAATGATTCCATAAGAATATTTCAGAAAAAAATAGACTTAGAAATTACAGAAATAGGTGTTAAATAACAAGTAACAAATCGTTTTTAAGAAAGTACCTATAGCTTTTAGATGTGACAATTTAAAAAAATACTGTATTATATAAATGTGCCAGTAACTGTCCACTCAGATTTTTAATACACATATGAAAAATGTTCAGGTGGACTATCAGCTCATTTCTCACTTCAATAATTTGTATTTTATATATTGTAGTTGAAATATGTATAAAAAATATTTGTATTATATACATTATACTTCAGGGATAGTCCCATATAAATTTGGAGAAAAAAATCTAACCCAAAAATGATAAAATAAAAATTTTATTGGAACTATTTAGATGATATGGAGATTGTGATATTTCTTACTGTGACATTTCCACTCGAATGGGTAAAAAAATTACTATAAATAAATACCGACTAGAGTATGTTAATTAACTTAATTCTTTTTAGTTCTTTGAAGTCCGCTTTTATTTTTTATAATTTTTTTTTTTGTAAATAGAATTGATACTTGCCCCGTGTGGCAAGTGGAGTCGCGATTCAATGGGCTGCAATGACACCTTTACCACTCCACCGAGCCCTTACCGAATGTATAAGAATCATCTCTTCTAATATATAAAAATTCATTTTTGTTCGTTCGTATTTTATGCGCTGCCATAATGTTCATCAGATTGCGGTAAAACTTTGTCAACATAATATTGCTTGCACTTCCGCAAAGGTTATAGGCATAGTACAATTAACTTACAATAGGTGGCGCACGTATCGCACCGACAAATTTATTTGAAAGTTATATATCATTCAATTTCAATGAATGTGTTATCATTCCTATTTAAACAATATAACTCTCCCAAATTTAAAAGATATCTCCATAATTATTTCTTCTGCGGCAGCAACGCGCCGCGTTGGTTACCAACTAGTATACAGTCTTATAAAAATAACATTAATATTAAAAGCCTATGATCTTTTCTTTTATTCATTTTATATTGAGTTTTTAGACGCGAAAAAATTAAATTACAGAATATTACATTGTGATTTCCTTTTTTGCTAAGGTAATAATCTGTAAACACTCCATGCGCCGTTCCCCTTTAATTTATTTTTCTTTTTCCTTAAAAAGAAAAACTAAGCAAAATGAAAAAATAGCACTTAATCATCAAATTCTCAAAAGGTTGAAAATATATTTTAATTTTATGATAATGTTTATATTAAAATCACGAAACAACTGAAGAAATATTTTATAATTGTATTAAATTTATAAGAACCAGAAATTAAAAAGATATTACCGCGGTAAATTATTACATTAATATGCAAACAAAAAAGTAATTTTGATTTAATGGGAATATGCACTATAATATGAAAGTACCTATGCAAGCTATGTAACGTATACGTACGCACGTATAACGTGACGTAACTATTATTGAATAAAACTATTTTTTAGAGATTTTATCGCGTTTAATTTACTATTTAAGTCCCCCCCGTGACCATGGGTTGCTGTAAAACACCCGAAACGTCGGGAATTAAAATAGTAAATTAAACGCGATAAATATAAGAAATCATTACGTAACTATTAGATAAAAATAAATAAGTATTTGTATACCTGTAGCCACATTGCAAGTACCGTGTGAGTAAATTTATAAGTGGTACCATGGAAAGTTACTTTGTTCAGTAAACCTTCTTACTTCCGTCTATGTTGGAAGAAAGAAAAGGGAGGCTTGGGTCATGCTCGCCCAAATGTCTACTGGCAGCGACGTCGTGTCACTCAGATCGTCCACTTCCCTTTAATAAGGAAGAGGAAGGCGATGGCTGCGATACGCGTCATACTTGTGAAAAGGTGCTGTTTGTTTATTTTCATATACCGGCAGTGTAATTTATTATTGAGCAGGAGACAAAGCTAGTAGCTAATGTCTTGTCGATACTTATTACTACTTTGACGTAACTTACCAAGTTCTCTCATTAGGTTAGCTGCACATTAGCGCCAACTATTGGCTCACTAGCATCATAGTGTATTCCAACATTGGTATGGTACATATTATAACCATAACAATGTTGGTAATTATATTTTATACTTACTTATATATAATATATATTTTTATTGCCAAACCGCCTACCACGCGACTTTGGCAAATTTCTCCCTTATAAGGCAATCTATGGAGAGGTCTATATTCTGCAGTGAACTTTTGATAAGCTGTTTACATTTCTCGAGTATTTTTAGTATTACCAATTTGTTGCAAGTGAGTCAATATTTACCCATAATATATAACATCAAACAATGTTGCTAATATCTTGGTTATTTGGTCGGAGAATTGGCTTTAACTATTACTTTTAATTCATTGTTATTTACCTTAGTGTCTGGTCTTCCTCGACGTTCATTCTTCAAGTCGAAGTTTCTACTACGAAAGCGATTAAACCGAAAACACACATTGATTCCGTTAGCCATATCCTCTCCAAACGCGGCGTTGATATTGTGAGCTATCTTTGCTGTATTAAAACCACGTTAAATATTGTATTCAAAATTACTATATATATTGAAGTATCAATGTTTAACTCAAAAAAGTCCATTGCCGAACATAGGCCTCCCCATAGATCAGTCTTTCTCAAAGTGGGCGATAACGCCCCCTTGTGGGCGTTGAAGACCTAGAGGGGGGCGTTAAGGGGCCCAGAAAAAAATGGGGGGCGTTGGCGTGGTTTAGGGGGGCGATGGTTGATTTGTGGTTTTTAGATACTTTATATTTTAAAATTTATTAAAATTAAAACCTACCTACTACTCAATATCGAATAATTAGTTTATATTTCTGCCCTGTATGATGGTATATAAACTAGAAATACTTAACATAGATTTCGTAGGATAGCCCATACGCCGTACGCAATCAATTTGTAACAAGTTTTTGTTAAATAACGCTATTGGTGCAATCCGGTAGCAATCGGCTGGTTCATTGATACTTGTCTTAACTTGCTCAGTGCGATTGAGTGTCGAAAGAGATAAATGAGTTCTTGCGTGTTTGTCTTATTCCTGTCGGTGCGTGCTGTATTTAAATCCTATATAAAAACTCGTAATAATTTTTATATTTTCATTAGTGGTTTCGCGCGCAATCTTTAATATTTAAGTTCAACACTTTATTAACAAAAAAAAAAAACAAAGTCATGTCGGAAACAGAAAAGAAGAGACGGCAATATAGTGCAGAATATATTAAATATGGATTCATAGAAAATTCGACAAATCCATCTTTGCCTTTGTGCCTTCTTTGTTCAAAGACATTTTCAAAAGAAGCGATGAAACCTTCAAGACTTCAAGATCTAATATAGCCTATTTTCAAGACCTGCAAAATAAAGCATAATGCTCAGCCAAGTGTATCAAAACTTTTTTCGGTGGCTGCTAAGCAAGATGATGACGGACTTCGAGCTTCATACAATATCTATTTGTTAATTGCTCAAACAGGTAAACCACACACCATAGGATAAACGTTAATTTTGCCGGCAATAAAAGAAGTTATAACTACTTTGCTCCATAAACCGGCGGCAGACATAATTCGAAAAATTCCTTTGAGCAATAGTTCTGTGTAAAGACGAATTGATAAAATGGCTGAAAACATTGAAGAGTCATTGTGCAATCATCTGAAGACTAGTCAATTTTCAATTCAGTTGGATGAGTCCACTTTACCAACTAATGAAGCATTGTTGCTGTCTTACGTAAGGTTAATTAAAGATGAAAAAATATGACAAGAACTATTATTTGCCAGAAATTTAGAGACGGACACAAAAGGACAAACCATATTTAAAACACAGGACAAGTTTTGTGATGAATAAGGAATTCCCTTGAAGAATCTTACATCTGGTGCTCAGGCTATGACGGGGTGTCAAAAAGGCTTCATAGCGTACTTAAAAACAAAATTATACATGTGCTTGCTGTACATTGCGTTATACATCGACAACTTTTGGTTGCTATAAATTTAAATTAACGACTGTTTCAATCATTGCAACATGTCATCAGAGCACTCAATAAAATCCGAAACAACTCTTTAAATGATAGATTATTTAATCAGCTTTGTGTTACTAATGACGAAGATTTCAACCAATTGATCTTTCACATAGAAGTGTGTTGGCTATCAAAAGGAAATTGTCTGACTCGATTTTACAATCTGTTTGACTCTGTCATAGAGTTCTTGGAAAACAAAGACACAGAATTGCGCGCCAACCTCATCACATTAAATAATGATATCGCATACCTGACAGACCTTTATAAATTGTTTAATGATATGGATCTCCAACTTCAAGGCGATGACTTGAACTTAATAAAAACAAAAAATTTCGTCGCTGCTTTCGTAGAAAGGCTGCTCTTACACAAGAAGAATATCGGTAGACGTGAGTTCCATAATTTTCACAATTTATCAGTATCCTGCTACAACGACGACTTGCTTGTCTACTGTCAATATTTGGAAAATCTCCACAGTGATTTCATAGAAAGATTCCAAGATATTTTGAAATTGGAAATACCATACTGGGTGTTGGATACTTTTTCAAATGTCAAAATAGCCAGTATCACCCCATCTGGAAGAAGAACTTATAGAACTGACAACGAACGAGGAAATAAAAATCTAATTCTAAAATGGCTACCAAGAATTTTGGCTACAAAAGTCTATCCCGCAGTTGTACCCTGGATTGTGGTCGATCGTTCAACGATTTTTGATAGCATTCCCATTGTCATATTTGTGTGAACGTGGATTTAGCGCTGTGAAAACGCTGCTTACTCAAAAAATAAATCGTTTGCATGTTACCGAACGCGGCGACTTACGACTGTTTTTGAGTAAAATCGAACCTGATATCAACAAACTTGTTAAAAATCATCTCATTAGATTAGTTTTAAAACTAAAATTGATTACCTATCTATATTGTTTCTTTTAATTTTATTAAAATATATTCTCAATATTATAAAGTTGCGTTTTAATTGCTCTCACTTGTAATAATGTCTGTTTAGAATGTAGGTTTAAACACCAGAACCGACTAATATAGCACACCATAACTAAATTAATTAAAGTAATGAAATTGTGGTTTTTAAGTTTTAGGAGTGTATAAAAAATTGTGGGGCTCTGAAAAATAACTGATTTTCAAAGGAGGGCGGTAAAAAAAATAAGTTTGATAATCTCTGCCATAGATTGTCTCATATGGGAGATATTTGCCAAAGTTGCCACAATTGACAAGCGGTTCGACAAAACAAATATGTATTTTAAGTATAAAATAAATATCAATGTTTGACATGGGTATTTTTAATCTGGTATAACCATTAAATCAAATAAGAATCTTTAGATCTAAATTTAAAACCCATATTTTTAGAATATAACCATTCTCTGAATATAAAAAATGGGCTCCACAAATGATATAATAATTATTAAGGACATAATTTACTAGACATAATGTCTTTTTGATCGAAGAGTTTTAAGTAAAAACTTTTAACCTAACCTAATCTAGTGATAGGATACTAATGAATTCTACTAAGAAATTCTTAGGCCCAATTTACACTGCCGCGGAACGGAATGGAAGCGAATTTTAGTAACGAAATTGTACATAGTAAAACGAGTTTTATGTTAATTGTGTAAAGTTCAAACTAGATATGAGCCAAAAAAAGGCGCGCGTCTTCTGTGGAATTCTCGAGAATTCCACGAAAGACCCGCGACTTTTTTATCATATCTAGTTTGCACGTTACGCAATTAACATAAAATTCATTTTACTATGTACAATTTCGTTACAAAAATCCGCTTCCATTCCATTCCGCCGCAATGTAAATTGAGCCTTACGCTTTGTCAGCCGCAACCGTGGTACGTCGGCTTCGCTCGCTCAGCTTGCGGGTTGAGGGCGCCAGTAACCTAAAGCTTCTCTTTGTTTCGCTCGGCGTCGCACCTATATTATAATATGAATTCACGCAAGATCAGTCATTAAAAATACCCATGTTTTTTTAACTTTATACCTTAATCACTCTATTTTCTCTCTTATTTCAATGAAAATTTTATTGTTCGATCAGTGGGTAAATCAACTTAGTTATGTCCATAAAACATATAATTCAGTTGATCCACATACCAAATATTGGTAGTTTCTAAATTTTAGATAAAATAAATAGAATATAAAATTAAATTATAGATGCAAACAGTTTGTTATTTCTTGTGTCACTTATTTGCAGTGAGCGGTAATAAAATAAAAATGTACCAATGGTTTGGATTAAATTAGATGCACTCAAATCTTACTACTCATAACCATTAATTAACAAAGGTACTTTTTCATTAAAAAGTTGTTTTTCTTCTTCAATGAGTTTTATTTGTAACGTAAAACCAATTTGTCTGATAGTTAAATGTATTTATTTTACCTTTTATTGGTATTACTTCTATATAAAGGCTTATATTTGTGTTCACATAACCGTGTCAATCCGTCTTTAACAAAGGTGTCTCTAAAGACAAGATATCCAGTCAATTCGTCAAGGTGACAGATAAGGCGTCAGGTAGGGTCGTCCCTAATCAATAACTAATAAATCTGTTAAGTATGTGCGAGCAATATATACCTAGCTGTATATCCATTCCATTAAATTTATTAAAATCTCTCAATGTATTCATAATTCACGAGATTATTATGATTGAGATTATTATTTTAGTGCATTATATGCAGTATGTTACACAATAAAATATTATTAATAATACACTATTTCGTACCGCATTAAATTCTATGTTATAGAGATATTTATTTGTAAACTTTAACAATCATACACATAATTTTACAAAACGTTCATACCGAACAAGTATAGAGCAACACGGGCCACCGGCGCGACGCTCCGTAGTTCTCTATACGAACAAGTGATGTGTACACACACACACACACACACACACACATGTATATATATGTATACACATCACTTGTTCGTATATATATATATATATATATATATATATATATATATATATATATATATGTGTGTGTGTGTGTGTGTGTGTGTGTGTGTGTGCGTGTGCGTGTGCGTGCGCGTGCGCGCGCGCGCGTGTGTGTGTGTGTGTGTGTAGGCATAATTTTTACACATTAGATGTTATTATTAGGAAGATCATTTAAATAATGACCTATAACGACATTTGCCGTGTAGTGGCGGTGTTAGAATATCACAGAATATACCAGGAGATGGGAAGGGATAACGACTAAAAATATAAAATCTGCGGTTGAGAAAACTATGGAAAATATCCACCCTATAAGGCAATCTATGGGGAGGCCGATGTTTAGCAATGGTCTTTTGATGGATTGTAACGGTATTAGGAGATTTAAGCATAACATTTGTTTGTTTAAAAAATGATTAGTCCGAATGAATATAAGCAATGAATAAACAAAGTATTAAATACACAATTATAACTCCGTAACGAACATTGTCGAACGCTTTAGAACTTCGAAACTTACTATTTATCTAGATGTTTCAAAACATTTTCTTCATTTATGGTAGCACAGTTATGTTGAACAAAAATGTTTAGATACGCCTGCGGCAATAAACGATTGTGAAATATTATCTAAAGTTAAATATTTCTTGAAGGACGTTGTATAATGAGGAATGTAATGGAATTAAGATTCAAAACACCGTTTTCATAAATATTTACACGAAACTATTTTAATTGGTTTCCTTGTTTTAATATACCCACTGAATATTTTATTTCTCTCGCATCGCTTTGTTTCTTTTACAGATCCTATTTCTAAGGCTTGTATTAGATACGTTGATACCAAGACAGAAATAGTACATATTTTTTGCGGCCAGAAATTGTGACTGTGGTCGCTTTCTGGTTTGTTAACTATTCAAGTTTCATTTCATTCATAACATTTCATGCGTTTTCTTATGTTTTATATGAATTAACATTAGCTACAACCCACTTTGTGCTTCTCATTTTATACAGTTTTATTTTAACTCGGAAACAGCTTTGCCATTAAACTATTAAAGCTTTCTACTGCTTAGTTAATAACGTTTTAAATTATCACAAAATTATAAAAATCTAAGATAGTTTTCATAAAATACATCATACATTTAAATAGTTGTAGTAATTTAATAATAAAAACCAACCCTCTTATTATTTTGTAAAGGTTATGTTATTTCAAAGTTAATTTTGAGGATTTTTCTGCATGCAATTTATTTTAGAGACTCAGTCCGGATTCTATAGCATTTTTACTTGAGCATGACTAAAAGCCGTTTACTTAACATCCCTAGGGTAGATGTTTTATGAGGCGACAGTCTTTTACACATTTCCTCAAACATCAAGGTTATAATTTTTTGGAAGTACAATAAAGTGAATTGTTATGGATATTCTTATTATTTTATATCTACATAAATATTAAATTTTGCAGTGAAATATTCATTAGATATTAAACATTTTAAAACCAATTTATTCAACAATCAATACCCTTATTCTTTATGAAAGAAGTGCGTCTCTTCAATCGTATCGGTCCGAAAAACAACTAGTGGCAGCGGCCCCTCAATCGTAACCATGCGAAAAAACAACTAGTGACTAGTGAATTCCTCAATATGGTCGTCGTATTTAGCAGGAAATACAAAAAACGCTCTATGGTGGATTGCTAACCATCAAGATGATGTGGATGGATCCAGTTTCATTTTTCTTCTCTTCCAGTTTCAGTTAGCGAGTGTAATCCTAGAAATGCCTATATCTAGCACGGATTTAAAACGACCGATGATTACAATGATATAACATGGTAGAGCCATGCCGCAGGTATATTAATTGTACAGTTGTAGCACGAATGGGTCAGCTCAACCGGGTTGGGACCACGTCCTTACAGAATACCAGCGTAAAATAACACCTTAATGCTGCTGTGTTTCGTATGGTGAGTGTAGAGAACCAGAGACCCTTTTTACTGGAAAAGAGGCATTCCATCTTAGTCCTCCCGTCTGAAGACATCTGCATTTGGATTAGCAAACGAGGATAGATGTAGATGTCTATGGGTCACAGCTACCACTTACCATCAGGTGGACTGTGTGCTGACTTATCACCCTTATCCTATAAAAAAATGTGGATGAATGGGCTATGAAAAACAAAACCCCATGGAATTCATGGAAACAAGGTCCTAAGCTACTGCGATGCATCGACTTCCCGCATGTTTTTCCAGGTTGTCACTCCATCTAGTGAGGAGCCACCCTAGTAATAATATCGTTAAGTGTTTTACCACGCAGAGTAACTTTAAACATAGATCTCTCCATAGCTCGCTGAGACCTCGTCTAAAATCTATCACTACCAAAACACAATAGTTGAACCCTGGTTTCTATTTTTTTTCAGGGATACGGAACGAGAATATATGTCGTAATCTCCCGAAACCTACCCAGCCGAACTGGATCCGTCGATCGTAGTCGAAGTTGAACTTAACCATTCGGACAACTTGTTTTAGGTACACGGTATTAGGTCATGTTCATCTCTACTTATTATATATTATTATTTATTATCATCTGATAACAACGAATAGGTTTTAAATGTAAATAATTGAGTAATGTGCTGTGGTGTTTTAAAGATTCTGCTACAATGACCACATAAGCAAGATAGTAGATCTCGGATCAGAAGTAAAATTGATCTGTAGTTCTTCAATAGGGCGTTGTCGCCTTTCTCGAAGAACAAAATCAGCCCACTTCTGCTCCACGCCTTCGGAGTAGTGTCACCACTATTTTAACATAGGTTGCTTTAAAACATACAATATGTCGTGATGAAATAAAGTAAAGTAATACATATTAAAAAAATTATACTACTATACTTTAAATAAAATTGGAAATGATAGACAACCTGTTCAAATATATTTTTTTCAAATGTTAATCTTATCATAAGAATCAAGTGAAACGTCTACATCACAAAACGACAAGCGCAAAGTAATCTTTTAGTACGATTACTTTTCTTGTACGTTTGAGTAGATTCTCGCACTTAAATATTCTGTGAGATTTTATTGTTATCCAAATCAATATTTCTGGCCCCTGAAGATTAGTACCATTCTTATAGGTATTGAAAGCTATTTACTTCATAGGTTAATGAGGAGTAATTATCACTGTACCTGTTAGTAAACCGCTATATTTGTTTAAGATGCCTTCGAGCATATAATGGTTGATTGAGTACGAACATTCCTTTGTTATATTAAAATGATCTTCTATAGCATCTTGAAATATTAAATTATACAGCTATTATCGTAGCTATGAATAATTTCAGCAAGTCGGAGCGGTCGGCGAATCAAATTGCATACAATGATGCAGGAAACTGTAAAATGTACGTTAACGAGTAAAAGTCCTACTCTCCTCTGTGTTTGATCTCAGCGCAAGTAAATCCACTACCCCATTTCATCCCGTGGGTGTCGCATGAAGAAAATGAACGGAAGAGGACAATGGAACAATAGATGTGCAGCAATAGCTTCCTAATAACAACTCAAAATAATACAAAACTGCTATTATCAAATATGGGAGAAATTACTAGTAAGCAATCAATGGTGGATACCTATATTAACCAGAAGACTTTTAATAGGATGTAATTATGATGATGATGACGGCCAAACGTGAGCTATGATACTTCTGGACTAATTCATTGCCAAATGCAAGTGTAGCACAATGACTGAGCCCTGGCGAGCAGATTTTTACTAACGAGGGTTAAAGATGACAGGCGGAAACCGCTTTACGTCAGCCAGCACTATGTGCTGCAAACTGACGCATTGCTCTACGCACTTGATGGTTTGCGATGGCTATTGGGATAAGTAAGGGCTTATTTTGTTACTCTGGGGTAAATAAGCGAGTAGAGTGTTCTTTTGTGTTCCAGTCTGAAGGGTATAGAGGGCCAATATAATTACAGGCTGTGAGGAATTCCATGTTAGTCCTCAGAGGTGACAACGTATTAGTAGCCTTCATTGTTTGGAGTTGATGTTAATGGACTATAGTAGTCACTCACCATCAGGTGGACTGTTAGTGCATGTGTCACTTTGGTTTTATAAAAAAATGTTTTCTTTCACATACGAGAACGTGGTAACAAACCTTTAAAAATTTCTGTTATACCATTAACTACGTTCGAAGACACTGGTTAGGAACTGGGTTATGTTATAAGCTGACATGGCGGATTTCTAATCAAAATGGGAGTTCACAAGAGGTCGGTTATCAATCATTTTTTATTCAAATAGATTCTATCCCAGCAAAATATATGCGTTACCTCATTTTTTATTAAATATTTGCTTTTAATGATTTGAAATTGTACGAAGTCTCTAAAATATAATTTAGATTCACTTCTGTGACATATTTATAATTACTAATTTTTAAATGAGACTATTACATAATTAGTTATGGCTAATGCGGAAAATTAACCGCGTAGTGGTGGTGAAATAATATCCATTACCCCATAACATCCCGTAGGTTTCGTAAGAGGGAAACAAATCAGGAGATGGGTACCAGCGTCTTCCTAATAACGACTAAAAATAAAAAAAACTGCCGTTACCATCCCGCTTGCCAAGAAACAGAACAGAACAAAAATTTTTTATTCAATATAGATTAAAAATAATACTTATTGAAAGTCACTTTTTTAATTTCCACTTGTTCGGAAAAAACCTCTGTCCTGGGAAGAACCAGCAAGAAACTCAGCGGGACTTTAAGAAAAAAATAACAGCTTACAATCATGTATATTTTAATTAACAACACAAAACAAATTAGAAATAGCTTAGTAGCGATCACCTTTCCCAGGGGTTATTATCATCCATAAATTCCTTAATATTATAATAACCCCTTTTATACAAACATATTATAATAAAGTTTTTGAACTTTGTGCAGGTCAATTTTGTATATTTTCTGGGTTTTTGTTTTAAAAGGGTATACATCGCCCTAAGAATGAATTACTGACTCGGTGGAGTCGAATAAGTGGCAGCTTGTGTCTGTTCCTAGTATTTACAGAACAAATATCACTTATTTTTGTAAAACTACTATTATTTTCGTGTACGTACATTACATTTTCATAAATGTATTGAGAGGCCAAAGTTAATATATTAATTTCCTTAAATTTTTGTCTGAGCGACTCTTTAGGTTTTAAATCATATATTGCTCTTATGGCCCTCTTCTCTTCTGTAAAACAAATATGATTTCAGGGTCAGTCGCGTGACCTCATAGCAAACTACCATACGACATTATACTATGGAAATAGCTAAAGTAAACTAGTCTAGCTGTTTCAACACTGGTAAGACTTTTAATCTTTTTACAGCATATGCTGCAGAACTTACTCTGCTTACTAGTTTTGGTTTTGGTATATGGGGGCCCCATTGAAGGGGTCCCCCACAAGCGTGGCAACTATACAAATGTTCCTCCTATGAGATAACCTATGGTGGAGACCTATATGCAGCAGTGACTTTAATAGGCTGTAACGGTAATGCGGAAAATATATCGTGTTCTAGTAAACATAAAAATACCCATTTTATGTTTCCTAGAACTCAACATTCAAATTCAAGTAAAAGTAAATATTATCTATTTTTTTAAGAACACAATACATTATTTGTATGTTTTTCAGGCTTAAGTAGTTTTTAATTTTGAAAGAAAAAAGAACAAGCATTAATTAATGTATTTCAATAAAACTAGTTTTCATTTTAATTATATAGTCGCGGGGAGGGGCAGTCGAAACGCCTATAAAATCCGTAACTTAGTTTTATTTAAATATGGAGTGTTGGCGTAAAAATTCGAAATTGCAGCTTGAAGAAACCTATCATTTTAGAAAGTTATTAATATTTATATATATTTAATTAGTTTTAATGAAAACTGCAGCCTTATATGAAACAAGAAGGAAACTTTACTGCATAGACATTGTTTTGTCCTCATAAATATCAAATAATAAAGAATGAAATGAAGTGAATGAATACACAAAGACGTAAAGAAAGCACTCAAAAGTACGATTTGCGCGAATACACAATGTTTCTCTATCATATTTCCTTAGGTTTTCACGCTAGATAAGGTAGTAACTTGTTGACACAAAAGAAAATATTATTTGCCTCACTCACATTTATCATATTTCTTCAATATTACTGAAAAGCCTTTTAAGCGATAAGTATCATAAGGTTATATATTAAATGTAATATTCATTTAACATTTAACATTTTGGGGATGAGTCGCTCGCGTCCGTGGGGATGAGTCGCTCGCGTCCGTAGGCTTCGACCACTAACCTGGGCCCACCCTACACGTGTCCCCAGGTGGTGCTAAACGAGCGACAAAGCCGAAAAGATTAGACTCGGCTCCTCGCCGTATGGTAGCGGCGTAAAATCTACCACCTTAGTCGCATATGAGCCAACAAAAAAAAATGGCCCCGAGTTCCCGCGCCCCTTTAATGGGGCAGGGTGCGAAGAATCTCCGGGGTAAAACCGGCGACGAGGTTCGCCACCCGTCGTTCTGTCTCCCGGAGGGCGAAAGTGGATTGCGGAGGCCCGTCTGGCTACGCTGAATGTATGTGGAGCAATGAATGATAAGATGGATGAAGTATGCGAAATGATGAATGATAGAGGAATAGATGTGTTATGTGTAAATGAGACGAAACGAAGGGAAAGGATGCCACTGCACATGGCATGTATACCGCTTACTGGTCTGGTGTAGACGAGACCGAGCGGGCATGCCAGGGAGTCGGTGTCATCCTTTCAGAAAGAATGGGTCAATGAAAGAGTATGAATGTGAAGCCCAAGGCTGCTATGGATACGAATGAAAGTGGGCAAGAAGTTGTTTGTGCTAGGGGTACGCCCCAGACATGTCTAAGCCCACTTATATCCGAGAGCAGTTTTGGGACATGGTAGGATGGTGTTGAGGAAATGTAAGAGAAATGAAAATATTATTAGAGATTTTAATGGAAGGTTGGGGTGAAGAGGTCTTTATGAAAGGATATTAGAACGTTCGCGATGAAAGTGTAAATGAGAATGGTGAACCTCCTCGCCGTATGTGTGGAAAAGAATCTTTTGTGACGAACACTTTTTCGCCATAAAAGGATTCACATGTATCATGGGAAAGAGGTGATGATAGAAAGATAGATTCATAATTGTGGATGAAAGAATGCGGAGCGCAGTGGTAGATACAAGGGTTTACCGGGGTCCAACGTTGGGACGGATCATTACTTGGTCTTATGTCGAATTAATGGTCTATTCAAGCGTTGGCGGCATCGGACATCTGTGCTACCACTGCGTTACAGCGTAATAAGAATAGAGGTTACAAGATGAAGATGTGAAAGAGAAGTATAAATGTAGACTGAGAGAGAATATTAGTGGTTTGAATGAAATATGTATGAATGATTTAGACCTGAAGACTGTATGGAATAATGTTAAGAAAGTTTTAGTGGATGCAGCCACCGAAGTATGTGGTGTAAGTAAGAGAACGAATGAAAGGAAAATAATACGTTGTGGTGGGATGATGAGGCGGATGGAAGTTGAAGCAAAGAAGAGCATGGCTAGATTTACTGGCAACCAAAGCTGGTAATTCTGCGGTATGAATGATGAGATTGAAAGAAAGGCAGACTTTAGACTTATAAATAAGAGAGTAAAAGAAGTTGTTGAAAGGAAAAGCAAGAAAGAACGGATAAGAATGATAGAAGGATATCTGATAACTTCCAGGCAAATATTAAAATGTTCTGGAAACTGTAAGAACTGCTAGGGAAATTCAACAGCCTAGAATGAATGCTATACGACGAGAATGGCATGCTGAATGATGAAGTTTGAGTTTAAAGAGATGGAAGGAATACTTTGAAAGCGTTTATGAGTGAAGAGTCGTCTGAATTAAGGAAATAGAAATTTCGAAAGAAGTGGAGAGAGGTAGGAGATAAGTAGATGAAATAATGAAAGCAATGAAAAGCATGAAAGCAGGTAAGGCAGGCGGATATGATAGAGTATCACTCGAAATGCTAAGGGCTGGAGAGGGAGTGGCAGGCCTGCTGTAACTTTGTTTAATTTATGTTAACTGAAGTGGTACGGAAGACTGGTGCAAAGCCGTTATAGTCCCAATATATAGGAAAAGGGTCACAGCAGGACTGTAAAACTACCGTGGTATCAGCTTGCTTAGCATTGTGGGTAAACTGTATGTTAGGTGTTAATTGAAAGAGTTATGGAAGAAACTGATGGAAAAATTTGGGATGTGCAAGCTGGATTTAGAAAGGGATGGGTGTATGGATCAAGTCTTTCCATGCGCATGATTGCGGAGAAGTTTTGGCCAAAACCAGAAAGTTTTTGTGCGTTCATGGACTTGGAAAAGGCTTATGACAGAGTGGACAGGAATATGTTATGGCAAACACTGAACTCATTTGGTTTGAGCGCTGGTTTGATACAGGCATTAAGGTCTCTTTATAGGGACTCTAGTGCTTGTGTCAGGATCAACGGGTCTACTCGGACTGGTTTGGCATCCAAAAGGTGTCAGACAGGGCTGTGTAGCTTCCCGTGGCTGTTTAACCTATTTATGGACAGTTGTTTGCAAACTTTGAAAGTTGAAGAATGTGGGTTGAGAATGGGTGAGTTAACCGTCAAATGCCTTTTGTACGCCGATGATTGTCATATTTGCATCGTCGGCGGCCGAGTTGCAATGATGGTTACTTTAATGAACTGGTCATTAAAGAAAGGGGTATGAAAGTGAACGCAAGTAAAACGAAAGTGATGGTTTTTAAGAGAAGAAAGTAAAACGTTATGTGAAATAAGAATAGAAGGGAGTTGATTGAGCAAGTGGATGAGTTTGTATATTTGGGATGTTTATTTAGCAGGGATGGTAGATATGATAAGGATATAGAACGACGAGTGAACGCAGAAATAGAGTGAATGGGGCTCTACACGCTATTGTGAGGAGTCAAAATGTGTCAAAAAGCACGTTTGGCAATTCATAATGCTATGTTAGTCCTACTTTAATGTATGGTAGTGAAAGTTGGGTGTGGCAGAAGAAGCATGAGAGTAGAATAAATGCTGTAGAAATGCGGTCATTAAGGAGTATGCTAGGGCTGAATCTGAATGACAGGGTGAGAAATAGTGTGATAAGAGAAAAGTGTGGTTTGCAAGATGACGTTGTGACCAGGATTAAGAAAGGAATGCTTCGGTGGTTTGGTCATGTAGAAAGAATGAACGAAGAAAGAGTGACAAAGCAAATTTATGCTGCAGAAGTGAACGGCAGAGTCGGAAAGGGACGCCTAGACGAAGGTTTATCGACCAAATTGGCGATATATTAAAATGGGCCAGATTAGAGTACCCTTAACCGACGTGCGTGTATGCGTAGATATATGGATGTAAAGGAGGCGAGAGAGGTGTGCCAGGATCGTGCCAAATGGAAGTCCGTAGTCTCTGCCTACCCTCTGGGTGACAGGCGTGAGTGTTTATGTATGTATTCATTAACAATTATGGTACTTAAAGTTCATATACAGAGACGAAAATTTTAAGGAGGCATACTGTTCATTATTACAATCCATATTTAAGAACATTTATGTCTCCTTTATTCATACGATTATTTTTATTAAAAAATTTATACTCAGTTATTTAAGGATTTTAGTATTCACATCATATTATGTTAAAACTTAATATTGTAGTGTATAAATGTTGATAATCTACATGGATTGTTGAAAAATTTAGATTTAGATGAGCCAGACTGAAATCAGAAAAATTGGTTAAAAGTGCGAAACGATTGCCACTGCGATCGTCATTCCATTTGTGTCTAGAATATTTTTTTTTTAAATACAAGTAATGCTATTAAATATTACTAATATTCCCTTTAACCACTTCTGGTAAGCTTAAAATGCTTGTGTTAGAAGTGGTTCACGACAGTAGTCGAATGGCGGATTCGAACCCACGACCTTTCGTGTTCGCGGTCCGCGCCCTGCCATTAGGCTACTGACGCTTCTAACATTGACACACTAGGAGACAGTCTAGGATCGTTAAACTTATTTATGCCGCCAACCAATGTTCTAGTTTTAAGAATAAGAAGGCTAGCATAATTACATACTCTTTTTTTTTTCGTGGGGAAATCCTCATGGATTCCTCTGGCTGCGGGGGCAACCTAAAGGTTATGCCGGACTCCTACCGGCTAAAACCCCACGGTGGTCTCCATCAGCGTGTACGAAGGGTCCCGGGATCTCCGTTCGGAACGCAACCGGGGCCCCTCTCTCGCTTTGCTTTTTTGAAAGCATGTCCCAGGGGTAGAACTTACTACCCCCAGCACCCTCGCAGTGCTATCACGATGTCTCGGGACCACTTCCGAGCCATCGTCCTCCTCGGGGGTTACGTTACTAGGCGTTCGATGCCCCCGCTCCAAACGCCTGCAACCCCAGAGGCCCCGTTTCTGGTAGGGGAACACCATCTTCAAAGGGAGGGCCGTGACGAACGCCTTGATGGCGTCGTCTCCGAGTGGATCTGTCCTCCTCCGATCCCGCTCAGCAGCCTCCTTCTGGACCATTACGGACTCACAGAAGGTGGCTGGGCTCCTCACGCCGAGTCCCCGCTCAACATCGCCGACACGACTGGCAGGGAGAGGTCCCGACCGACCCGGTTTGCCAGGATCATTCGCTCCCGTTCCTACGCTGGACATATCGCCAGCGTATGGGACGCAGAGTCCTGGTCCTGTCCACCGCAGTGGAAGCAGTTCGCCGTCGCTTCGCGTCCGATCTTACACAGATAATCACCGAAGCACCCGTGCCCGGTAATTATCTGTGTAAGTCTGTAGGTGAGTCTTCCTACTCGTCACTGCATCCAGGCTTCGAAGACCGGCAGGATTGCGCCAATAACGCGTTTGCGGGCATAGCGCTCCTCGTTGAGTCGAGTGCGCCATATCGCCAAAGCGCTTTGGCGCTCCTGCCGTTTTACAGACTCGAGCGCCTCATCTGGCTCACTGCCACCTCTCTGACGGAGGATGCGGATTCGGTTGTACACCCTCGCATCCATATCCGCCAGTATATCTAGCGGTGGACAACGAGCCAGGACTGTTGCCGCCTCAAACGATATCGTACGGTATCCTCGCACGATCCGTATAGCCACCCTCCGCTGGACACTGTAGATTTTAGATCTACAGCGCCGGATGGCTAGCCTTTTCGCCCACACAGGTGCCCCGTATAAGGCTACGGACCGTACTACCCCCGCATAGAGGCGGCGTATTTCCTCCCTCAGTCCCCCTAGATTGGGCAGCAGTCTGTGCATAGCACCCGCCACCCTCTCAATCCTGGGGACTAGGCGCTCAAAGTGCTCTTCGAAGCCCCAGCGACTGTCCAGGTGGAGCCCTAGGTACTTCATGTACCGCCCCACTCTGACTACAGACGCACCCACGTAGACGAGTCGGGTGGTTCCCTGCTCCGAGGTAATTTGTGAAACCCAACTCGTGGATTTTGGCGACGACGACTTCCGTCCCAAGCTCAGCGAGCTCCTTGGTCCCCTCTAAGGTGACCCCGCTGGCGACCACCAGTGTATCGTCGGCATAGCACACGATATTTACGCCAGCAGGAAGGTCGACACGCAGAACCGCATCGTACGCGAGGTTCCACAGTAGCGGACCCAGCACTGAGCCCTGTGGAACCCCACGTTTGATCTCCCTCCGGATATTCCTACCATCTTGCCCCATGTACAGAATGTACCTGTCGCGCAAGTAGTCCCCAATCACGTCTTGCAGGTAGGCAGGCACCTAGTGGTATGCTAGTGCCCTCCTTATTGTTTCCCAGGGTAAAGAGTTAAAGGCGTTGACAATATCAAGACTTATTGCCAACGCCACACCACCCTCGGATACTGCTTGTTCCGACAGGGAGCGGACGCGCATAATGGCATCTACAGTGGAACGCTCCCGTCGGAATCCATATTGGCTATCAGCCAGATCGGGACCGACGCGCGACAGATGTCCGTTGAGCCGAGTGGCAACTATCCTTTCGAACAATTTGCCAATCTCGTCCAACAGGCATATGGGACGGTACGCAGAGGGAGAATCGGCGGCCCTGCCTTCCTTCTTCAAGAGGACCAACCTTGCTTCTTTCCATGCTGTGGGAACTTGGCACTCCGCAGACAGCCGGTAAACAGCTGTCTTAGCCTGTCCCCCAAGGCAGCCAGACTCAGCACAAGAGCCCGACCAGGAATTCAGTCAGGCCCCGGTGCGGTGTTTCGGCCTCAAGCGGCTAACGGCTCGGTCCAGCCTCCACGGTCACCTCCATCTCATCATGCCACTCCAGTGACGACGGCAGGTGACCTGAGGACTTGACCGGTCCTCTGGGAAAAGCGTGCCGATCACTCTTCCCAGCAGGTCCGGATCGAGAGTTTCCGTCAGGGCAACGACCAGGGCCGGAGTTTTCCCAGCACCATCCTGTACGGTCGCCCCAGGGATCTTCGTTGAGTCCTCTAGGAGCTCTTTCCAGGACCGAGACCTGGCGTTAGATATAGCAATTTGTAACGCCTTTGTAGCCGCTCGGTATGCCCCGTAGAGTCTGGCTATCTCCTCAAGTGAGCTCGCCTTCTTCGGGCTCTTGTGTACTGGCGCCGACTCCGCAAGCAGATCGCACGAAGGTGTGCAATTTCTACCGACCACCAGTACACCGCCCTGCGCTTGGAACGACTGGTTCTAGGCATCGAGACGTCGCATATTTGCGCTATCGTAGCCCGGAACCAGTTCGCTTCCACTTCCGGATCGAGCGGAACCTCTTCGGCTTTTTCTGGCCAGGCCGCGACGATGGCGGCAGCTTCGAGCTTGTCTCGGTCAAGCCGCTTGAGACACCAACGCCGCGGTGTGCTGCCTTCTGGACGACTGGAATTACTGTCGAAGTGGCGAAGTGCGACATCGAACACGATGTGGCGGTGGTCTGACAATGTCACCACCTCTGTCGCAACTCGCCATCCCGACAGCATTCGCATTGCAGGAGGAGTCGCCCACGTAAGGTCTACAATGGACTCCCCCTGCCACCGCACACATGTACTCTCAGACCTCCGATTTAATAGTCGAAGGTCCAGACCAGCCGCCCAATCCATTATGATCTCTCCCTTTGGATCGTCCCTAGAGTTGCCCCAAGCCCTGTTATGGGCGTTAAAATCTCCTAGGACAATCAACGGACGGGGTAAGCACCTGCGCACGCAATCCGCCAACTCGTCCAGGTACTTCTCGTAGTCGGCGAGGGTCCTGTTGGGAGAGACATAGCAGCCCACTATAGCCAGGGTGCCCCATTGCACTGCAACAAAGCCCTGCCCCCTTTGCAGGAGGACGCAGGGTGGAGCACCATCACCACCCCCCCAGTAGATGGCTACGGAGCCCAATTCGTCGCCGAACCAGCGAGGATGGTCGGGGACGGTATGGGGCTCCGCTACTACTGCAAGGGCAAACCGCCACTCCACAATGGTCTGCATAAGCAGATGTTGTGCATTGCGGCAGTGGTTCAGGTTGCCCTAGAGGACTTTAAGGGGCGTGAATTTTACGTCTCAGCAACTTCCATTGCCGAGTCGGAGCTCGGTGCCGCAACAGGTGCTGCTGTGACCGTCTCGCTGGAGGGAGTGAGAGAGGACTTACTCTTGCTTACTCCCCGTTTTGCAGGTTGAGCGCATTTTTTCCCTAACCTATGGTTGGAGGGGCGCCCGAGGTCGGAGCAAACGGGACATTTCAGTGCCGACGCAGTGCACTGGTTCGCTCTATGACCGGGTTCGCCGCAGCCGTAGCAACGGGTGCTTCTGTCTGCCTCGTTAGGGCACTTACTGCCCACGTGTCCCTTCTCGAGGCATCTGTAGCAGTGCATAGGCCTGGGCTCCAGCAGTTCCACTCGAGCGGAAGCCCAACCTATTCGTACCCGTCCTTCAGCCATTATTTTTCGGACTGCCGTTACCGGGCACCGCATCCAGCACGTCCCCATGCTGGTGGGGGTTCGGCGGACGTCACCAACTTTGATGTCGTCTACCGAACAACCCCCCAACTCGGCGATCGCGGCTGCTATCTCATAGGTGCTGACAGCGTCGTCAAGGTCTCTCAGTCGAACGTCGCGCGTTTTAATTGGGTGACTAATTCGGACGTTCAGATCAGAGAAGACCTCGCGCAATTTCGCTGCCAGCTTGTCCGCCTTTGAGTTGCAATCTCTGTTACAGCTCGTTTTTGGCGAACGGAGTCTATTCCTAACTCTGCCAATTGGATCCTGGCCTTTGCCTCCCCCATTACATTGGCATATGTGAGCACAGAGTCCATAGGCAACGTCACTGTAACTGCCGCCGATGCTGGCGTACGCATTTCAGTTTTCCTTCTCTTTTTCTCCTTCTTGGAGATGGGAGAGTATTCGCCACTTCTGTAGACCGCTTTTGCTTTGGCCTTCTTGCCACGTCCGCCCATGAGCTTACCATCGGCGGTGGCGAGTTGTGCGGCTGTGTCGGCGCAGCCACTGGAGGCAGATCCTCCACCGGCAGATGGGAAGGCTCCTTTTTCTTCTTTGCCCTTCGTTTCTTATTCTTTTTCGGCTGCGGTGGTGGTGGTAGCGGCTGCGACTGCGTACGTCCTGCTCTCATTGACGGTGGCAGCTGTTCCCGCGGTGTCAGCTGCTGGTTGGCTGATGCCCTTTCAGGAATCAATCTTGCCTGGAAGGCCTCCAGCTTCCTGTCAATTAGAGCCCCAATGTCTGCCATGAGCTCCTCTTTCCCGCTCCTAGGTTTGGATGCTAGCTGTTTTGGCAAGGTAGACCGTTCCTGCATTTGTTTGCGGAGGAGGCTAATTTCTTGTGTAAGTCTTTCCGTCTTAGTCGAAAGACTGGTAAGCTGGGAACGCAACTCCGTGTTCTCTCTCTCCAGCCTGGCGACGTTATCATTTGAGTCGGTCCTTCGCGCGAGTTCTTCTGCTGCAGCTTTAATGTTACGTACAGCCAACCTTATGCCACGCACATACTCTCCTTTGAGATTACGGGATCGATCGGCAACTTTTTCGAGAACCTGGAGATGAAAATCAATTTGCTGACCGAGCTCTAGATCTCCATGAGAACGCATTTCACGGGCCAACGTTTCCGGGCCCGGAAGGTTCTTCTTCGCCCTGGTGTTAGTGGGCGTTACGGAAGGATCAAAGAGGTCTTCTTCTGTTTCAGCCCCTGTCGCACTCTCTCCTCCAGAGGCTGCAACTGGGACCGCCGTGAATTTAGCCGCCACAACCGACGTACTCGGAGGCTTCGCTTTCCGTTTTCGACCTCCTACCGATGTGAGCGACACGAACGAACCATCAGACCCACCATCCGCATCGCTCTCACCGGCCTGACTGCTCGTGGTGTTAGGTCGCTTAAAACGCCCACGCTTGTCTCGTGTCGATATTTCCGACACGGCTCCTTCTTTTTGAGTTTGGCCCACTGTTGTTATGGGGCCCGCGGTTAACGCTGGCGCATCACCGCAAAGCAGCGGATTGCCCCCCCCCCCCCAGATACGTTGGGGCTGCCACAGAGCCTAATTAGGCTACTGGGGGTGGATTCCCCGCCAACAACAGGGTTGACAGGACCACCCTGGGGAGTATTTTTCTTGTCGCACTGCATGTCATAGTTTTCCTTTTTTTTTTACAGGGTGTGGTCCCTGAATCCCCCCTCCCATAGGCTTGGGACTGGGCTCCCCCCCAGCCATTCATCCTATCGGCACCTTAGACCTTAGGATTAGGCTTATTTTTGGAGAGGTTGTCTTCCTCGCGGCCCTGCGGGGGCCCCCGGGCCCTAGTGGGCTTACGGGTTGTCCGGCATAGGTGCGCTTGGCACATCACCGCACAGAGGTCGCCCGGAATCGGTGCGCTTGGCACATTACCGCCCGGCGTCACCCAGCATTGGTGCGCTTGGCACATCGCCGCGTGTGTTGCATCCCCTGTCCGCTCTAATCAAAGAGCGATACCGGGAGCAACGACAAGCCTGTGAAGGCCCATCTCTTAGGGCATTAAGCCCCGGGCGTCTCTAGTCCTAATAGAACTATGGGGACGCCCAACCCCGGCCAGTTTTGGTCCGCGGCGGTTTCCCGCTACCACCCATATCTGGGTGGTGTTCCCCTATCCGCCACCTGGGGACGCGCCCGATGGGAGCTCTGGCAACTCCACACGGGAATTACATACTCTAAAGCTTTCATTTCGTAGTAGACATACAGTTAATCTCTTGCAATGCTAACCTAACCTTTTATAAACTACACAGAGAAATCACTAAACAATTCAAATCGGAAAAAATAATGCTAGTACTTAATGACAGTTAAAAAACGACAATCCAAAAAATTCTGCCACAACAAGTATTCAGGTCGGAATCTTGGGTTCACCTCGATATTACATTAGGATACACCAAACTAAAATGAGTTTTTTTTTAAATAGAGGAAATAATCGCAAATATGAACGTACTATGCTAAATAACGATCTATGGAGAGGGCTATGCTCGAGATTTCTACGTGATAGACATCCGGCAATGGGTCCGCCATATAGCTGGAAGAACCGACAACCGATGGAGACGAAAGATTCTCGAGTGACAGCCTCGTACCGGTAGGTGAAGTGTAGGCGGCCTACCACACAGAATTATATTTAAAATCACTTATGTTTATATTTGTATTACAATTATCATATTAAAATAATATTGACGACGTTACTATTCCATCTCATTTCATGTAATAATAGATCATAAGACCTCTAAAAAGATTTCTAAATCACGATCCTGAGTCAATTCATCAATTTATTTACTGAATAATTGATCACGTTATCGCCCCATTTAATAGGTTGTCATTCTAGAATGGATTTTCTGGTACAAATTTATACTTCATCCTTGCCCTAATAATTGCATTTTTGTTATAATTTACTAAAATTAGTAACTCAATATTATGCAATGTCGAAATCGAGAGAAGTTTTACAGCACGATTAATAAACATGAACGAATATGAACAACAACACAGAAGATATTAATATTTTAGCAAAGTTTTCTTCGTAAGTAATCTAAAATGAAAGCCCAAAAGTTTTCTTTAACTTCCCGCTTTGAAAATTAATAATTTTCAAAAGTAGGAAGTTATAGATTTCGGTCCGATTTTGAGAATGCGAGGTTTCAACAGATCTCCACGTTTTGAGGTCCTAAGAAACCGTTCCGACTATTCCCGGCTAGACATACGGCCGTGTGTATGTATGTGTGTGTATAGGTATGTATCGCGATGGGCGACACGGCGTTCGAAAGTTTTCATTGAGACTTGGAGCTGATTAGATTTTCAAGTCAATCGGTCGAGCCGTCTCAAAGATTTTCAAAATATAAAAACAAAAATGAAATAGATTTTCTTTATAAAATAATAGAAAGTTCCAGGGATGGCCTACAGGGTCAACCGTTTTTCAGATTTTTTAAAGAATTTTGTAGTGTGTAGTATTCGCATAAATATACGAAATCGATAATGTTCTGTATCCAGAATCGTATCTTCTCGATTAAAATAATACTTATTTGAGATTGCTGTTATTATTTTTAAATTTGGTGCGCACGTTGAGATTGGATAGCAAAATTTCACCATAATAATGAATTAATTCTGCAATCGTCTTCGTTCTCTTGTGCGATGAGATGGATCAAGAAAAGGTTGTCATGATGTTGACCCCGATGCTACAGATGAGATCGTTTCTTTTCTATGGAATTCGTTAACAGTAAGTGAAATCATATTGAAATGTAATATGCACATTGTGATAGGATTGAACAACTGAACCATGATGATAATCAAAATTTGCAATCAGGATCAATACCTCTTGTGGAAACTTTTTAACAGTCACTGGTATAGTCATATATTTTTATGCACGTTGAGAGGTTAGCAAAACCTAATAATAGGGGTTACTTATAGCTTTAGCCAGGATTTTCTCTTATAGGGGGAATTCTTTAAGAGTTTCTTCTTTCGTCAAGAAGTCTGGTATGAACGTTTAGATTGGATAAGAAAATGCCTGAAGCTGTGGTCAGGATTTTCAATCAACGAGAAAACTCCTTAAAAGGTACTATTATTACTTTGTACATACCAATGTACATTGAGAAAAGCAAAACCTTATTACAAGGGTGACGTGAAGCTATAGCCATGATCATTTTTCTTAAGGGAATACCTTATGTTTTGCAACTATTGTCTTGATTTTTGGCATACACTTATACATTTGGAGGAAAACGTAACCATAAAATGACCTAATGTTACAGCTTCGAGCATTAACTGTTCAAGCATTCTTATTGTCTCATGGTATTATTATAGCGTAGCTCCTATTTGGAGAACAAAAACCACCTTTGCGAAACATCAATCAGAACATTTATACAATCAGATTAATAAAATATATCCATATACATTTATCCATTAAAGACATACGACTGTAAGAAAAAAATAATGCAGTGGTTTAAGACACTTAATTACGATCAATCTGAAGTTTTATTAAAATTTATCCTACAAACACATTCACTCACTACACACACGCGCGCGTGCGCACATGCACACACTCTGTTTCTATTTTGCGAATGTACTTAGTTCAGGGAGGACGAAGACCTTCTCCCACAAGTATCTTTATACTTAAAAGAAGTCCTCAAACTTGTACTGGTTTAAGAATATGTTGGAAACAGTAAACTTTCAATTCATTTAATTTCACTTTCATTTCATTTCATGGCTTGTAAATTTGACATACACGTTGCATTTAAGCACATTAAAATACTTGTACTTTAAATAAAATAACTATCGAAACACTTTCCTATATTACATGTTACGCAGGTTGTTATTTTAGTGGTAGCATATTATTTCCTCTATCTCTTTTCAGGCCTTTTGATGTTACCTTGTTTAACTACATCCCTAATTGTAAGTCCCTGCTGAATGAATAAAAAAGTATACTAATTGAATGGCCTTTTTCATTCCATATCAATTATACGTGACGTTTTAAAACTTAAAATAACTCTTTAACTTAACAAACTCATTTTATTTCGTTGCTGCTTAGTGTTCTTTAATATAGTTTAATATTTGTAAAAGTTATGGCAGCAAAACATCAATATTATTATATATATATCAAATATTTAAGATTCTTTCTAATATTTGAAAAAAAAGGAAACAAGCTTGTAGTTTGCGACTCTACACAGCCATTACAGGAAGCAGTTGGCGCCAGCAATTTATTTTATGGAGTCCTTTCAGAATTTTATAGATTTTCTTATTAAAGAATCCCAAGGCGTCGCTTACTTCACTTCACCAGCTATGTTAAATATCCATTAGAAATTATTTATACCTTCTATAAAATAATTATAAAATATAATTAATATATTAAAATGTTTTTGAAATGTAGTTTATAAAAGCTCTATACATAAAAAATAAATATACTGCCTGTACTATTGAAATAACTGACTTCTATTAAGTTCAGGGCTTCTTTGCATGCTACTAAGACATGAATAACTATATTTTTTAAATTTTATCTGTCTGTCTGTCCGGGCTAACTTTTAGAATGGCTGAATGGATTGTAATATACCTTTACGAACAGATAGAGAGCAATGACAGGAAGGAACTAGGCTATATTTTATCCAAAAAAATTAAGTTTTTTTTAGAAAACGAAAAATTGATAAAATATAAGGTCTTTGTTTATCTTAAATCAAAATAACCCTAAATAAGTAGATCCTATCCAGGCAAAGCATGAGTGAGTCCCTACTATTTTATACAAAACTATTGTAGCTAATTTCAATAAAAAATAGTCTAATCATCTCTAATGGGCCCTATATCAAATTGCCCCCGAGCTAAAAGAGACCCTAATTGATACATTAAATACAACGGTGGTTGTGCCGCTAATACTAAATAAAACTTAACCATAATGATTTCTTATATTTACACGAACACTACACATTTAAATAAAACTAGTTTTTACGGATTTTATTGCGTATATTAACTTATTTTATATTCCCGACGTTTCGAGCACTTTACAGCACCCATGGTCATGGGGAGGGGACTGAGGTGTTTGACGTCTCAATGTCTTAGTTAACCAGATTAAAATTTATTAATTTTTGTTCCGAGCTACCTATTGTGGAAGGAAGAGTTTTACAAGCAAGTAGATGGTGTGGCGATGGGCTCACCTGTATCTCCCATTGTCGACAATAAATATTCATGGAAGACTTTGAGGAGAAAGCCCTGCTTACTTCTCCCGTAAATCCAAGATTCTACGAGCGGTACGTAGACGACACTTTCACAATTCTACCTTTAGATAAAATTACTACATTTTAGACCATCTTAACTCCATAAATTCTAAAATTCAGTTCACAATGGAGTTAAAGGCAAACAATTCTTTAGTTTTACTAAATGTGTTAGTAATTCGGGATCCTGATAACACCTTGAGCCACACTGTGTATAGAAAAAAGACCCATACAGATAGATATTTAAACGGTGTTTCTCACCACCATTCTTCACAGTTAGCTACCGTGGGTAAATCTTTGTTTCAGAGAGCACGAGGGATCTGTGACAGTAAACACCTGGCCGCCGAGCTCATACACGTCAAGCAAGTTTTGCACGACAACACGCTTTGGGTCCCGCGCCTACGTCACAGTGAACGAGTGAAGCCGGCCACAGTCGAGCGAGTGTCTGCTGTACTGTCATATGTCGGAGGTGTCACTGACAAGATTAGCTACATCTTGAAGCGTGTTTCCGTTCAAACATACTTCAAGCCGCCGAAGAAGATAAGTCAGTCCCTCTGCAAGATGCAGGAGTTTACAAGCTAGATTGTGCATTTGATCTCTATTATATTGGATAAACTAAAATATCAATAAAGTTAAAGAACACATAGCTGATGTGAAGAATCGACGCTCCGGAAGTCTGCAGTCTGTAAACACGTACTGGATCGCCCCGGTCACTACATTAGATTTGATAGACCACAAATCCTCGCTAAAGAATACTGATTCCTTCCAATGATTATTCGCGAGGCGATTGAAATCAAAAAACATCCTAATTTCAAAGGGAAGATGGCTGGGTGCTACCATCTGCTTGGGATCCTATAATTAATAAAATTAAATCCCAACCCAAGTATACAACTGCAGGACTTCAAGATACTGCGTAGATCGGAACAAAAATTAATAAATTTTAATCTGGAGGTAGCCGTAGTTAACTATGACATTGGGAAGTCAAACACCTCTGTTGGCGACGCGCTTAAAAATAGTTTGTCATTTTTCATTTCATAAAATATAAATATATTCGTATTTAAAATTATTGCTATTAAATTATATAAGGCATTTCAAATAATAAGGTTGTCTACGTTAAAAGTAAATAGATTCAATATAATTGTCAAACGAAAGTTCAGGGTCGATTCCACGGTCTAGAGTTAATTCCACAAAAGTTTGCTTATAGATTTACTTAGAGTCATATGTTACATAGTAATCGGCTATGCAATACGAATAAAAGTCTTGTATTAAATTAGATACTTATTTTAGATAAAAACATACTTTATTCTTATGATAAGAGATAAGATGGCTAGATAAGAATAGCATGTGTAAACAAATAATGTTCCATAATGAACAGAGATAGTTTTAATTTAGACAAAGAAAGCCCTAGCCTCCTACTGATATTAGGTCCTTACATATGAAATTAGCCTTTTGTCGTACTCACCACTTTGATGGATCAGGAAACAGCTCGAAGGATTAATGATGTGTACGGCGCTGGTGTCGCAAAAGAAAGCGTGGTACGTTTTTGGTTTCAACGTTTTCGTTCTGGAAATTTCGACCTTCAGAACCAACCCCGTAGACGGTCGGAGACCAAAGTGGAAAATGAAGAATTAAAAGCTATTGTGGAAGCGGATCCATCACAAAGCACTTCAGAGATAGGTTCAAGCTTCGGGGTAAGTGATAAAACTATATTAATCCACTTGAAGCAAATCGGGAAAGTAAAAAAACTTGAACGATGGGTACCTCATGAATTGAGTGAATCGAACTTGCAAACACGCGTCGACTGCTGTGTTACTTTGCTCAACCGACACGATAATGAAGGGATTTTAAATCGAATCATTACTTGTAATGAAAAGTGGATACTGTACGATAATCGGAAGCGCTTGTCGCAATGGCTGAATCCTGGAGATCCAGCCAAATCCTGCCCTAAACGAAAATTGACTCAGAAAAAGTTACTTGTGAGTGTTTGGTGGACTAGCGCCGGTGTTGTTCACTACAGCTTTCTAAAATCTGGCCAAACGATTATGGCAGATATCTATTGTCATTAACTGCAAACCATGAAGGAAGAACTAGCTGCTAAGCAACCGAGATTGGTCAATCGCTCTAGACCACTGCTGCTTCACGACAACGCAAGACTGCACTACAAACAACCACTAAGTTAGATGAGCCACAATTGGAATGTCTGCGACATCCATCGTACTCCCCGGACCTTGCTCCAACAGATTACCATTTTTTTCCGAAATTTGGACAACTTCTTACAAGGAAAAAAATTCAAATCAAGCAAGCAGTCCAAACCGCCTTCAAAGAGTTTATTGATTCTCGCCCCCATGGTTTTTTTAGTATAGGGATCAATGAACTACCTATGAGATGGCAAAAGTGCATTGATAACAACGGTGCATACTTTGATTAATTAAATATATTTTACAAAAAAAAAATTGACTTTATATTCCTCCCGTACAAAACGCCAATTTCATATGTAAGGACCTAATATGATTAAGGGTCATGCACAGATTGGTTGTTCATGTTGTATGGGATCTAAACAGTTTCTAAATAATGTACTATAAATATAAAAATAAACTTTATCAATTTATGAAAATTTCAGTAATATGTTTAGAAATAAGTAATAAATGTTTCAGGATTATTGTGTGTATTAATAAGAACAGTGCTGTGTTAAGTGCCTAAATTTGTGTTTAAAATAGTGAAATAATACTAGATTTATATAAAAAAATTAAAGTCGAATAAAAGTGCCTTTAATTTGTGAATTAAACTATTATATTAGTTAAGATATTCATGTTTATTAATAAAGATTGTTGTTTTGACCATGTGTGGTAGATATTTAAGAGTTATAACTTTGAAAATGTTCTGTAAAATATATTTTTGAATATCTTAATATGTTTTTATGTGATAACGATGTAAAGTATAACATAATGATAAGACTTTGTATGTGTTTCTTATAAATAAAATTGTGTAACCATATGTTTTAAAGAAATGAAGATATGGGGTAAAATACAAGGGTGCAATGATGAAAGTCAATGTTAAAATATGTCGAAATTGCACGCGGCGCGCTGTTCTCTTTCGCGTATAGCTCGCGTACTAGGATAGTAAACTGGTAATTTGGAAATTCGTTCGGGACAGTTCGGGACCAGCTACCAGTACAGTTTAAATCAAGAGAGAAGACTGTAGGGAAAGTGATAGGAAAAGTAGTGAAAGTTTCAATGTTGCACTCTTATGGGGAAATTACGAAGATAAAATTGATGTTTTATTTCCTACTGCACCATCATAGCGATTACAGTCCCCTTCACCTGACGTCAAGACCGGGACCGTTCCATAGGGACCCGTAATCTTAGTCGTCTAATCTTTCTTTTAAGAAAGGGCGACAGACGTCCTTGAGTGGCACTCCTTATTAGGGGTCACGCCCACCTCGTTGTTCTCGAAACCAACGTGGTGTGATATCAGTTTCTTGGGGTAGAAGGTCACTGGCCGATTGACCCCTGTCTGTTGGACCCTTTTAGTTGAAGGATTGACGCCGAGCCACGGGCTGCACCCTTCAATCTCAGTCTCTCTCATGACCTTGGGTGCTGTAATGTGCTCGAAACGTCGGGGATATAAAATAAGTTCATATACGCGATAAAATCCGTAAAAACTAGTTTTATTTAAATAACTTAACCACTTCACTAAAATTAACTGCATATATTTTTCTTTTTCATATTAACTCGCAACAATTATTGGTGAACATGAGTCTTTTTTTCTTTCTTTTGTCGTAATCGCCATACTTCACAGGCGGATTGGCGATTACCATACCAGAGTCTCGCGCCTTTGACAAGGATCCCCGACGGCAACTTGATAATTTTATATCTGAGTGGAGTGGAGTGGAAGACTGGAGTGAAGTGGAGTGGAGTGAAGTGGAGTCGAGTGGAGTGGAGTGGGGTGGAGTAAAGTAGAGTGGAGTGGAGTGGAGTGGAGTGGAATGGAATCGAATGGAATGGAATATAATGGAACAGAATGGAATATAATGAAATAGAATGGAATAGGATTTTTTATTCGGTATAGAAAACAAAAATAGTTATTAAAAGTCATTTATGCTTTCTTTTTTTCGGAAAATAGAGGTTCTGTCCTGGGAAGAACCAGTAAGAGATCCAGCGGGACTTTTTATACATTTATGTACAATATAATATTTTATACAATTTAACATGAAAACATTAAGAAAGAGCATGGTAGCGATCATCTACCGACAGAGGGAAATTATTATTGAAAGACGCTTCCAATAATAACTAGAAAATAAAAACTGTAGTTATTATTGAAAATTTAAAAAGACAAGTTATTATTGGAAGCGTCTTTCAATAATAATTTCAATAAAATAAAAAATGTGCTATGCGTGGCAACTTTGCTATGTAACCCCCTTATGAGGCCTTATGTTATGTATTGATATTACTTGATGTTATTACTTATAGTACTTGATTCTATTACACTGCCACAACACGGCTATATCCATGAATACATAATACCCACATATTTTCATAAACTATGAAATAATGAATAAATGAATGAATGAAATATAATACGTCGGGGAAAAAGTTTCCTCGTATTTTTTTGTATATAACTAGAGATTTCTGGATCTTGTCGATAGTGCTACCTACCGGGTCTATTGTGAATCTAAACCGTCGAATCAACTTAATCATACACACAAAATTTCATCAAAATCGGTCCTGTCGTTTAGGTGGAGTTCAGTTACATACACACGAACAGAAGAATTTTATATTTTTACTTTCTCTTGAATCATTCTGTCCATTGATGTAAACCCCATCAAAATCTATTACGTAGTTTAAAAGATCTAGACGGACAGGCGGCGGGAAGCGACATTAAAAGTTTAATTTTTTTAACGCCCCCGCACTGCCCTTTGTGGGTGAAATTTCATAAAATCCGATCTTGGTAATTTAAACATGCCAAAAGGATATTCTGGCCAAGGTTTATACCTATAAGAGCTATAGTTTGTAAATGTGATATATTTTTAAATAACGCCCCCTCAACCCCTTTTGCGGGTGGAATTTTATAAAATCCGTTCTTAGCTGACCTCTACTTGGCGAAAGGAATATTTGTACGAAATTTCAAGTCTTATGGTTCCAGACATATCGTGATGAGTCAGTACATATTTGTGACGTTTATGGAGCTAATACAGTGTCAGAGAGTAGCACAAAGTTGGTTCAAGCGTTTTCAGTCCGGGAATTTCGATGTAAAAGATGCAGCTCGCTCTGGTCGCCCTCATACGGATATAGTCGATGCCATTTTTGAAAAAGTAGAGCAAGATCGGCATATTAATAGTTACGACATAGCTCGGGAGTTGAGTATTGACCACAAAAGAGTTTAGAACCATTTGAAAAAGTCTCACTATACAAAAAAGCTCGATATCTGGTACTCATTTGCGATTATCTATTGAAACGTAATGAAACAGAACCATTTTTGAAAAGATTGATCACTGGTGATGAAAAAAAGATCTATTAACAGTAGATTACCGGGCAAAACCATTGATTTGGATCTCTACTGCAAACAACTAATGAGACTCAAGCAAGAAATTGAAAAAAGAAGCAACTAAAAACGGCCGGAATTGATCAACAGAAAAGGAATGGTCTTTTATCATGATAACGCCAGACCACATACATCTTTGGCCACTCAGCAAAAATTGGGAGAGCTTGGCTGGGAAGTGTTAATGCATCCACCATATATTGCTGACCTTGCACCCCCAGATTTTCACCTGTTTCGGTCTCTTCCGAATTTTTCGGGTAGTGTTAGGTTAACATCAAGCGAGGACTATCAAAACTACTTGTCGCATTTTTTTGAATCAAAAATCCCATGATTTCTACAGCAACGGGGTTATGTCACTACCTACAAGATGGCAACAATTTATTGAACAAAAATTAAACTTTGAAAAAAAAATGTCTTGAATTTGTATATAAAATACGAAGAAACTTTTTCTCTCCCTAACCTAATATACTTTATTGTACACCGTACCATTATCCAATACCTGCTATTTTTTGTAAGAAAGACAGAAAATGTAAAGTGTAGGTACAGTCTTATTCGTTAAAAAAGTCTTAGGATTGTAATATCATATTATATATAGCCCAGTATTAAATAAAACATTCATATAGCAGATATTCGACATCAATTTCATTTACAGGAAACGATAACGCTTACCATCTGTCAACATATCATGGGTCTGTCAAGAGTCGAAATTTCATTTTGAAATTTGAACGCCCTGTGAATTAGATAACGTTATTTATGTTGTAAGTTTAATAAAACATCAGATTGTGACATATAATATATTCCGTTAAATATTATTATCCACTTAATTGTTAACATGATTGACATTACAGTTATTTGATATTATTGTGAACTTGATGAATATTATTGTTAGCGACACCTGCCATTTTATTTTGACACGCTTGGCTTGACTGGCAGAGAACGCTAATTGGCATTAAAAATTAAATAAAAAATTTAAAAATCATTTATTTCGGAACTAGTCCATATTACAAGTCATAGATATACATTGAAATTAAATACCGCATAACGGTTGCAGATCGATATGAGTTTTCGAAGGGCACTGATCGATGGACTCAGCAGCACCATGTCGTCTGCATAACTGGTGTTGTTGACAAGGACGCCATCAGTCAAACACCCAACACCAGCGTCGCTAAGCTCACGGATCAGTCGGTCAATGTAAAGGTTGAAGTGGGTCGGCGATGTTAGCCCGCCTTGCCTTACACCACACTTCAATCTGTAATCCTTCGATAGTGACCCCGACCACCGCACGAAATTGCTCTGATTGCCATACCAATACTTCAGGAGGCTTATATACTCAGAGGGAAGGTCCGTATCACTCAACAACTTTTGCCACAACCTGTCATATTGAACTAAGTCAAATACTTTAGATAGATCTAAGAAACAGGCATAGACAGGTGTGGTTCTGTCAGTGTAGTACTGGACGGTATGCTTGAGATTCAATATAGACATTTCGGTTTATAAACCGGGGCGAAATCCAAACTGCGCGTCATGGAACTGAAGATGTTGTCTTAACTGAATATCAATGACACCGTCCAAAACCTGAGCAATGACTGTTACGAGTGAATTAAGTCCGCCCTTTGTTACCTTGTATTAAGCATAAGGTGAACACATTAAAATTATAAAGTATATTTCTTATATACTTATATACTTCCTTAACAGGATTATCGACCGTTTGAATATAAGCGAATGTGACGTTGTTAAAGCAATAAGAAGTCCTTGATCGCGAATGCTAAATTCACAATCGTGGGCTAATTCATATTAGCATTTTTTTATATTTATTGCCATATAAAGCTCTGGTGAAAATCAATTTTCTTATCAGACTATATTAAACTTAGCGGAAGAAATGGCCAGGCTTCCTGAAATTTAAGGAGCAGTTAGGTAAGTGCAATTGTAATCCATTTTGGTAAATAAAATGCTAATTCGACCCGATTTCCCAAATTCCTTACAGAATACATTATAATATAGCTTTAGGCTTTGTTACGTTGACGATAAATACTGGTATATATGGTATATATAATGGTAACACGCACTGCTTTTTGCATCAACAAAATATGATCTTACATATCAGATTATTTACTCTTAGCCCGAAATCTGGTGACGAATTTTGGATGGCTCATGTTACTCTTTTCTTTATTTTTATAATAGTCATTTAATTTATATTTAGGATTTTTCATGAATAATACAGGTAATATTTTCTATTTTTTAAGAAAGACTTTAAAAACGCTGGCGGAATGTACTCGTCAAAAGAAATTCATATAAAGCTACTGAGAGCGAAAATGCCGTAAGTAATTATATGATCCGTCTAGAAACTACAAACTTAGATGTAACTTTGAATTATATTAATGTTAAGAAGATCTAGGACTGTAGTAAGTCATTTAGTGGTGAAATTTAAGCATGAACTAAAATGTAGTCAGTAAATAACAATAATTGGTAAAATAAAAAAAATCGTACAATCGTCTTCTATATAAATAAAATGAGAACATGTAGTCGAAGTAAATTAAATACGCATTTTTAAGGATAACTCAAAAACTACAGTTCAGATCTTAATCAAATTTATATGGGACACCAGCTTTCAAATTAAAAAAAAAAGAATCAGCAAAATCGTTTCACTTAGCAAAATTCTTCACTTTCCAATTGAGGACCTCCTCCTTTTTTGAAGTCGGCTAAAAATTACTTTATATGCAAATCTATTTTAAGAATGGCTCTAATCAAACTATTCTTTTTTTCTTAAAAATATAAAACAAAAAGTAAATTGGCAATTTACTAACTAAACAATTGTTTGAAAAAGAAACTGTATAAATGATGCATTATAAGTGTTTTCATGTCAAACAATGTAAAAAGATAGGAAGGAAATCAGAAATAATCTCTATATTTAATTTAAAAACGGATTAAAATTAATTAATAAAACTAAATAGATATCAATAAAATATTTGTAGAAAAATTAACAAACCAAAACAAACTGCCTTCTGACAGTTGACCCGAGCTCTAAAAGCAGAACAATCCTCACCTATGCCGCCTCTCATTAGGCCAAGAAAACCCGATATCGCCTTTGACGACTCTGAAAAGGTCGAATGCCTCGTGGACAGTCTAGAGAGCCAATGTACTCTCTCTAGTGAAACTACAGATCCCGCTCACCATGCAGAGCTCAAAGCGGAGGTCCAGCGTAAGTCTGCACTACCACCAACGGGGGACCCCTTAGCACCTGTGACTGTCGACGAAGTCACAGAAGTAATTAAAAGCTTTAAAAAGAAATCAGCAACCGGCCCAGATAGCATTAGCAACAGGGTACTGAAATCTCTCTCCGCGCCGCTTGTATGCCTCCTAGTAGGCATATTCAACGCTCTTCTTTCCACCTTCTCCTTCCCGGATGCCTGGAAAGAGGCAGGCGTAATAGGAATCCCAAACCCGAGGAAACCGCGGAACTTAGCCTCTAGTTACAGACCAATTAGTCTCCTCAGCACACTGGGGAAAGTTTACGAGCGACTCATATTGAACTGCCTTCGTAAATACGTCTTCATCATCAAACTTCTCCCAGACGAGCAGTTCGGCTTCAGACCCGAACACTCGTGCACCGACCAGTTACATCGCCTCACAGAATACATTCTGAAAGGATTCAACCTCCCACAAAGAAACCGCAGAACCACCATGACTAGTGCCCTCTTCTTCGATGTCGCAAAAGCGTTTGATAAAGTCTGGCACAACGGCTAGCTTTACAAGCTGTATAAACTCAACGTGCCTGATAGGCTTACCCACATCATCAGAGCCTTTCTTTCCAATCGCCACTTTCGCTACCAAATAGAGGGTACTTGCTCTACAAAGCGTCTTCAAGGCTGGAGTCCCACAAGGCTTCGTCCTCTCCCCACTACTCTTCAAACTCTTCACGAGTGACTCTTTTCTCACCCAGAGGCCTAGTCGATTGGTTCCGCTTATGCAGAATCAAAGTGAATCCTGAAAAAAGGGTAGCAATACACTTTCAAAGGATCTCCACTTTCAATCGTCAAAACAGAAACCCCAAGAAATCGTTAGGTACGATCACCCTGTACGGCCGCCAGATCCTCTGGCAACCAACGGCCAAATATCTAGGGTCACATTTGACCAAGGTATGACATTCGCAAAACACATTCATAATGTCCGCAACCGTGCCAAATTTGTCACCAGCCGTCTCCACCCGCTTGAGAACAGCAAGAGCAAACTATCCTTAAGGACAGAAACTCCATCTTTATAAAGCGTGCGTAAGACCTATCATGACTTACGCAAGCGTAGTTTTCGCGCACGTAAGCCATAATCATTTGTCCTCCTCCAACGTCCAAGTTGTCCAAAATAGATTCATACGCATAGCCACCGGAGCTCGCGGGTACAAGCGAAACTCCGACTTACACAGAGACTGTCAACGTTAGCCGATCTCTGAATATTTCAAGGATATGTCTCGGCGCTATTTCTAGAGGGCCGAGATACATCCCAACCCGCTAGTTGTAAACGCAGCCACTTACGCTCCGACTTCGAGCGTTACGCAAACCCTCCGGAAGCCCCGCAACGTTCTAATCGAACCTCCTGTTCCGCTAGATTCCGACGACCGTAATGTTGCCGGCCAGTCACACACAAACACTACACATTCACCTAGTGCCACAAACACTGATAGGACAAGAACGGATAGGATGCAGCGAGTTCCCCTGGGCGGTTTTCACCGCCCAGAACATCGAACGATACGAGTTAGCAGTCAGAGACGGGCCCGTTCGGACGGCCGTTAGATAACTCATTCATGCTATGTTAATGTGGTCACAAAAATGAACTCATTATTATTCCCCCCAAGATTATCGATTTTATAAATAATCTCCCCTCCTTTTATATAGCTCGCGGCCTCAAAGCCCTGAGTCCGATGAAGCTGTGAGAGCCGCATAGGCTAACTACATTAACATCACAGAAACTAGACTAATAAACCAAAAAGACAAAATAATGTATTGTGTCATGTGAGCTTTTAAAATGAAATCATGATAAATTTTTGTAAGTAATGAAACCAAAAATATACTAAACTTATAATTGCTGTAAGTAGTCTTGAGTTTTTAATACGGAAAATGTTAGTGTATGTTGAACCAAAATCTTTATTTTATTGTTAAAAAAAATATGTCAAATTACCTAATTTTGGACTATAATTTTTTCTTTTTTTTTATAGGATAGGGTGACAAAAGAGCACACAGCCCACCTGATGGTAAGTGGTTGCTGTGACCCATAGACATCTACATCTATCCCCAATAAAGAATCAAAATGCAGATGCGTCACCCGTGAGGACTAAGATGAAATGCCTCTTTTCCAGTAAAAAGGGTCTCCGGTTCTCTACACTCACCATACGAAACACAGCAGTGTTAAGCTGCTATTTTGCGCTGGTATTCTGTGAGAGTGTGGTCCTTCCTCGGTCGAGCCGACCCATTCGTGCTACAACTATACTACTAATATAGCTGCAGCATGGCTCTACCACGTAATGAAACCTACGAAGAAAAATATAATTACAGGTGCTTTTTACGGCGTAAGTGTTTTTTAGTCGTTGAGATGAAAACCGCACCAGTCGTTGCAGTTTTTTTTTATTTTAGGTGTTATAAAAAGTAATTTTCGGTATTTTGCTTACTTACAGCGGAATTTCCCACGTTGGGATATCAGTTTAAATAAACCACAGTATCCACTTACCATTAGGTGGACTTTGTGCTCGTTTTTTAATTCTATATAAAAATTGTGTAAAATAGCAGAAACGCTGCTTTATATACATAAAGTACTGAGGCATATTACGGGCTTAATAATCCAGATACTATAACATTATGGGTTAGTTCTTGAGTCCGTGTGTGAAGGTTGTTCCCATATCTTCTTACACATCCAGACCATCTTCTGTTCTTATCCCAAAAGCATAACATTAGATAAAGCTCTCCTAATCTAAAAGTACAAAAAGAGTGCTGCCTGTGTATATTTCTTTTAGTCGTATATAAAAAAAATTATAGCACATAAACCACCTGATGGTAAGTGAATGCTGTGTAGCTGCAGCATGGCAGCATGGCACTACCACGTAAAATATAATAACAATTAGAACAAATATATTATAATAATAAGTAAGTGAACGAATAAGGGCACGAAACAAAAGAGTTAAAAAAATACCGTTTTATTATACTTAAGGTTATTAAAACCTAAGTATAATAAAACGGTACATTAAATTCAATCTTGATTACTCTACTCTATACTGTTACTATATGGGTTGGAATTTTTGACCACGAAAAAATAATTAACCGCAAGAAAATAAACACAAAGCCGCAGGCAAAGTTACTAAATACTCCTCTCTTTTTTAAAACAAATATTTTTTAATTCTTTTCTGGTAATCAAATATAATGATTTGAAATATCAGTAATTAATACTACGAGAATTATTATCAGGTTTGCTTAAAGGTCTTGAAGATTTTTGACGTACTCGTTTCATGAATATATTTAACACCAGCTTTTTACCAGCGGCTCCGCTCGCGTTGGCTTCAATTTAGAAATGTCATTTATACTAGTCCAATTAAAGTTAACATTTCATAAATGTAGTTCTATTCACGATGTGAGGGGAACTTTATTCATGAACGAGAGTAGAAACATAGAGAAGATAAGCAGCAGCGTTTTACTGATTACAGCTCAAAATAATAAAAAGATGTAGTTGGCAACCCGCCTGCCAAGCGAGGCAACAACGGCTAATATCCAACTTATTTCGTAATCCATGGTGGGAATCGAAATGATGAACGGGAGTAAAAATATATTTGCAATGTAGAGGCGGCGAAATAGAAATCAATGCCCCATTTCGTCTCGTTGGTGTCGTAAGAGGCGACAGAAGGGAAACTGAAACTGGAGATGGAGTAATAAAAAGCTGCAGCTGCCAACCCATTTGCCAAGCGTGGCTATTACTGCAAATATCCGGCCTATTTGACAAACAATGGGAGAAGCCTATGATCAGCAGTGGATAGGCCTTTAAAAGTAAAAAAAGTAGCAGCCTACATAAATCTCACTACTGGAGACAGGCCGCAGCGAGTTTTAGGACAAAAAAGAGTTGATTGAGTTGACTCCAACGCGGGTTGACCGACTTCACATAAGTTTACCTTAAAATGATTTCCGATATATTTTTTTAACTTCTCAAATATGCAGGTTTCCTCGCGATATTTTCCTTCACCACCGAGAATGTGGTAAATCGAAACTTCAAAATGCAATTAAAATATGAGTCGTTTCGGTGCGGATCGAATTTGGATTGCTACGTAAGCAATCCAAATTATGTACGTAATTATCCAAATTATATATACTATGAAATTTACGTTTGGATCAGTTCGGTTACCGGATCACTTTCAAGATTCTATCAACGTAGTTCTACTCATAATTAAAATTAAAATAAACATGCGTTTAAAATTTGCTGTCTTTGATATTTATAGTACTTTTTCACAAGAGCCTGTTCATTTACTCATGTCAGCTATGAAACCGGGACTGTCACAAAAATCTCAATAGGTCTGTCTGAAAATATGAAAGCTATCTTAATATTAGGTCCTTACATATGAAATTAGTGTTTTGTCGTACTGACCAATTTGATCTGAAATATCTCCTCTTTGGTTAAGAATTCCAAATTGAAATTTATAAATTCATTTAGCTGGTACATTTGACTTTTGAAAACAGTCATTCATTTGTTTTTTCCTTATTATTTTATTCTTTGGCGTCGCTTATTACCGCACAATGGAAAACATGAAATATCGGTATATTTACGAGTACGAGTTCTACCGTGGCACCAGTGCTGCAGAAACAGCTCGAAGGATTAATGATGTGTATGGCGCTGGTGTCGCAAAAGAAAGCACGGTACGTTTTAGGTTTCAACGTTTTCGTTCTGGAAATTTCGACCTTCAGAACCAACCCCGTGGACGGCCGGAGACCAAAGTGGAAAATGAAGAATTAAAGGCTATTGTGGAAGCGGATCCATCACAAAGCACTTCAGAGATAGGTTCAAGCTTCGGGGTAAGTGATAAAACTATATTAATCCACTTGAAGCAAATCGGGAAAGTAAGAAAACCTGAACGATGGGTACCTCATGAATTGAGTGAATCTAACTTGCAAACACGCGTCGACTGCTGTGTTACTTTGCTCAACCGACACAATAATGAAGGGATTTTAAATCGAATCATTACTTGTTATTAAAAGTGGATACTGTACGATGATCGGAAGCGCTCGTCGCAATGGCTGAACCTGGAGACCCAGCCAAATCCTGCCCTTAACGAAAATTGACTCAGAAAAAGTTACTTGTGGGTGTTTGGTGGACTGGCGTTGGTGTCGTTCACAACAGCTTTCTAAAATCTGGCCAAACGATTATGGCAAAAATCTATTGTCATTAACTGCAAACTATGAAGGAAGAACTAGCTGCTAAACAACCGAGATTCGACAATCGCTCTAGGCCACTGCTGCTTTACGACAACGCAACACTACACAATGTAACACACACTGCACAACAAACAACCACTAAGTTAGATGAGCTACAATTGGAATATCTGCGACATCCACCGTACTCCCCGGACCTTGCTCTAACAGATTACTATTTTTTCCGGAATTTGGACAACTTCTTACAAGGAAAAAAATCAACTCCGATGCGGCAGTCCAAACCGCCTTCAAAGAGTTTATTGATTCTTGCCCCCATGGTTTTTTTAGTATAGGGATCAATGAACTACCTATGAGATGGCAAAAGTGCATAGACAGATAACAACGGTGCATACTTTGATTAATTAAATATATTTTACAAAAAAAAATTGACTTTATATTCTTTCCGTACAAAACGCCAATGTCATATGTAAGGACCTAATATATGACAAACTGTTTTATAAGTCTCATTGAAAGTAAAAAAAAGTAAAGAAGCAACTTACATACATCTTACCACTGTGCACAGGGCTGCTAATTACCCATGTGCGAAATAGTGGTTTGACATGTCCACTATTTTTTTTAAAACTACTTAAACATCAAGTTTTTGCCGCCAAGTTATTCTTTACCACTTCACTGAGCAAGTGGAAAATAAGCAAATAAAATTTCCTTACCAGTTTCATTAGTCATCGCGGGAATCGAAAATTTTTTTCCTGTGCTTTGAAATCATACGGCGAGCTACACGGCTCTCGTATTTGCATAAATAAAACTCGTCAAAACTGAAAAGAAGCTTTTGTACTATTGTGGACCCCGTCTACCTTGTAATTAGTCATTCAAACTATTTCATCATTTAGAGATGAAAATCTTACAGCCCACTTTATTTTCAATTGGACTTGATACAAAAAGAAGTTTATGAAATATTGCTATGCTGATAGAAACCCAACATATTCTACTAAAGACATTCTGTCTTAATCACAGTTTTGTGTACAAAGTTCTGTTAGTCATTTTGCTAAAAGTGATAATTACAATAAATCATCCCGACACCAGTTTAGATATCTTAAGTCTAACAATTTTGATGCTAGAAGAATAAGTATTCAATAGAATTCTTTTAAATTTCATTAGTTACTTATTATTAGTTTATTTAGCAGTAAGAAGATGGCGCTATTATGAGATTAAAACTATGAAAAAAAAAACTGTACCCTCTAGTACTCAGCGTCAATAAGTTGAGGTACGACTGGGGTGGCCCAATCACACAACAAAGCCGCCAACATTTATATATTATAATATATAATACATAAATTAGGCATAGAACCTACATCGTTCTATTAAAAATTCTGCTTCTGTAAATAATACGCTATCAGCGCTGCTAGCGGTGTGTAATGAAATTATTTTACAATTTATACAATATGAAGAAATAGCAATGTTGTGTTTAGTTAGTTAGTTATATCATGATATAGTCAAAAGACAATGTTAAATTTTATTAAATGCCACCATTTCGTGCCATAATCGGCTACTTTATGATATTATTTAGAATTCTAAGATCTGGCTAACACATATAAAAAAAATCTCTTTGTTTAAACTATATCGATAGTGAGAACTTTGTAATAATTACAGTTTTTATCAGTTTATTTATAGATAAACAAAACTTTTTTATAGATTAGAAATTAAACTTAGAAACATCTCACATTTTATGATTTTCGATAGATGTCATTATTATCTATTTAAGTAGTAATTAGTTACTATAAACTTTATTATTCCTACTTAAATGAAATAACGAAAGAACTGAAAAATGAACGTTAGAATTTTCAAATAATTATGAATTAAATGATGTAAACATATAAATGTAAGTTATTTATTTTTATTTTATTTATTAGTAACTGGAGGTACAATGTTACTGCTTTTTGAATTTCACGTTAGATGGCACTGTTTTGATAAAGTGAAACGTGAAGATTACCGGCGTAGTTCAAATTATTACGCAACGGCTAAAACTAATTTTAAGATTTATTTATAAATTATAATTATAATAATAAATATGTTATTTATTAAAAAAAACACCAATAACCAATAATATAAAATAGAAATTAACATCTTGAGGAAGGAAAATACTTAACCTTCCTTTTTTGAAGTTCCGCAATCGGATAAAAAGTAGCCTATAAGTTGCCCCGGGTCTCTAACTACCTACACACAAAATTTCATGGAAATCTGTCCAGTATTTTTTGCGTGAATCGGGAATTCACGCAAAAACTACACTACAAAACAGACAGACAGACAAAAAATCTAAAAACCACTAATTTGGCTTCAGTGCCTTTTATTTAGTCCCCTGGAATTGATTTTCCAGAAAATATTAGAATTGCAGACACGACTTTTTTACAGATTTATTATATGTATAGATTTAATTTTTGCTTACGTTATCCTTTTTATGCAACCTTTGCCTTTGCTGCTCTCGGAAAATTCTTCCAAAAACGCTGAACACAGATTTATACAAACTGGTGAGTTACATAATCTGTGCAAGGATATTGACTCACAGGTCACATTAACCTGACTGCTAACCGTCGTGAATATCTTTCAAATTTGCCACTATACGAGTATAACACTAGGTGCATTCTTGGAATGGTCCTACGTCCTGCAATGAATTCAAAGGGTTGATAAAAATAAAATGATGATCAAAAACGTTAATTTCGCTGTATATAAGTTCAAAACACATATTTACCAGTAAATGCAAAACTTTTACTCACGAGTAAAATAATACTGCATCAAAGAAATGGCATTCACTAAATTTTGTTAGCGCGAAGTAGGTATGTCAAATGTATACTATTGTTTTCCCTTACAAAGAGCATCTTCTAAGACGGTGAATACTCAACAGGAAGCACTCAGCAGCGACGAGCTAAACGAAAATACGATATGTCTCCATCACATTTCCATACATTTTGCGGGCGGGTAAAATAACCAGGTTTTGTTAGTTGGGAAGAAAAAATATAAGCCTTTTACATCTTTTTCCTCAATAGCATTAAAAAATGTTTCTTTTTCTATAGTTAGAATTTTTTTTTATAGTTAACTAACAAACGCAACATGTTTTTTTATTATAATGACTATATTTTTAATACGATAATCAATTTAATGAAAATATTTATAACTAAAATGCGATACGACACTACCAATTAAAGATAGTTTAGGTAATATTTTTAATTTGTAAAACGATATTCTAGTCTACTTTTGACCATAGCGACAATTTCAGATACATTGGAATCTATCAGGCGGGATGGTGGGAGATATAGTGGCAAGAAATTTTTTAATATCTCCAACTGCTCCAGCACACACAGTCGCAGCCCTTTATTACAAGTATGTAAGGCTAAATATGTCTTTCCTAGTGTAGTGGTGGTGGGAGTAGTGGTGCTGGGATTAGTGGTGACGGGGATAGTGCACGCAATTGAGGGAGGGCGGGAGATGCTCTTCAAACTAGGTAAGACACATCATTTTATTTTATTGAGCGGATATTGGCAAAGTAAATTTTTCCAACTTTAAGATATTTACTCTTTCTTAACTACCCTTGCCCGACGTAACATTCGTGCGATAAGATCAGACGTACAACCCGTGCGCATCAAACCTTGATAGTGTCATGATGAAGTTTCTCAATTTTACAGTGATTTTTTCACTAACGTGGTCTTAAATAAACGTGCTATTAATTAATATTAATTGCAGTCACACAACAAGCAAAAAGGGTTCCTAGGTTAGTTAAAATTGACGTAATTTCTATTAATCGTAGTTAAAAAAATAAGATCATCTAACTTTAACTCTTCATTAAAAAAAAAACTAACTGTACTACCCTAGGCAAGAGATTCCAAAGATATTTTATTTATCTAAATTTCAAAATGGTAATACGTATCACTTTTCACTTAAAAATAAAATTAATTTGATTTTCTGAAATAAGATCTAAAATCAAAACAGTTCCACGCCTACACCACAATACATTTCATCTATTAAATATTGGATTCAACAAGTGCAAATGTGACAGACATGTTTTTGAATGAAACAGATAATGACGCCATTTCACGTGAGTTAGAGCGAGACAGGTAGAGATGCTATTTGATATTCGACCAAATTATGTTATATTGGATTTAAGAAAAGCAATTCTATCAATAAATTAGGAAAAAAGTATAAAATGAAACAAAGTATTTATTAAAATATTTTATTTAAAGTTATAAAAATGTTAAAATTGTTTGCTTTCAGCATGAATGCAGGCTCTACATCTTTTTAAATAAGATCGCTTCACTAATCTTCGGTATCTTTTTAAATTAATTTCTACAGCAGCTGCTCTAACTTTCTGGTTATGTTTTGAATAAGTTTTGCATAAATTTTGTCCATTATGCAACCCCAATAAAAAAAAAAATCAAGAGAATTTAGATCTGGAGAGCGAGGTGGCCACGTAATTGTATCAAGACGGCCAATCAATTTTTTAAGAAATTCATTATTTAGATAGTTACTATCATCAAAAATGAATTCATTTTTCATTATTTATGATAGTAACTATCAATCTAATCATATTTAAAAAGATGTAGAGCCTGCATTCACGCTGAAGACAAACAATTTGAACATTTTTTATAACTTTAAATAAAATATTTTAATAAATACTTTGTTTCATTTTATACTTTTTTCCTAATTTATTGATAGAATTGCTTTTCTTAAATCCAATCTAACATAATTTGGTCGAATATCAAATAGCATCTCTACCTGTCTCGCTCTAACTCACATGAAATGGCGTCATTGTCTGTTTCATTCAAAAACATGTCTGTCACATTTGCACTTGTTGAATCCAATATTTAATAGATGAAATGTATTGTGGTATAGGCGTGGAACTGTTTTGATTTTAGATCTTATTTCAGAAAATCAAATTAATTTTATTTTTAAGAATGAAAAGTGATACGCATTATACCATTTTGAAATTTAGGATAAATGGGCTATCTTTTGAAGTAACTTGCCTAGGGTAGTACAGTTAGTTTTTATTTTAATGAAGAGTCAAAGTTAGATGATCTTATTTTTTTAACTACGATTAATAGAAATTACGTCAATTTTAACTAACCTAGGAACCCTTTTTGCTTGTTGTGTGACTGCAATTAATAGCACGTTTATTTAAGATCACGTTAGTGAAAAAATCACTGTAAAATTGAGAAATTTATGGTCATAATACCTAATAAAATGATTTAAGTTGTCGATTTTCCTTATTTTCATAAATTTGTCAGTTATACGTGGTAGAGCGATGCTGCAGCTATAGTAATAGTATAGTTGTAGCACGAATGGGTCGGCTCGACCGGGGAAGGACCACGCTCTCACAGAATACCAGCGTAAAATAGCAGCTTAATGCTGCTGTGTTTCGTATGGTGAGTGTAGAGAACCGGAGACACTTTTTACTGGAGAAGAGGCATTCTATCTTAGTCCTCACGGCTGACAACACATCTGCATTTAAATTCGCAAACGAAGATAGATGTAGATGTCTATGGGCCACAGCAACCACTTACCATCAGGTGGACTGTGTGCTCGTTTGTCACCTTTATTCTATAAAAAAAACAACAGATATGGATATTTTTTATTTTTCCAGGGCTTGCATGTCCCCTCCTTTCGCCCCGAGCCCGCTTGACGTTGAGTTTCGGGACACGTTGTATAGCACCCAGCCATTTTCTTTATTAAAATTAGGATGCAATATGAATATTCGTATAAATATAAGAAATCACTACAAACCACATATTATATATTTAAAACAAATAAAGAGCTAGCTATGGTTATTAGCTATTTCTCTGTCTATTACGATTCGCGGTCGTCACTTAATAATATTAGCCATATTTTTGCTATTGAATTAAAAATAATGCAACAACTATCTTAGTGTTTCGTAAAAGGCAGAAAAGCATTCAAATACGTATTTTCGTAACGGCCGATGAGCTTGCAAAGTGTCTTCGCTTAAGCGCTAAGAGACATCACTGAAATCTTTACTTGCAAAAATGTACTTACAAGTACGTTAAATGCTTTTTAGCAGACTTCAAAAAGAGATCTGGTTCTCAATTACACAGTTTGTTCTTTGTGGTACGTATATAACGCGATACCAATTGTAAACCGATTTCAATGATTTTTATATTACATAGATTATACTTCAGGTATTCTACTTCATACTTATTATGGCCCCACTTAAATTCGGAGAAAAAATTCCACCTCTCAGAATGGAAATTAAGGGATACCTTGAGCGTGAGATATCTCTTAGACCACTCAAAAGAGATCAATAAAATAAATATTTTATTAATTGTTACAATTTTTTATATGTCACGTAAAAATTTTTTATTTTAATCCAGCCTTATATTATTGTTTTCGATTCCAATCATAACAATTTCGCTTTCCAAATCTTACAAATAAAGCGATAGATAACATCATAGGCAAAATTTTCCCACTTTGTAATTTTTAAACTGGAAAGTTGCCACAACGTTTACAATTAGATTAAATTTGGTGTGAAGTGACGAATGTTCTGCCTACAGCTCACTGACCGCTGTATTCTGGCAGAGTTCCAAATTACACACACTTAGCACTAATGTATGGCTACAAGACAAATGTCGAGGTCAAGTGATTTTGTTTACAAACTCAAATGTGATTTTCGGATGCTTAAAATAGCGCCCATAGTGATAGACAAGTAAATAATTTATACATTGAAGCCGTTTTACTTCAGTAAAAGAAAAACGTTTATAATATAAAAGTAAAGTAAAGTTAAAGCCTATACAAGTCCCACAGCTGGGCACAGGCCTCCTCTCATTTCTGAGAAATTTTCAGGGCAACAAAATGCCGGGCTACCCTAATACGTACTGGACTTCATTCACAACATGTCTTCGAAATATTTTTAGAATTTCCCAGACATGCTGGTTTCATCATGACGTTTTTCTTCACCGTTCATAAAATTGCAATTAATAATTTCATTGGTGCCTGCGGGGGTCGAACACGAATTGCTTGCGTACTGTGAAATTTACAGCAAGCGCTTAACTGCTGACCTACCACGGCTTTATTTATTATTTATACAGATATTTTTTACAAAGTACTCTAGCCGGTGATAACATTTATGTAAAAACATAAAAAAACAAACAATTTGCTGTCAATTAAGGATGTGTGGTAATTGTCCCACTGTGTCTTACTACTGATTATATTTATAAATGTTACTTTGGGTCCGTTTCGCATTTTTGACGCTGCTGCTTCATCATAATTTTATAATAATCACTCCGTGGATGTTCATTTATTTAAATTAAATTACGGGTAAATATTCATAAGGGCCTAAAATTCCCAAACCATCCTTCGAGAGTTGTGCTTAGGACATCTCGTACTGCAATCGCCAATTCAGCTGCCAATGTTCAGTCAGTCTAGCAGTTAAACGATGCTATTACGTATTAGGTGGTGGTCGTCATCTTCTGCCAACTAGTCCATCTAATCAGTGCCGCCAAGCACCAGTGTATCTATCCACTGATGTGATCAGGATTGAAGAGTGAGAAAGATAACTTAGGCAATATATAGTTATTGTATCAATGGGCTGTTGTAGCAATTGTCTATTAAGTATCCTGTGTGCTCGTTTGTCATTCAAATGTAATAAGCATGTATAAACTACAATATTTTAAGGTCAAATTTATCTACCTTTTATTACAATATTCATTAATTAGGATATTAATGAATATTATAATAAAAGGTAGATAACTTTTATTACAATATTTTTAGATGCAATACTGGATATGATTAAATTTAATAAGCAATACTAAAGCAACCACACTGCTCATTTATTTCGCAGTGAAGCCTGCTAGATCAATTAAAATGGTCTCGGAGTCACGTGTAATATACCTAATTAAGGAATAACTGCTTACGTATAGCTTCTTCAATCTCCGTGAATATTGTGAACTACACGTTTATAAATGTATGGGTTCATGTACATTATAATAGACATAATCTTTTCAATTACGTTATCATCAATGACGAAATCACAGTAAATTATATATTTCATATAAGAAGCTAATTTTCTTTTTTTTTTTGATATCACCGAATTAAATGAAATATTTCCATTAATGAAAAATTACTATGCAAGTTTTCTTATATATTATAAAACAACTGTTTAATTATTATATTTTATTTTTACCTGATAAGGTTTTCTCGTTAAAACTAAAATGATTGCAATGTCTATATTTTGATTAGAATACCTCAGTTTAAGAAATTGAAGTATCGACAAACAGAGAAGTATTTTAGTAGCTAACTGTAATGTAGGTAGAATAATAATTTGTAATATTCGTCATTTTGAATTGCAACAGTCACCGCAGTCTCGCATTAAAGGCTTAAGAAGTACGTAGTGTTTGCTTTCCATATATTAATACGTCTAGATTCGACAGTGGTGATGAGAATAAGAATTCACGTGCATTTAATTATATACATAAAAGTTGGATACGACTGGATATTATACGTGGACCGTCTGGAACAATATTTCTTAGTTAATAACGTAGCTGATGACCTTCGAGTGCCGACGTTAATAACCGTTATGGGTGCAGAAAGTTACGAACTTTTAGTTAATTTGTGTACCCCAGAAAAACCTAGCACTAAAAGTTTTCAACAAATTACGGAAATTAACTGTAAACTGGCATAACGATATAAGTTCAGGCATAGGAAACGTAGTGACGAAAATGTTTCTGAATACGTGGCAGGTCTAAAGAAAATGTCAAACACATGCAATTTTGGTAGTTAGCTAGAAGAGAGCTTGCGAGATCAATGCGGAATAAATATTGAGGTAATCCGACAGCGCCTGTTTGCAGAAAAGGGGCTTGACTTCATAAAAGCATATAATATGGCAGTAAGCATGGAGGTGGCCGAGAAAGATGCAGGGATAGTACAAGGTCACGGCCGGTCATCGGATACAGCCATATCAGCAGATTGCCAGGTCATAACTAGGGCGACAGGGAGGCACTCAACAACTCGGGCCGAGACGGCGAATACGGCGCACGGCATGTATAGAAGTACAACAGCGCGCGCGGGCTGTACAAGATGGCGGCGGGCGGTCAACCGCGCGATGGCAGCGTCGCCAGCGGGTGAGCGGGCTCAGCGGCAGCGGAGTGTCGCGCGTGTGGAGGTACACATAGTGAGGTGGCATGTAAATTCACGCAATATGTATGCCGCGCTTGCAACAGACAAGGCCTTTTAAGCACATGTGTCCGGCTTTAGCGACATCACAACAACACTGTTTGGTTGCGAACGAAATAGAAAAAGGAAAAGAACGATGGAACGAGGACGAAGATGAGGTAATTTTTATTGAATTAAATAAATTAACAATAAAGCAGTGTACGCCTATAATTATACCGATTAAAATTTAGTGCGATTTCTTGCATCAGTTTAGATATGTATAATAGGTATTTTTGTAAATTAAAATTGAAAACGTGTAAGCTTATGTTAAGATATTGAAGATTGAAACTATACGGCCGGTAGGGTTAATAACACCTATTGTTACTTACGGAAACCGATCGAAATGCTTAGAACTTTACGTAATTAAAGAGCTGAGTTAAATATTAAATTGCCTAACTATGATTATCAACTATTAATAGTTTAAGCTGTGATAAATTCAATTTCGATGTATTCAGTTCCAGATTCTCTGAGGTGTTTGCGGAAGGACTCTGGCAGTATACGGGCCCGCCGGTTAGCATTTATATACGCGAGGGTGCACGACCCGTGTATATGCGTGCGCGGCCCTTATGTAAAGCGCTGCGAGCCTGTGGAGCGCGCGAAATTAATTTAAAAGAATCTGCTACTTTCTGAAAATTAAACAAATCTGGTCTTCTCCATACTATCCTCAAACGCAAGGTGCACTTGAGAGCAGTCACTCCACACTTAAGGAATATCTTAAATCTTATGTCAACGAAAATCATTCTGATTGGCATAAGTATGTTTATACTGCTATGTTGGCATATAACACCTCTACTCATTCCACTACTAATTTCACAACATACGAACTCCTCTTCGGTCAGAAGCCTTTATCCCGGATTCCATCTACGAATTACAATCGAACCTTACATATCCAGAATATCTCAAATCCTACACCATTGTCTAAAACTTTCGTGAAAAAGCCTTAGAAAACATACAAAGATCTAAGGAAAGATCTAAACAGTATTACGACACCCGTTCACGGCCCGTTCAGTATAAAGTCGGAGATTACGTATATTTCAAGAATCACGTGCGTCTGCGCAAAGCCCTTTCACCTATTTGGAAAGGACCGTATAAGGTTGTAAAAATAAATGGCAGAAACACCTTGACATTACTCATAAGTAGACGTCATGTGACACATCACTATGACGAAGTTAAATTAGCTCCTAGATCTGAAACGTAACCCTAGTTATATACATAATACTAATTTTAATTATATTCTATTACAGTAATACCGCGCTGAGTCAAGAATTCATTACGTCCTTGACGAACAGTCCTGGTATCTACTTCGACCCTTTAGGTTCCTTAAGTTTAGTTGATAGTTATCTTAGTGTAGTTATCCCGTATGATGTATCCTTTATTAGTCCTCATATTCTAAATCTGCGACTTGTCCTTGATAAATCCAAACAAGTATGTAATGATGGCAAAGTCTTTGATCGTTTGGAATGTACTAATCTCTTTGAACCGTTGAACACCCGTTATAATGATATAGCCATGACAACGAAGCCATCTTTCATCTTAAATCTCGCCAGTCGAGAAGGTCTGCACTTCTAGGATTGTAGGACACTGTATCAAAAAAGTTGTTTGGCACAATGGATGAAGACGATGCCATACGATACGACAACGCCATTGCAGAGGTAGAAATAGACCAAAGGAAATTAGCCCTCCTGATGAAGGGAAATATATTAGTCACTACTTCTTCGCTCAGATCTTTTAACGAAACTCTGTATAAAACAAAATGGAAACCACCTGAAAAATGCAATTGATGGACCGTCTCAAGACATCCTAAATCTGAATTACGTTTCAAGAGAACTAGATATTAGATCTCGCATGCTGGAATTAACTTCCATGATAGAAAATAGTCTCCTAGCCTTACCCTTCAAAGTTGAGGACATAATTAATGCTATCATGTTTAGCAAATCTAATATCCTGTATCCTACTATCTTAACACCTAAAGAACTTTACATCGAATTGGTCGAAAACTACAGATTCTTACCCGAATCTAAACAACTCCCAGTTCCTTTAAATCTCGATAACATGCACACTATTTTAAATGTATCAGAAATATCTAGTTACTTCAATAAATTAAAAGTAGTGTTTGCAGTAAAAATCCCTCTCATTAACCCTATACACTTAAACATATATCATAACTTACCTTCACTGGTCCCTCATGATAAAAGTAATCCAGTCATATTCGACCATCATTCCATCCTCCAAATATATTGGTATAAGCAGAGATAGATCAATGTATTGTAAGTTAGATAACCTAGATTATTGTAAAGTAATAAAAAATGATCATTACCTTTGTCAAACACCAATACTGTATTCCTCTTCCGCAACGCCCTCCTGTGAAACCGAAATTATTACAAAAGTACTTACCTCAATCCCTTCAATTTGTGAAACCAAATTTATTCATGGTCACGTTAGCATCTGGCAGGCATTACGCCATAATAGATGGTTATTTGTAATGTCTGAAAAAACTAAAATAAGTATTGAATGTAATAACTCCAAAGTTACTGAAATAGAATTTAGTGGAAATGGTATATTGCACTTACCTCCTGAATGTGTCGCCTACTGTAAGGACACTCGTTTAACACCGCATGAAAATCGTGAAATTCAACTGAAAACCTAATTTTAATATTTTAAATGATTTCTGTTGTAATATTGTAGCGTATAATAACATTGTATCAAACTTACCTGTAGTTAATCTTAAGAATGTTAACTTAGATTCCTTAGCTTATGATGATCCTGAAATCCTGAAAAAACTTAACAGTTTAATTGAAAAACCACATATCGTTTTATATCAAAAATATTATTCAGGTATCACAATTGTAATTATAATTTTTATTATGTGCTTTATTATTTATAAGATGTATGAAACTGGCATACACAAGAAAATAATGAGATCTAGAGAAAATAAAACTCCTGAAAATAAGGACATTGAATTAGATGACATTAACCCCTCAAACACTAACACGGGACCTTCTCTTCGAATCGGCTGATTTATATTTCATTTACTTTAACATAAACTCCACTTTTAAGGGTGTAGTTTACTCTAAATCGGGGGGCTGTTACGGTTTCCCAATGCTAGGGAAAACCCTTAATTATGGATAATAACTGATTCCATAGATTTCCTCTAAATAGTCTTGTCATCATTTAAAGGCAGCTTTGCTTCGCGCTCCCGGGAACGAGCCAGTCTCTGCCCGATCGCTGAATCCCAAACACCTCTGTATCATCGCGTGTCCGCCAGTTTCGACTCCGGGCCAATTAAAATTTGTAACCAATTCCATTTCTAAATAATACTATTTCCGTTGTGTTATAAAAGTGTTTTTTTAAACCTAATTTACGAGGTCCCGTATAACAGTACGCGACCTCGTAAATGGTTTTCGATGATACAAAAAAATATACTGTAATTAATACACATAAAGGTCTGTTTGTATACAATCGTTTAGTTTATGGTCTTTCGTCTAGTCCGGGGATTTTTCTACGTCGATTGGAGGAAATATTTGCAGACATACCTCAAGTAGGTGTCTTTCTAGATGACGTTATTATTACTGGACAAACGAAAGCGGAACATATAAATAATTGGTACAAGGTATTCGAAAGGTTAAAGAAAAACGGACTCAAGGTTAAGAAGGGGAAGTGCGAGTTTTTTGCAGAGTCTATTAATTATTTAGGACACGTGATAAGTAAAGACGGCGTACACACTTGTCCCAATAAAATTAAAGCTATCATAGACACACCAGCTCCGTCAAATATTCATGGGCATTACTGCTGTCGGGTTATAATTATGATATAGAATATATTGTTTCAGCAAAAAATTGTGCAGATGCTTTATCTCGGTTACCATCGGAGGCAAGTACGAGTGATACGACTAATGAAATAAAGTATCTTAACTTTGTTGAACAGTTTTTACCAATTACGAATGATGACGTAAGAAAGGCTACCGCCAAAGATATACTCCTCAGTAGAATAAAATTATTCATTGAATCAGGTTGGCCTACGGTTTGTCTTGACGAGGAGGTAAAACCTTACTTCACGCGACGGTATGAGTTGTATATGTCGAGTATAGATGTGTGATGTGGGGTTATTGGATTGTTATACCTACGAGTTTACGGTTATTAATTTTAAAGCAATTACATAGCGGACATATGGGTATAGTTAAAACTAAAAGTTGTGTTCGAGGTTATGTTTGGTGGCCACGCATCGACGAAGAGGTTGAAGCGACGAGCCGAAATTGCGAGACATTTTCGCGGGAGCAGGATGCACCACCTCGGTCTCCTCCACACCCATGGCCATACACATCTCAACCTTGGACCCGGGTCCATGTTGATTTCCTAGGCCCAATATTAGGTAAACATTTTTTGTGTTAATCGATGCATATTCCAAATGGTTAGAAATAGTAGAAATGAGGCAAACAAATGCTGTGAGTGTAATAGGAGTCCTTCGTTGTATGTTTTCGAGATTCGTGTTGCCTGTAGATCTTATTTCGGATCAAGGTCCACCGTTTACAAGCAGTAAATTTAGATCATTTTAAAAAAATAACGGCATACGTCATTTGTTTTCACCAACATATCATCCGTCTTCAAATGGTGCCGCAGAAAATGCCGTCAAGCTTTGTAAAAGGGCGATAAAAAAGGCTATCAGAGATAAAGTCGAAGTTGACATAGCTTTACAGACGTTTTTATTAGGATACCGAAATACCATACACGGTACTACAGGTGAAACACCGGCCATGTTATTACAACGTCGCTCGTTACGCTCACGTTTAGATTTGCTACGTGCCAACCGGGTAATAGAAAATACGGTTTATGCAGCTCAGGATAGACAGAAAAAAAATGCAGGGGGAATTCAACGGAATTTAACGCCGGGGAACCAATTTGGGATAAAGGATTTAGTTCACAGGATAAGTGGATTAAGGGGAAAGTAAATGAGAGAGAAGGTTCAAATACGTACGTTCTAGAGGGTGATAACGGTCAACTATTTAAAAGACATATCGATCAAATACGACGTAGATCGCACATGTCTGATGTTATTTGTTCCGATAACCCTTATTATGAAAAAAAAATGCTAAAAACGGAAGTGAGGATGATATCGTAGAGGCAAGGGAAGAGGTGGATGTCAGTAAGGGCAGTAAAGAACACGATGTAAGTCCAGTTCCAGAACTAGAATCTAAAGGAGTATCCGCAGTTGAACTTAATGACAATACTGATATCTCTACTAATCATCCACCACAAAGTATCCCGGAGCCTCGTTACCCCGAACGAGCTCGCAAACCTGTAGTAAGATTTGGTTTAGTATAATAATTTGTAATATTCTTCATTGTGAATTGCAACAGTCACCGCAGTCTCGCATTAAAGGCTTAAGAAGTACGTAGTGTTTGCTTTCCATATTATTACGTCACTTAATACGTCTAGATTCGACACTAACGAGTTAGGTATACAGTTACTTAAATGTTAGGAAAATCCGCCCTACAACCGAAGTACCCCAGAATGTTGAGCAATGGAATTTTACGGATTTACTTCGCATTTCCTGAGCCGTGGTAGCTCTGGGGCTTAGCGCTCGCCGTAAATTTCACAGTACGCGAGCAACCCCCCGGTTCGATCCCCGCCGGCACCAATGAAATTGTTAATTGCAACTTTAAGTGCTGATTGACCATGCGCTTGGCGGTGAAGGAAAATATCGTGAAGAAACCTGTAAGTCTGAGAAATAAAAAATATTATGAATACATGTGAAGTCCGCCAACACGCCTAAAACCCCCTCACAAGTAGGAGGAAGTCTGTGCCCAGCAGTGGTACGTATATAGGCTGTAACTTTAACTTCGCATTTAACACAAACAAAATTTTTATAATTTTGTTTATTTCTCCATAAAATTTAAAGAAATTTGATATCGATCTAGCATGACCTGTCTCAATTTATAATAGACAACCATAATTTAAATTTAAGCGGTTAGTACCAACCGTACCTAAGGTATTGCGTATTAATTCCTTGTTCAAGTTTTATATTAGCTTAACCTATATTTATGTATTTGACTGCCTCGTTGGACTAGTGGTTGTAGTAGTGCGACTACTGATCATGAGGTCCCGGGTTCGAATCCCGAATTAAACCCAGAAAAAATCGGTTATTGAGTTTTTCCATCAAGAAATTCTCAGTAGCTGCCCAGAGTCAGGAAATTGGCGGTGTGTCACCCCCCTGCCTCGGAAAGCACGTAAAGCCGTTAGTCTTGCGCCTGATCTCTCTCCGGTCGTGTCGGTTTACCGTCCCATCGGACTATGAGAGTGAGGGAATAGAGAGTGCGCCGGTGCTTGCGCATACACTTGGGCACTATAATCCTGTCCTGCGCTGATGGCTAGTCTCCGTTGAGACTGGCCGCCGTGACCTTCGTGAAATTCGGTCTGGAGGACATTATTACTATTATTATTTATTTATGTTTATATATAATGGAATTTCGTAATTCAGTTGTCTGTGGTTTTCACCTACGTCTGAATAATCTGAAATTTTGCAGAAGTATTAAGAACCGATGAAAATACATAAATTGCATGACTTTGTATTCCCACTAGCATCAGTTTATTAACTTATTTTTACTACCGACGTTTCGTGTGGTCCATGGTCACGGGGGTCTTGCCGTGATTGAGATTTAAAATAAGTGAAATAAGTGAAATTAAGTTAATTAAAGTAATTTTATTCAATGTCTTGTACTCATGTAAATATAAGATACTTTTATATACACTAGCAATGGTATTATCATTACTTATTCCTGTTGACTACTCCTGGTAAACTTAAAATGCTTGTGTTAGGAGTAGTTTATGGCACTAGTCGAATGGCGGATTCGAACCCACAACCTTTGAGCTCGTGTTCCACACCCGACTATTTCGGGCTATATACATATTATTCTTATTAAAAAATAAATGAATTTATTTTTTAATAAGAATAATATGATTGGTGTAGAAATGGTTTTACAAAATATGCTGGCAGTTTATAATTAAAATAAGTACCTACTTAAAACTAATAACAGATACTATAGCTTCTAATTTCAGCTATGTTTAATAAACGTGTGTAACCAACAATATCTGATGTTGCTATCCCTGCTTCATTATTGCATCAATAAAGCCACAGCGCCAAAGAGAAAACCAGATAGCTAACCAGTAAGGTACTTAACGAGAAACACATTATCGCACATAATCCCACAACATATTTCCTTTGATGTGCACAACATATTATATTGCAATTCCCGAATGCAATTTAACTATATTAATTATTGTATTTTATTTAAAATGGTATTCATTAAGAATGACAACCTGCAAAACGAATAAAGTCAACTACCGACGACGAGTCTATCAGAATGACGATAAAAGGTAATATTAAGACAGATTAACAACTACTACACGGCAGTAGTTAGTAATCTGACTAGTAGAAGTAAGACAGTCAGCATTTTAACTTAGTCCTTTAGGGTGACAACTTATCTCAGAACTTCTTTGCTTGACTTGTTTGAAGGTGTCTGTGTATAAGCACTACTGGATTCTTCGTTCTAATTATAAGAAAATAATCAAGTTAGTAAAAAATGTTTCTCAAATGCCATAGCAACTTCTTGATCAGATTGAGTTAAATTATTATTAATATTCAATTGAAAATCTGAGTTGCGCGGTTTGACCTTGCCCGTTTCACTATTAATTATTCTCCATTCACGTCATTTTAATTTTGTTGGATGCAGTTTTAATTTTGTTGCTTAAATGTTTTTAAATATTTTAGAATATGTTTTTACATACTCTCTAAATATAACACTACTATTATATGATATTTCATTATCAAGCATTTTACTGGAATTAATCTTTACTGTGTTTCCTGAAGTGAAAGAGCCGTCACCAGTCAAATCTATTGTTGCAGATTGTTGTAATATTTTAGAAGTATTACATTGCACAAGCTCAGAGAACAGGATTAGAGTCTGGGAGGCTTTTAGGTTATCTATGTATGTTTTAAATTGTGTTATTTGCTCATTAGCCTCATTCAACTGTAACTTCAATGCAGCAATAAACCTGAGAGCTTCCTCATATTCCTTGCTGCATTGGTCAAACTCATTAACCGTCCCCTGTAGCTGCTCTCTTTCTTATATATATATATACACAAGTGTTGTGTAATCTGTACTAAGACTCGTGAGAAATTTATATCCTCAGATGTTCGTACCAAAATGGTAAGAATCCTCCATGAATTTTATCGACAGTTATAAATTGGGGAAAGGAAATTAATTCATTAAACGGACCTGTCTTAAACGTGGTAAAGCACCACTGATGCTGTATTATGGTTGTAGCTTGAATGGGTCGACTCGACCGGGGTAGGACCACGGTCTTACAGAATAACCGTGTAAAATAGCAGCTTAATGCTGCTGTGTTTCGTATGGTGAGTGTAGAGAACCGGAGACCTTTTTTACTAGAAACGTGGTATTCTATCTTAGGCCTCAGAGGTGACAACGTATCTGCATTTTGATTCTTAATTGGGAGTAAATGTAGGTTTCTTTGGGCCACAGCATTCACTTACCATCGGGTGGACTGTGTGCTTGTTTGTCACCCTTATTTTATTTAAAAAAACCTTAATACGCAACTTTGACACTTGCATCTTGACAGCCAGGCATCATTTCTTTATAGTAAATGGATTAAATTGACTATTGCTTAAAACTCCTTTTACTACTTATCTATACATCTATACATACAAATTAAATTATTGAAGTGTCTGTCCGTAATAATGGAATAACTGTCTTCTATTAAGCTTAGGGGATTACTTGAATGCTATTAAGACATAAATATCAATTTTTAAATATTTTGTCTGTCTATCTGTCAGCCTGTCTGTTTGTCTGTCAGGGCTAATCATCGGAATGGCTGAACCATTTGTTTGTTGTGAAGAAACTTTACGAACAGATGAAGATCAATGCCAGAAGGGATCAAATCATATAGTTTATCCCAAAAACTTGAAGTTTTTTATGAAAAACGAAAAATTGATAAAATAAATGGTTGATTATATTAAATATATACAGTGTGTTAATTTTACACTTGATCAAACGAAATGTACGGATACTAGATAAAAAAATTATCGGTAAAAAATCGATTTTTTTTTTATGTAAACTATTTAAAAAATAAAAGCATTTTAATTTTTTTTTGGTAAAATTCCCATCCTTCGGTTTTAAATTATTTTCTCTTTAAGTAAACGGTGTATTTTTTTCAAAATAGTTTTATTTGAAAGTTAGAAAGATTAACTAGCAATAAAAATTAAAAGAACCTACGATATCAAGCAGGAAATTTGTCAAAAAATAATAAGATAATTTTTTTTGTTAAAAAAATACTTTTCTTTTTAATTTTTGGTCTGTAACTTCAAAACTAGTATTTAGTTTTTAGCATGTTTTATTAAACTACGTAGCTCACTGTACAAGTTCTCCAAAATAACATGCGTTCTATCTCTTTTCGTTTTTAAAATAATAATCATCAAAGAATGCCATCGGTATGTTGATTTGCGCTTATGCGCCGCACCTACCTCTAATTTGAACACCCCTGGTCGAACAATAGCAGGTAAAGATAAAAAGAGATAGATCAATGAAAGGCGAAACAAGTGAGTGAGAGAGTGAATTGTCGTTTGAATGAGATTTGGGTCTCGTTCTCGTAAGGCATGCAGGCAGCTTTAGCTATTTTAAACAGTTCATCTTGTAACGTTACCTAATTTGCACGTTGAATACGTTCACCATTTTTTTCGTCGTTATGCCTTCTACGATAGACTCATTGTCTGCTCGTGAAGTAGCTGACATTCATTACAGTTACAGGTTTTGTGATGGCAACGCTCGCGCCGCCTCTCGAGAGTATCATCAGCGATTCCCGACAAGACCTGCCGTTGACTACAGGGTTTTCTTAGCAGTACATCGAGAATTAAGTGAAAATGGACTGCATCGCCCACATCGTGAACGTGCTCCTACTGTACCGGTGGATGTGGATGAACAAGTGTTCCGTTTGGTGTACCAAGACCCCACAATTAGTACTCGACGAATAGCACTCCAATTGGGGATTAATCACGTCCAAGTGTGGAAAATTTTGAAAAAGGAATGTTTGTACCCCTTTTATTTTCGAAGAGTGCAGAATTTGCACGAGCCAGATTACGTCGGAAGAAGTGTTTTCTGTTCGTGGCTATTGCGGCAAAGACGATTAGTCCCGAACTTCTGTGACTGTATTTTGTGGACCGATGAGGCAAATTTTAACAGAACTGGAATCACAAATTTTCGAAACCTTCACTTGTGGATGTCGGAGGAAAAAAATCCCTTAGCAGTTCGGCCAGCGTCCTTTCAAATCGAATTTTCGATTAATGTTTGGGCTGGAATGATAAGTGATTACTTAATCGGACCATTTATTCTTCCGTCAAGGTTGACAGGCCCAGCTTACGTAACATTTCTACAAGAAGAGTTACCTGACCTGATGAGTGATGTGGATCTACAAACAAAGAGGAGGATGTGGTTTCAGCATGACGGCGCTCCAGCTCACTTCAGCACCATCGTGCGTGATTATTTAAACGAACGATACGGAGACAGATGGATTGGACGAGGCGGACCAGTAGCGTGGCCGGCACGAAGCCCTGATATGACCCCCCTAGATTTTTTTTTGTGGGGCCACATGAAACAGATTGTGTACAGTACTCCAATTAGTACAAGAGAAGAATTGTTACAAAAAATAATGGCTGCGGCTAGTCAAATAAAAGAAAATCGTACTGTATTAAAAAAAACAGTACGTAGTGTGGCATTACGTGCAACTGTATGTATGGATGAAAATGGTGGTCATTTTGAAAATTTAATAAATTAAATCATTTTTAATTTATTAAATTTTCTAGTTTTGACTAGACTAGAAATGTACTAGTTTTGAAGTTATAGACCAAAAATTAAAAAGAAAAGTATTTTTTTAACAAAAAAAATTATCTTATTATTTTTTTGGAAAATTTCCTGCTTGATATCGTAGGTTTTTTTAATTTTTATTGCTAGTCAATCTTTCTAACTTTCAAATAAAACTACTTTGAAAAAAAATACACCGTTTACTTAAAGAGAAAATAATTTAAAACCGAAGGACGGGAATTTTACCAAAAAGAAAATTAAAATGCTTTTATTTTTTAAATAGTTTACATTAAAAAAAATTTTTTCGATTTTTTACCGATAATTTTTTATCTAGTTTAAGCACATTTCGTTTGATCAAGTGTAAAATTAACACACTGTATAATGCAACGTTAATAGATCCTATCCAGTGAAAGTCGGACCGGGTTGCTAGTAGACTATAAATTTTAATGTAGTACAGATTCAACAGCGGATTTCAACGAATTTTGCATTCCCTAAGAAATAATAGAGAAGAGAATAAGATAAAGGATGGTGTAAATTGATCAAATTACTTCCATACACAAACATTTTGAGGAAATTATGCTGAAAATATATTTAAATATATATTATTTTTAATATTTAAATCATAGTTAAAAAAAAACTGTTAATATTACTTTATTAAAGATCTCATTAAGTTTCCATCAACCAAAATAAATTACATGGTTTTGGGATAAAGCTTACTCATATCCCAATAAATCTTTCTCTTTCAAGCGTTTTGAATAGTAAATCTCAATAGATAAATAATGTGTTGACAATGGCCATAGATTTTCTATAAAGGGACGAACGTTCCCTCACCATTGTTTAGTGGCTACGAGCCAAGTAGTAAAAATACTTTGACAATAATGAAAATAACGCATGGCTGCGACTGAAACATACTACTTATATGTTATTTATAAAAACAATTTTTACGAATATTTCTTGTTTTATTTTAAAAGAAAAAGGAAAGTTTAAAGGCAGTTTATGAGTGGTCTACATAGTAACACATAATTTTATTTCCCATCACTTTAATCTTATTTGGATTGATCTTAAATTTAGAGACCTTAGGGCACAGAGTAAGGATCAATATTCTTTAAGTACAATTGTACAACCTGAGAAAAGAGTAATGTTGTACGTTTCATATCCCTTACTGTGCAACTGTACTTTACAATATTCTTTGTAAAATTTTAAATTAACCTCCACAGTACAGACTGAGGTAAATGACGCTCCACCACCAGATCTATTCTGCTTAACAAAGATTTTTTTAAATTACTGAACAATAAATCTTAAAATATGTGATATGTTTTGTTTCAGGGATTTGTCGTCTCTAATTACTAAAACTTTCTTGTAATTTATATGCAACAAAACAAACTTAAAGTTCTTGTTTCCACGATTAAGTGTTGTCTACTTAGTATTCATGGTACTCCACTCATTGTATATTCAAGTGGCGGATGAAAATGAAATATGGACCATTCTGCGCGCATTTTGAACGCAAGATGATTTCGCGATATCCACACCACTTATTATTGACAATACTCTCATTTGTTTTATACTAATCTTGACTATTATTTTTATTAAAATACTAGTTGGTAACACGGCGCGTTGCTGCCGTAGAAGAAATAATTGTGGAAATATTTTAAATTTGGAAGTATTATATTGTTTAATTAGGAATGATAAAACATTCATTGAAATTGAATAATATAGACCTTTCAAATATATTTGTCGGTATGATACATGCGCCACCTAAGTAAGTTAGTCAGCGCAGACACATTAAGATACTAAACACAGTTTTTTCTATTTTATTCGATCACCACTATCCGAATTATCTGACACATAAGTTTCAGTTCCTGCGCGACACTCATGACAGACAGCTTCGTTCATCGGAGACTCTTGCTCTCTTTATACCCCTTCACTGTTCGAGTTTCATGTCTTTATTGTTTGCTGTCCAAGCCGCGCCCTTATGGATTGACCTGCCTGAAAAATTAAGACAACCTACCTGCAAACAAACATTTAAGGCGAATGTTCGGGCTCATTTTCTAAAATTGCTTCATAACTACTAAGCCATAATTATGGTTGTAATCTCTGTATATAGCTTATTAGCTTCATCAGTATATTATGTATCTTTATGTATCTTATATTATATTATATTTTGTTATAATATATACTCGTATATATATATATATATATATATATATATATTTTATTATATTTATATATATATATTGTGTATATGTTTATATGTATGTGTGTATATATATATTTAATTTCTTTGTAACCGTCTTCTTAGTTGTATCACTGCCCTAAGGTTAACTAGCAGAGAATACTTGTAGCATTAAGTCCGCCTTTTCATCCTATACTTAATATGTGAGGTTCAATAAAATTTAAATAAATAAATAAATAAGTTAATTGTACTATGCCTTCGCGCAAGTTCAAGCAATAGTTGACAAAGTTGAATGTTTTATTGCAGCGCATAAAATACCAACAAACAAACATTAATTTTTATTCATTAAGATAGCGTTTCTTGTACCTTACTTTTTACTTTCGAAATAGAATCAAAATATTTAATTACAACAATTTCTCAGTTTTACACTTTTGGTAATATAGCTAAATAAATTTTACTAATATTAAAAATGCTAAAAATATGTTTGTTGTCCTTAAATTACGCTTGAATGGCTGTACGGATTCTAATTAGGCATAGAAGTTGATTATAAGGTAAAATAGGACATCGCAAGTTAGATATATATAAGAGTCTTCGTAATTATAAGCGATTAGGATTATTGCGAAAGGTTGTTCGACCTCTGACCTCTTAGTGCGGCTAAGCAAAATAAAACTATTGGTCCATGCGATAATCAAGTCTAATGTCACAACACAGAGTGCAGGGTTGATCCACCCCTTCTCGAACACATTCTTTGTTTGAAGGCCAATGCTGTATTGATGGATTTTATGTTTGAATTCCATTACATGTAATGGATTTTGCAATTTCTAACTCCTGTAGGACTTCTCACATATAAAGATTTGATCCATATAAAAGATTAATCTAATAGAGAGACTTTTTTGTAAAATAACCAGCATATATACTAGACCTAATAACCCTCTTTTTATATTCCACTCAGAGCAGAAAAAATCGACATAATAATCGATTAATTGTGTTTTGTATATTGTATTTACATTTGCCATAGCAGGTTGCAAAACAATTTTAGATGAATATCTCAATTTTTTTCGATAAGATCGCGGGATTTTTTTACAACAGAAAGTTGGAAAGAACTATTTATTTGATACACACGTTTCAAAAAATATACAAAAGTAAGGGACAAAAATATGCATGCACCAGAACCAGACAAGAAGCCATGTACTTCTTAATTGCTAATGTGTAAGCGTAAAGCAATCTTTCACATCATTACTTAATAATAAAACTAACAATTTTTAAAAAGAAATCAAAATTAAAAAGTCACATCAAATAGGTCTCCAGCATAATTAGCAGGCAGCTCTGATTTTCTGTTCGAGCCTTGTGTCTTTACTGACAAGTCGGTGTGTGATCCTCCAATTACGAGTTACTACTAGTTACTGAGTTATTAATAATTACGAATTAGAGAGTACATATTATACATTTTAGCATTACCATTATTATACATAGCATTAGCAATAGCATATTAGACATATATTTTTTAAGGTTTTCATTTATATATTTAGTATATGAAGTATTTATTTCATTAGTCTTTCAGATTCAGCACAGAAATGTTAGTCAGGCTTAAGGCATTTTCACCTTCTATAGCACTGTATAAAAGTATACCAAGTTATTCTTCTCAATAGGCGTGTTAATGATGTCAATAAAAGTTCTCATTAACCATAATAACCCAGAACTCGACGCCTTACTAAAGCCGTAGCCGCCTTATCGGGGAAGCAAATTATAAAAGTTATAACACCCATTTGGAAGGCGCTAAACTTTGAGTTCGATTTGAGTAAAATTATATTTTGGCCCCAATATAGCCTGAAAAATTACTTTTAAATTACTTTTAAATTATTTTATAAATTATAAAATGGTATTTCTTAGTAGTATGACATAGCATGTCTTCCTTTATCCCAAAATTTAAACTACTATTGTGTGCTTTCATGTTTGAGAAAAGAACCACCAAATACAGCTACCGAAATTAATTAATTTTATAGAATACGATATGGAAACACCAAAATTTTAAACCACTTAATCCTTTTCAGCATACGGTGTAGGAAACAGGTGAAACGGGATTAGTGTGCTCCTGTGAGTGACATCCGTGATTTACGACTACTAAAGACTTAAGATTTACCAAAATGTTAGTTAAGTGATACTTACACCAGGCTATTAACAGTTCAAAATATATGAATAGAAAATTAAAAAATATATTTTAAGTTTGATGTGAAACCAATACACCAACGAGATAGTAAATACTTTTAGCGCTAAATCTAACGCTTTCTTGATACTTATAATAATTGTAGCCTGCAGCCAAAGACCAAATATTTGTTGTGTTTCCACTAACACGAATTAAATGTTTTGCAACATTGTTAAGAATATTTACTTCAGCGTGACGCGCTGTCTCTCGGGAGAGCGAACGTTCAACGCGAATAGCGATCGAGCGACCGGACCTTTGAGTGGTAAGCAGGATTTTAGAACAAATAGAATATTTTTTATTCAACATACATTATAAATAATAATTATTGCAAGCCATTTATTTTAACTGCGTCGTGGCGTAGAACTAGAAAGAAGCCAGCGGATTTTTTTAATAGCACTATACAATGAAGTTAGTTTTACGATAGAAATAATTCGAGAATCCCATAATATATCAACCTTGTATTCATTGATATTGTATTAGAATTCGAGGAAAGATGTTGATTGGAAAAAGTATTTTTATTATTCATTATTATCGTCTTCAATAGCACAATTACAGCGCATCACAATTCTACTGCAAAACTTAAGCTTCCCCCAAAGAAGTCCTCGTTTTACTGCAGATATCTTAATGACGTTACATTAAGTTTTGTAGTTCATTTCGTTATTATGTGTAGTAATATTGTCACTTTTAATAATATTTTGTGTTTAATGATTTTGTCTTTTTTACCTGGTAGAGCCATGCTGCAGCTATATTAGTAGTACCTATAGTTGTAGCACGAATGGGTCGGCTCGACCAGAGAAGGACCACGCTCTCACAGAATACCAGCGCAAAATAGCAGCTTAACACTGCTGTGTTTCGTATGGTGAGTTTAGAGACCTTTTTTACTGGAAAAGAGGCATTCCATCTTAGTCCTCTCCGGTGACAACGCATCTGTATTTTGATTCTTTATTGAGGATAGATGTAGATGTCTATGGGTCACAGGAACCACTTACCATCAGGTGGACTTTGTGCTCGTTTGTCACCCTATCCTTTAAAAAAAAACTTTATGATTACAAGAATCTTTTGTAATATATTTTTTCTATTTAAAATGTTTTCTTTAAAGAAATGTTAATAATTTTGATCTCCTTTGATGAATATATAAAATCAAAATTAAAATACAGTTTCACTCACTAAATAATACTTTATTTGAGCTTTCCCTTTTTAATAATGTGAGTATGAGATATCGATATCAGCAACGGGTGGAACTCATGTTCGCTACATCACTGATGAGACTTTTTCTTATCTGATATTATACTAGCTTTTGCCTACGGTATGGCTTGCGTGGAAGCTAAAAACGACGTTGCCGGCGACGCGATGTTTAGCATGTATAAAAGCAAGGGATAAAATATGAAATTGTCGTTTTACATTGAAAACTTCAAGGACCTTTTTCCTAATAAAATATATATTTATTCAATAGAAGTATTTACCCTCATTATCTAAACGTTTCTGTCATCTCGAAAGAAGATCACTTATTCTTTGTGATAGAACTTTGGGGATCCGGATTTTATAAAGTCTATGGCTGTACAATATGTCTTTATAAAGGCATTTTGTACCGCTTCTTGGGAGTAATGTTTTTTCTTCTTACAGGAAATTTTCAATGATATTGCGAGTTTTCTCTGCTGCGTACCACTTTGGAACTCATAATCGTAAATAACTTAGTTTTTGAAGTCTCAGTGTTTAACTCAAATACGGAATTTAAAAAATAATTGAAACTCAATAAGATGTCATAAAACTTTTGAATTTAAAATATTATAGTATTTGTGTAAAACAGTTTTAATTGCGAATCTTGGACCATGCAGGTTTGATTTTTATCCAAAGTGACCACTCCATCAAAAATGTTACTTCAGAACCTAGTAAATCTCAATACCAAATTTTATCTAAATCCGTTTAGCCAATTTTGTGTGACAAAGACACATCACATATACATCGTAGTATTATGCATCGTAGCATTATGCTAAATGCCAAATAGTTATCCCACAGGAATTGTGTTTTTTCCGGGATAAACATTCTCCTTCGTGCTCCGTTCAAAATTACGCTCCAGATTTACTCCCTCAGGAAACGTGCATTTTTCAGGTAAGGCTATGTCACTTTTCAGTCCATAAACTATCGGTTTGCGAAAAATCAATCCTAATGCAAGGTACAATCTGATGCTGCGTGAATAAAAGTAGACCAATAAACACACTTCCGCATTTACAATATTAGTAGGTATTTAAACGAATGTTTGTTTATTTGAACAGTTTATAGAAAACTGAGAACATATCAATACCCGAAACCAATCACTTCCACATTTAAAATATTAGTAGGGATTTGATCAAATGTTTGTTTATTTGAACAGTTTATAGAAAACTGAGAACATATCAAAATCCGAAACCAATAATTTGCTTGTTGAGTAAATAATGGTTTGCTCGATTTCCGAAATATGTTTGCCCAATAAATTGTTAAATGAAGGCAGTATGTAATTATATAATATTAATTAATAACTAAGTTAATAATTATATTGTTATTGTATTCTTCCTATAAAATTGCTTTTAAAATTGTATTTAAACTATTATATATCATTTTATAGATTTGTAAACTTCCTCGCGATGTAATTCTCTCCAGCGCTGTTTTTAACCGGGTTTCAAATCCTGGGTATTCGTTTACTGTGAATCTGATGAGGATTCAAACATCATTATTATGACAGCCATTCACAAGTCCACTCCCCTAAGGACAGTCGCAAAGCACGGTCCTAGGCCACCTGCATTTATATCGACTTCCTGCATCGGGAGGGGGGGGGGGTTCAAGGTACGAGACTGCGACTTGAGAACCTAACATGCAAGTAGTTAATTAAGTTTACTGAATGAAAAAAAAACAATACAAAATCAGCCAAGACAAAGAAATCATAGCTGACGTTACATTACAGCAAAGAAGGTTACGGCTTCTAGCGTCTTAACGCAGCTGTCGCGGCGGGAGGTAGACGCCCGTAATTTATTTAATGTGGCCCCACCCACATTTTACGATATTTTTTTACTCTTGGAAAATGACACCGTCTCATCTTATATAGCCGTTAACTTTACTTTTTCTTGGAAGGCCTTTTATTAAGTGACGACTCTTTTTAACTTTTTCTACGACGTTGTGTAATATACAGTTTAATTTTTGTTTCCTTATTTTTTTAATACTGCTGAAACTTTTTCAAGCGTTTGTAGGTGCGTGATAATATTTTAACTTAACGAGCAAAAACGGAACATTAATTTTTATATGTTTTAATTGTCGCTGCTTTGTAATGCCACCACGGTACATGAAAATCCCCCTTATAAAGAACCATTTTCCGCATTATATACGAAATAGTCAAGGAGGTTAATGTTATACAGTTTTTTAAATTTTTTTATACTAGTAAAGGTGACAAATAAGCGTTCAGTCTAGTGAGTTTTTTTTTCGCTTTTTCTTAAAAAATATCTCGCAGTTGCAGGGACTTGTTGAAGCGATGGCGTAGCTTTTTGACTTTCAAAAAGTGCTTTGTAACGTCTAACTTTGAAGAAAAATATTTTGACTTTATCTTGATTTTGAGTCCAGCTTGTGATAAGCTGTGGCCCATAGACACTTACACCTCTACTCATCTGACCTCGATTAAGAAACAAAAATCATTGCATTGTAACCCCTAAGGACTAAGGTCTTCAAGATCTTGCCACTTACCGTACGAAACACAGCGGCATTATACTGCTATAACGCTTGTAATATTATGTGCGCGCGTAATCCTTCCCTGGTTTAGAATACTATTAATGGGTCAGCCATTCTGACCAATACGCCGCGGCATAGCTTTACCATAAGATTTCAGGTATAAGATATCTATTTATTTTGTGCCCGTAGTATGTCCCTTTATTTCTTTGTATGCTTCAGTAATGCTAATGAATAATATATTATTATTTTTAATACTGGTAGAGAGTACAGTAATTTACGGTATTACTTGTGATTTATTTCTTAAAATTCTTTTATTATTAATCAGTACTTTGGTATTGTAGTGTAGCCCATATTATAGTGTTTAACTGGCAAACACCGTGGTCTATATAAAATGAAATGATTCTTTGTTTGTCCCGTAAGCGTATCATTCATTTGATTATGATTAAACTTTGGCGAGTTGTGGTGTTTTTATAAATAAAACTAAGGTGACAAACGAATGACGTCTCCGTGGCACGGTGGCTTAGCATTGAGTTGCTGCGTTGAAGGCTGTGGGTTTGAATCCCGCACCTAAAATAATTGTTCCGGGTCTGGATTTTTGTCCTGTGCAATTTATGTATGTAAATGCCTCCGCGATACAGGAAAAAATCCTAGCATGGGTGTAACGTTACTTAAACAAAAATGAAAAACAAAAAAGTTCCTGATAAAAAGACGAATATTTATCTGTTGGTTTGTTTTCCTTGCCTTATTATATACATTTACTCTGATTACGATGAAATTTTCATGAGTTGTAGTGCGCGCTCCGGGAATGTTTTTGACATAAAAAGCAACATTGCATTGCAACGCATACTGGGAAAAGCTAATTTATAATAAAATACGAAAAGAAGCTACGAAATCTAGTTTAATAGGACTAACAGAGAGCCAGAGAAATAATAACATATTTCGTAACAAAATTAAAATTAGCCACTTTTGCTGTATAACTTTAATTATGAATTATTTTACGTTACGTAGTTGCATTTTAAAAATTATTCTCGAATGTTAAATTAAACTACTACTATACCGTTACAGCCATCAAAACTTCACTGCTGAACATAAGTTTCCCCATCTTTTACCTCTTAGGGAAGTTATTTGTCATAGATGATGAAAAAATAAAGTACATTAATTTGAAAAGAAATATATTTTTTTTTATAAGCAACTAAGTATTTAAAGTTTTAAAAACTTAGTAATATTTGTTTTACTGTCATATAAAATATTTTTTTAGTATTGCGCTTCATTTAAACAATCTTTTCCTGGATTTTTTGGTGTTGAATAACAGCCGGGTACCAGCTAGTATAAAACAAATGCTTTAGTACCAGCTATTACGTGTTCACGTGAATGCAGTCGTACGCGCTTGGGTGCATATGTAACAATACAAAATTTCAGATTACAATTTTTGTATGTTGGTATTTGGTTGGTATGAATAATTAACTTCTGTAAATATCTCCAAGGAACACATGCTATAAGGTGAACTTAAAATACAATTTTTATAAAAAATTGGTATATGACACAAATGGTGATGGAGAGCAGCGTCTAAGGAGCAAATTATCTGTTACAGCTATTTCTAAGCATAACTCATAAGTTGGCTTTTAACGCGCTGAGGTAGTCATTGAAATCTCTTGAAGGCAACATTTTATAAGTACTTTTGAAAATTATTGCAGTCTCTCGTTATACCAATGCTCATCATAACACATTTAATTGGGTACAAGAATAATTATATTTTTTGATAGTCACAACATACGTCATTGTTATATTGGAATACATAAAATGAATATTTGAATGATAAAAATCTTAAACTTATTCATATAAAATCATAAATTGTTATCGTTATATCCCTGTACTGACTACAAAGTCAGTATAATAAATAGCAGGTACATGAGAATATAGACTGTAATAAATATAGATGAGGTATAAGGTCTAAGGAAGGCAGTGGATGAACAGTGTACGTCACGTCTTATATTGTTATTTACTGTGAAGTATATTTTCCTTCTTTCATATAAAGGTGTGGATGATATTGTATGTACTCGTAGCTCTGTTACTACTTTTAAAGAATCGCAATCAAGGAGTCAATTTTCATATTGTAAGTATCAAAATTAAAACATTAATTACAGTTAGTATTTAAAACATCTCACGGCTGAGAACAAGCCCTCTTTTGTCTCCCTTGGCCACAATACTCAAACGTGGGCTTGCAGTTTTCACATGCCCTTTAAAAATATAATATATTTTATTTCTCTCATGTGTTATTTTACCTAGTGATATTTTCCAATAAGAATTTGATTCGTATCGAAGCTGCTTCATGGACCACCAGTAAATAAAATCGATAAAGACGAACTAAAAGCCATAGTGGAAGCGAATACATCCACGTTAAAGTTAACAGCTTTCGAAATAACTGACCAAAATATTTTATTTCCTTGCGTCAAATTGATAAAATAAAGAAACTTGTGAACTGGGTACTGAATGAACTTTCTGAAGGACAAACTTGCATCAAAGGTTGCCTTAATTTATTTTAAAATGGAGGGATTCCGAATGAGATTGTCACTTGTAATAAAAAGTAGATTTTTGAGACTGGCACAACAATTACTGCAGAGATATGCTATTAAATATTGCAAACGATGATGTACAAGCCCATTATCAAACATTTCAGACTTATAAATAGCTGCAGTCCGCTGATTATTCTTGGCAATGCTCATCTTGACATTGCATATCGAACTGTTTTAAAACTACAGTAGCTTAGACTCTTCATAGCAATGCTCTTCCACACTAACATCTTTTGCTCTCTTTTTTTTGTTTACAATCTTTTCGACTTTCGCCTTACTTGTCAGATATTACCACCACTCATTTATATATATTTTTTAGAAATTTAAATAACGTTTTAATTTTACCTCCGAAGTTGCAAATTCAATTATCTCTCGTTCTTAGGATTTCTATAGCAAAACCATCGACATAATGTATTACAAATTTGTTTCTTTTTTTCTATGTGAAATGGTAGTTAATTGTCCTCAGAGTTTCTCTATGTGATACGTATCCAAGTGTGGATATCCGCAGTAGAACCAGAGAAACTGACATAGCCCAGAGGACCAGTAAGCTAAAATGCCAATGGGCCTGTCATACAGCTCGAAGAAGATTATGCGTCATTTATTTTTTTATATAACTGAATTGACACTCGAACTTAGAGTTCACTCGATGCTAAGTGTCTTCTGCAGTCCATGAACACCTGCAGCTATTTTAAAAAAAAGAAGGCTACAGATGCGTTGATACCTTTGAAGACTACGATGCCTCACAGCCTACAATTATAATGGCTCTTTATACTCTTCAGACCAGGACTGAGTAGTGTAAATACTGCTATTTGGTGGCAGAAATACATAGGTTACAGATCCGGAAGAATTAACAGGCAGAAAAGGAGTCCTACCACCTAAAATATTTGGTAAAGCTACTCTGCAAATATCTTTTGGTTGCAGCACGAATAAGTCGGCTGAACCGGTGAAGAAACACGCTCTCACAGAACATCAGCATAAAAGAGCAGTTTAATGCTGTTGTTTCTCGTATGATGAGTTAGTACAACCGGATATCCTGTTTTACTAATAATGAGGCATTAAATACACAAAAAATATGATGGGTATAGTGTGCGTGAAAGTGTGTGATGAGGACGATGATGAAATGGCAATTTTATAGAAAAAGACATAACATGTTAAACTGTTGCTCATCGCTGCTGTTTGTGTCAGTCAGTCATCCTGGAAAATAAAAAACGTTTTTTGCATCAGACTTAGTACGTTGGAACATTTTATCCCGTATTCTATCTACTACTGGACATGGGCATATAATAAGAAGGTTGGTCACGGTGATCGCTTCACCTTGCCAGGTGATCGCTTCTTGTTATCAATCATCGAAAAATAAGACTTATTGTCAATACAGCACATTTTTTTAAAATACTTAGTTATCAAAAATGGTTACTTATTACTGTGGTCAAGCCTACACCACATAATATATTAAGCTATTAAGGGCAGTACAATTAAATACAATGAACCAGCAACACGTCTCTTACTGACACCTCAAATGTCAACTTCAATACAAGTCTGTACGTGACATTTTATGTCAGTCAGTAACTAGATATGTTATTCGCGAGGGCTTTCATAACGCTTTCCCTTTATCGTATCTGTGTCGAAATTGGGTTTATTGCAAGTCACATGCTGACAATTATTAATAATGTGAAATTTTCTATATATTTTTAATCACATTTATATATTTTTAAACACAAACAGCTTAGCCGACTTCAATGTTTTTGGCATAGAGATCTTCAGAGAATTGACAATTGCGATAAAAGCCTCAAATAGAAAGAAAGAAAGAAAACTTTATTTGACATCACAAAGAAAAATAAAATAACACGAGATATAAAAAACAAGGATTTGTGTAAAGTCAAATTAGGTCCCTATTTCAGCTAACAGCTGCTGAACTAAATGACAGCAGCGCTGATTTTCAAATAGAGCCTAATATTGGCTTCACGGACGGTCGTACATTACCTAAAGCTAAAACTTAAAAAAACATTCAGAGAAGTGAGTGGGGAAAGAATCAGCATAATAAGAGTTATTATTTGGAAATAATAATACATTATTTAAGCAATCATAAACATACACTTATATACCCATATATATCTATACATCCATACACATTTACATGTACATATACAAGATAAAGTGCTCAACAGCTCATCAACATGAAGTATATCGTCTAATGTTAATAAAATAAACTAAACATTTGAATTTAATTGAAGACTACAAGAGATTTAACCACGCCATCAACGAAAAGAAACGAAACAGTAAATGAACTGAAAATTAGTGTAGAGTTAAAAAAATAATTAAAAACAGTGAGTCTTAGGCGTAAAAAAGTAAATTTTTAAAATTACGAGGGATTTTGGTCTTGTTTTAAAATTAATATCACTTTTTTTTAAATATTCCTATAGTTTTTATAGCACGCATTGGTGGCGGCAGATCGTTCCAGCAGCGAGAAGCTGCGTACCTGAAGGATCCTCTAAATGCCATTGTTCTATGTTTCGGAATAACAAAGACTTTAGTACATTTACGTTTAGGATATTTTGATTGTTCGCTAACCCACACTTATTTGTCAAATAAGTAAGTCACGAGGAGTTTTTGATGCAATTATTCCAAACAATAGGGTAGCAAGGTGTAATTTTCGAAGCGAAGACATTTTTAATAGGCCTGCATTATTTAGAAAAGCATTATTTAAAAATTTACGTACGAGGTGGTATGTGGAAGCAGAACCTCGCACATGCATTCTGCACACGCTGTATGAGCCTCTGAGTCCTACTTAATAGACAAGGTCCAAATACCACGTCGCAGTAGTTTAATTTGGACAAAATCAAAGACTCGCATAGTCTTATCCTCATTTGCTCTGTTAAGAATGGTCTGATTTTATATAAGATTTTTAATCTATAGAAACAGTTTCGTACACTTTCTGTGACATGTGCTTCGAAACGCAGGTGGTTGTCAAGCTTAAGCCCAAGGCTTCTAGCCTCGGAGATTTGATCAATAGGATTGCTTCCAATTTTTAAATCTATAGGGGCATTTACAAATTTGGCAATCATATTTTTTGACCCTTTTAACATAAACTTTGATTTGTCAGGATTTAGAACCAATGAATTCAACTTTGACCAAGCAGAAATAGCCTCTAAATCGTAATTTATTTTATTAATAGCTTGAAGAAGACCCGATGGCGATGGTATGAAGGAAAGGCACATTTGCAGGTCATCAGCATATACGTGGTAATGACAGTGTTTAATTTTCTTAACGATATCAGCAGAATATAGCGTGAAAAGAACAGGCCCAAGTACCGAGCCCTGTGGGACACCTCGTGTAACATTCTGGGGGGCTGATTGAATCCTAGTACCGTCACTTTTAATGATTTCCACACGTTGTTGCCTTCCAGTAAGATAACTGTCAAACCATTTGACCGCATTAGCATCAAAGCCACAGAATGCCAACTTAGCCAAGAGTAATGACTGATCGATTGAATCAAATGCTCGGGAGAAGTCTAAGAGCACCAAAATTGAGCACATACCTCTATCTTGAGCTACAAGCAGATTATCGATTACCTCAAGCAAAGCCGTAGTAGTGCTGTGGCCCTTGCGAAATCCAGATTGCATAACAGGCAGCACGCCATTGATTTCAAGGTAATCTGTCATCTGCTTGCAAACTACCTTTTCTGGTATTTTGGAAATACAGGGCAACATACTAATAGGTCGCAGGTCTTTAATCGAAAGAGGGTTGATCTTCTTTGGTAAAGGTTTGACAATTGCGAGTTTCCATAAATCTGGAAAAACCGCACTCTGGATCGATTTATTAATAATAGCGGTAATTGTCATTAATTATTGGGGTAGAGTCATTAAAAGCATCTGTAGGGAGATATTGTCTATACCAACGACATTGGATTTAAGTTCTTTAATAGTCTTTAATATTAATTCTTCTGCTACTGTAGACAAAGTTAAATTATTAGAATTGTGCCTATTGTGTTTAAAGTAGGAAATATGAGTAATTGGTACCGTGTCATCTCCTGGTATATTTAGGAAATGTCTATTTATCAAATCAGGGTCATTAAACTGATGAGGAAGTTCCTCAGTCTTATTCTTGAAATATACTACTTTTTCAAATTTTTCCACAGAGTTTTGGAATCCTTAATATTTTTTATTTACGTACTGTTCAAAATATGCTTTTTTTTCATTTATCATAGCTTCTGTTACTATCTATCTGCTTCATGTTTTTATAACAATTTTTAAATTTGTTATTTTTTTTTTTTGTATTTAGCATGATAGTCGTCGCGAATTTTGATCATTTTAAGTACTGTATCCGTAATCCAAGGGTGAGGTGGTGACTTGAAACGAGTGGGTTTAAGTGGAGCATGTAGATCAAACAGAATGTTTGTAACAAAACAAAAATAAGTAACCATGTCATTAACGTCATTAAAATTTGTACAAAGTGACCAATTAATTTTTTCTAAATCACGGATAAATAATTCTGTAATAATATTATTTAGTGGTCTATATGTTAAGTAACGAGGAATAGGTTTTTCCTTTTTTATATTAAATTCAGCAGTAACAATGGCATGGCTTCCCAAATCGGGTAAGTATTTGACTAGGGTGTTTCGTACTCGAGCATCAGAACAGATCAATCAAATGTAGCAATGTTTCGCTGTGGCTAGTAAAATAACAACTTGTTTCAAGCTATGACATTCTAAAATTGGTTTAGTAATATGGTTTTGTTGTTTCCACGCTCCAAAAGATTAATGTTAAAATCACCAACCAAGATAACCTTATCGGCGTTAGCAAATGTGGAGACTGATTCAGCTATCGCATCTGACACAAATACACATAACCAGAATTATAAAAGCAGGCTCTTTGGAATTGCGGGTTTGATGTCAGTCTTTTTCCGAACATACTTCCAAACTAAGTAAAGCAGCAAAGTAGTGGAGTCTGATAATTAAATTAATAAAAAAAGTGTTAAAGAAAATGTTATGGGAACCGAAATTAAAGTTATGACTATAATGTATATAATCAAACATTAATTTTGAATTCAAACCGTAAGCCCGCGTCTTCACAGCGACGCAGCTACTCTGAACACGCGGTCACGCGGTTTATAGAGAACTGAAAGGAAACTTGCATGAGTTATGCAATTTTTTCAATTCGTTTTATAAGAGCTTCATGCGTTTTCACTTCGCTTCTAATGAATATTTTTTGAAATTCTTCTATTGATATACTTGCACCGTGAAAGCAAACTGCTGGTGAGAAATAAAAGAGAGTTAGTAGAAAGGCCGGGATCAACAAAAACCATCCTATAATATAACCTAAGTTTAATTAAAACGAGAAAGCGACCGGCTTTCATTTCGTAGTATATAATAACTAAGGGAGAATTAAATTGTATATGGAAGCCAAGTTTTATTTATCATTGCTTTTTATATTTTTGGATCCGGATACGAGGGCTTGTTATAGCAGTGTAGGCTAACGTGGAATACATTCGTATTATTTAATATTGCTTCATGTTATAATTCAATTCTTTGATAGAACAACTTATCAAATGCACAAATTCACCATGTTTTATAGAATAACAAGTTAGTTATTAAAGAACCTGACTGCAATGATCTAATTAATATACTCGTAAGCTGCATTTCATATATAAATGTATTGGGAATCTATTTATTAGTACTTTCATAAGATACTATACATTAATTATTTGCTTATTATTTTAAGATGTTTTAACGTCATATAATATAGTCTATATCACCCGCTGAATAAAAACAAATTAAAAAAATAAGTGTTACAAACTATCACACAGTGCATCTGATGGTAAATGAATGCTGAGGCCCATAGTCTTCTATATTTATTCTCAATCAGGAATCATAATTCAGAATGCTTTGCCAACCCTGAGGCCTAAGATGGAATGCCTTGTTTCCACGGAAAAGGTTATCCAATTCTGTGAGAGCGTGGTCCTTCCCCGATCGAGCTGACCCATTCGTGCTACAACTATAATATAACTGCAGCCTGGCGCTACCACGTCTATTGAGATATATATAAGTCTTTTTTCTTTTATTTTTTCAATAAAAACACTAAAGCTGAAATCAAAAATAATAAAAATGACGAAATCAAGGCGACTTAGTATTATCAGTGATATCGATTCGTTAATATACAGTGAAGTATTGTAGCGAAATACGCCAGAATAATTGTATTTTAAAATATCCTATTATATTATTAAAACATTGTAAATGATAAATTATTCCTTTACTGTATACACCATAAATCTATGTTTGATTTTAATTAAGAATTCTAGTGATATAGGGGGAATACAAATCTTGATAGTTTATGCTAGAAACGCAAGTTTGACGTTAATTACATAAAATATGTCTCTAATAACGTAAAACGAAAATAATTTATAATAGATATAATACATGTAATTGTTTCACATTCTTTATTATATATCAAACCGACCTGTTTCACCTTACGGTATCAACAGTTTTGCAAGAACAGTCTATTTTTGTGAAATAAATACATATTGTTCATACGGGGAAGAGCCATGCTACAACTATATTGTGGTTGTAGCACAAATAGGTCGGTTGGACCAGGGAAGGACCACGCTCTCACAGAAAACTAGCGTGAAATAGTAGCTCAATGCTTGTATTTCGTATGGTGAGTAGAGAGCCGGAGACCCTTTTTACTGGAAATGAGGCATTCTATCTTAATCCTCAGGGGTGACAACACATCTGCATTTTGATGCTTAACCAAGGATAGATGTGGATGTCAATGGGCCATAGTATCTCATTACCATCATGTGGACTGTGTATTCGTTTGTCACCCTTATTTTATAAAAAAAAATGTGTCAATAATCACGATAAAATTTCACAGAGGAACAAGAATCATAAAAAAAATATAATTATGTATATATTTATTAAATAATTTGGATCTATTATAGATAATCTTCACTGCTGGATAAAGGCTTTTTCAAGATTGCATCAATTGATAAACATAGTGTGAAAGGTTTGCTCATATTCACCAAGTTGAGCAAGTAGGTTGGTTAGCGCAGATAGTGTTAGTGCGCACTCTCGCAGTGATAAGTCTGCTCCTCATTACTAGTCTGAAATTCGCGTTGGACGTTTTCGATTGTATTCATTCATTCATTCATTACAACCTATAAAAGTCCACTGCTGAACATAGGGCTCCCCTATAGATTTCCTCGTAGGGAGGATTTTGCCACGCTTGGCATGCGATTTGGCAACCGCAGTTTTTTATTATTTTTAGTTGTTACCAGGAAGATGCTGCTGCCCATCTCCTGTTTCAGTTTCCCTCTGTCGCCTCTTACGACACACATGGGACGATATGGGGTAGTGGATATTCTTTCAACTAAATACACGTAATCGCCACGCTGTAGAGTATTGGTTGCATGAATGGGTGGGCTCGATCGAGGAAAGACCATTTTCGCGCAGAATAACAGTGTAAACAGTATAACACTGCTGTTTTTCGTACAGTGTGTTAAAAAGAGAACCGGATATTCTTTTTACTGGTTATGAGCTATTTGATATTAGTCCTCAGGGTTGACAACACATATACATTTACATTATAATTATAATTGAGTAGAGTAGTAAATGTTTTTTTTTTATAAATCAACAAACAAACTTACAGATTCACCTTATGGTAAGTGACTACTGCAGCCAATGAACACCTGCAGCCAACACAACAAAGCTCAACAATGAAAGCTATACTTGTAGATATGCGTCGTCTATCTAAGGAATAAGATGGAATGCTTCACAGATTTTTTTTATAGAATGGGGGTGACAAACGAGCACATAGTCCACCTGATGATAAGTGGATGCTGTGGCCCATAGACATCTACATTTATCCTCGATTAAGAATTAAAATGCAGATGCGTTGTCACCCCTAAGGACTAAGATGGAAGCCTCGTTTCCGGTAAGAAGGGTCTCCGGTTCTCTACACTCACCATACAAAACACAGCAGCATTAAGCTATTAAGCTGCTATTTTACGCTGGTATTCTGTGCGAGCGTGGTCGTACCCCGGTCGAGCCGAACCATTCGTGCTACTACCATAATGAAGTTGCAGCGTGGCTCTACCACGTAAAGATTGAAATTATGCTGGCTCTCTGTACCCTTCATGCCGTAATACTGCAGTGCAGGCACTGCTATTTGGCGGCACAAATATTTAAGGGAGAAGAATCTTATTTTTACCGCCTATATAGATGGACGCCCAGACCGAAAGTATTTCTACCACCTAGTATGTAGGTGTATATTGACCAGAGTACCCACAATATATCAGGTGGATTGGGATTGTGTGTAATTTTGTCATCCTTACATCTATATATTATATTATATCAACAAAATTTAAACGTACTGCAAAAATCTGATACGATTATAGGTATAGGTACATGGTTTAGTACGGACCGTGAGCCTTTTAGATTTTTACTTTATTGGAATATTTGGAATAGCCCTCTCCAAATGTGACCGGTCAGTTGACGCCGAAATATGTGTTTTCACGAAGAGTTGTTGCTTTGTCCACGCGTACATATTTCATGAATATTATTTGCCTACTTTGGAATTTGTATTTCGCTTCTATTATTGTTTATATCATGTTGGTTTTAACAAATGAAAAGCTTTAAAAAACCTCCTATAATTTATACTGCCATAAGACTGGTTACATAAACCATAATTACACTTTACATGATGATTGAAAATCATTTTAAACTGTTACACATATTTTAGTAACATTACAAATAAACAAATATCTTACGGGTATTTTTCCATAGTTTTTGGATGTTTTGTAGTCATAAATTCCTAGACTTGAATTAGTATTCAAAACATCGTTTTTATCCAAAATGAAAATGTAAATTGAGATATAATATTTTATTTCCTCCTAATTTAATTCAATTATTCAGAGGTTGATCAATAAATAGGATTTTCGGTCCCATATTCAAAAAAGGTTATGTTTATACATATAAAATACAAAATTATAAGAGTAAAATCACAATCTATTTTACTTTAACAACTAAAAGTAATGAAAAGTTTTATATTGGAAATCAAACTGTAAATGTTAATTATAAATTAAAAATTTTAAGTGTCTTATATATGTAACATGAAAGTCAATTAACAATAGGAAAACGTAATCTACACTACGTCATTAAATTAAAAAAATTATTAGTACTTACCATATAACAAATGTGGAAAAATGTGTAAACTCTTTCAAATCCTCTAATTTTATACACACCTTAACCTTCACTTCGACATATTTATCCACAAAATTGTTATAATAACTTCATTGTGGTCTCTTATTTTAACAAAATACTTTTAAACCTCCCGCTACGCTGCGTAGTACTGCACTACGATCACGATACGTTCGGCCACCGTAGCTGCGTAGATACACTGAAGTATACGGCTACGAACTAGAAGAACCGAATTTTGCCGAGAACATGCGAGCGGCCCCGATATGCTGTAACTGTGATTGATATCAAATGAAATGAGGAATGAATAGTTTCAGGGAGCTTTTTGTTTTAGGGATTATGCTTTTACGTGATCCAAAAATTTCCTTAATTTAAAGTACATCTCCTAAACATTCCATTTCATATTATATTTTACTCAAGATCAACTATTTGCCAATCGATTATTTTTTTCATTTCTGTAATTTTTGAACTGTCAACTTATCTGTTAGTAAAATATTTATTTAATGCATTTTATTATGTATTTATATTCCACATTTTACATAATATACAGAATAGAAGGCGGCTCCGTGACGCAGTGGCTTTGCAATGAGTTGCAGCTCTAAGGGCTGCGGGTTCGAATCTCGCACGGAACAAGTATTTGTATAGCCTACAAATGACTGTTCCGGGTCTGGATGTTTGTCCTTGTAAAATTTATGTATGTAAACTGCCCCTACGATACAGCAGAAAATCCTAATGTGAAGGTACCGTTTTTATAAAAAAAACGAAATAATAATAATGGAAGTAGAAATACGATACCAAATATAATATTATTGAAGCGTCACTATACCAATGGCAAGGTGCGGACCACGTTTTCAAAAGCTTGTGGGTTCGAATCCGCCATTCGACTTCTATCATGAACCACTCCTAACACAAGCATTTTAAGCATACCTGGAGAGGTTGAAGGGAATATTAGTAATTTTAATAGCATTGCAAGTATTTAAAAAAAATTACATAATTTGGTCTTTTCACTATGAAAGAGATTTTATCGAGGTATTATATCTTAGAGCTTCACTTACCTTCATGTAGACTTTGCACTCTTTTGTATAAAAATCTATGAAAAACCTCTTATTCTATAAAAAAGCCATCCTTTGCATAAAGAACTCATGGAATCAAAGAGTAAAGGAATTTTCAATTAAGCGTTCCATATACCTAATACGTTTTAACAAGATTTTGAAAATTAGAGAGATTTATCGTGATGCATTTGACACTGAAGGATTTCCTAAAGAAGGTGCATAGGTGTGTGGAAAATAGATTGACAGAAGATTGAAGGAACCAATCATGGGAAATGTACAGAAAATGATCTTCTAGGTAATAATGAGTGAAGGGATTAAACAGTATGCGAAGGTAGATCGAGGATGGGGAGCCACTACAGCTGTTTGCGATATTCGTAAGCGTGATTACGAAACCCTAATATGAATCTAATACGAGTAAATATATGAAGCCTCGGTAATATCAATATAGCAAATATCAGCATATAGTCAAGGGTATCCCGAAATATAGACTAAGCAGCGCAGGTTTAATGACTATGGGAAGAAAATATCATAATCTACGTAAGGAGCTTAAAGTTGCAAACATTTTTCTGCTAACCTTATTAACCTGTACAGTAAGGAATATGAGTGCAGTCGAGTATAATAAGCAGTGGCAAAACTGGCTATTTTTTTCAATTGATCTAGAACTATCAAATATATTTATAAAACTAAAGTTACAGACTATAACGTTCTTCTACTAGTCACAGGACTTCCATAATTTATGAAAAGGTTATGGAGCAATTAGTCCGTCGAACTGCTTTAATGTGTGCTTGCAAACTTCACAGTGCTTGAAATATTTTACTTCTCACACCAGCAGGTTTTCACACGCTATTTTCATTCACAGCCGAGTAGGATTTTAATCAGCATTGCGATTAAAAATTTCATTGGAGCAGACGGTGATCGAACTGTAAAATTTTGGGTGATCACTTAGACTCGGAGCTCATAATCAATAACACATTTTATTTTAGTATGGTAGTAAAATTAACTCATACAATATTTTTATTTTTCTTTATTCTGAAATTACATTAACAAAATTAGCTTTTAATAAAAGGTAAAAGCCGACTTCTAAGACATACTGCCGTACAATATAGTCGGTGCTAAGATATAGTGTATATAAGAATTAAAGTCCCGACTTCGGCATATGAAATAATGTTGTGTTTTCATTTCTATGAAGTAGGCTTTTAACTTTATATTAAAAGAATACCTTGAGAGATTTCTGTAGAGTTGATGGAATAATATACAACAAGGTGATGTATGATCTCCACATACTTAAAAGATTATTAGTTATCGATTAGGGACGACCCTACCTGACGCTTTATCTGTCGTGTTGAGAAATTGACTGGATATATTGTCATTTGGGACACCTTTGTTTAAGACGGATTTACTTGATCCGGTGTACACGAGAATAAGTCTTTATATTGAGGTAGTTCTAACAAAAGGTTAAACAAGTTAAATGCCTTTTAACGTTTAGAAAAATAGATTTTTACATTCCAAATAAAACTTATTGAAGAAAAAATTTTCAATAAGTTCAAATTACTTTAAAATAAAATTTTAATACAAAGTAAAAGCTGATTTCAAGGAGTTAAAAAAATATATATCACTTTTCAGAAAGTCTATTTTGTCTTAGCAACAATTTATTTACCCTTTTGAGTGGACAAAGGAATATCACAGTCTGAATGGCGTCTAAACAGTACATTAAAATACTCATCCCCTTTAAAGGTGTAATTCCTCCCCGCATTATTTATATGAGATGTCCCTTGAAGTAAAACCTTTAAATGATAGGTAAATCATCAAAATCGGTTCACATTTGACGGAGATATTGCGTAACATACACACAAAAAATAAACATACTTATAAAATAGAGCTATAAACCTCTTCCTTATTTAAAAATATTACTTGTAAAAACAACGACACATTCCACTATGTTTCAAAAATATTTTGTTAGAAACTTTGTCATATACAAAACCTTTTACTGATTCATGTTGTAGGGTTCCGCTGTCATACAAGACGTTATAACTTCGTTCTGTCCATCAATACTAATTCACTAAATGCACAACATCGTAACTTCTAGGCTTTTGGTTGAATAAGATAAGAATTTAGAATTATAATCATTCGATGTAGGTCTAAATCACTAATTAAATCATATTATAAAATGTGTATGTCGCAGTGATATGATAAAAATAGAGATTAGGTCAATTCCTAAATGATTGGATCAAATTACGGAGGATGTTAAAATAACAACACGATTTTACAATTCCCTAAGCAAATCTAGTGTTTTCTTAAAAATATACAATGGTTCCTTCAAGTGTGAGGGGAGTAGCAAAAAGGATTTGGAGCAACTTCGTTGTAAAACATATTGTCCTATGCAATCCAATTTGACACTAGTGGTCGAAATTCGGCGTAATTCAATTATTTTTGGGTTTATTAGGCAATCTGCATTTTACTATCAACTGCACATTAATATATAGAACACAGATATCTAATATACAAAATATAATTAAAGCTTCTTTTACCTTGAAACTCCACACACTATTGAAAAAGGAACATTTGAAATCACACAAAAATCCCAGCTTATTCAGTCTATTTGTTAATAATTATTTTTTGCCAACATTTTCGTATTCTTTGGCGAATATCTTTACGCTGTGCGACTATTTGACCGCAGACTATTAAGCGTTTGACATTAACATTAGAGTAATAACATACATATGCCTGTGCTTACTCGAGATATCGGCAGTATAAAGCAAACGACATAACTTGTCCAAGCGACATTGGCAGCATACTTTCATAAACGGAAAAATATATTATTATGTTTTATTTTATTTAATGTATTTGTTACACATATTATAAATAAATTTTTGCTTTCTGCACTACTTCTCCATATTATAAATTTATGCCAAATACGCTTATTTGGCATAATTATATATTATTTATGACATAATATATAATTATGCCAAATTTCATATTCCTCCGTGCGAGCAATATGCTTAAAAAGAGGTGCAATGTTTTCCCCCTTTACATATTAATATATTTATACCATTATAAAATATTATAATTAAATATTTTTATCCCACCAAGAACTAGTACTCCATGCTGAGGTAATAACATTAATGATAACTAATGAGGTATCATGGTGAATATAATATCGTAATTTTTTATACGAATAATGGTGACAATTGAACATACATTCTATGTGATAATAAATGGATGGTTTGGCCTATAGACATCTACATCTATCCTTAATGTATCAAACATCTGACTAAGATGGTGTATTCGTAACCGATAATTCGGTTCTCATCATTTAACATACGAAACATAGCAGAAATATTTTGCTATTAACGATGGTGTTATGTCGATTAATGATTGTATATTAGAGCGCGGTCCTTCCCTGGTCGTATCGACCTATCTATACTGAAGCCATGATGCTTCTATAGTGTAGCTCTACAGTGTATAGGAAAGTAATCTGTATAACTACAATGAATAAAGTCATGACATGGAAAGCCAATATTATATTCAATACTAAAAGTCGGACATCTTTGCCTACATAGATATTAGAGATGATAATGGCAGCAAGCTAAGAACCCCTAAATCATTTTTTGAGGTCATAATAATGTAGGAGTACATGCAAAACTATTAATGCACGGTCTAGGTATCTTTTTAACCAATTTTGGAAAAGAAGTTTAGCAATGTAAGTATTTTAGCGTATTTAATATAATATCTCCTAGGATGTAGTAACCAATATTGCTGTAAGTGATTTCTGTTACGTATGCGAATTCTTCACATTGGATGAAACTTACAATTTTTTTTTTTTAGTAACTTGAAGTCGGTTTTGACTTTTTATTAAAAATTTATTTTTTAAGCTCAAGTTTACAACTAAAATGCCTTTAAAACAGGTATGCTTAAAATTCCAACCACTATTATTGAAGTCCACTGCTGAACATAGGCCTCCCAAGATTGCCACAAAGTACGGTCCTAAGCCATCTGCATCCATCGACTCTGCGTGTTTCATTATATCGTCACTCCATCTGGTTGCCCAACACTGCGCTTTCCTGTACAAGGCTGCTACTCGGGAACCTTTCTTCCCCGTCGAATGTCGGTTCTTTAAGCTATATGAACGACGTTGCTACTTCATCTTAGATACGCTGGCCTAAGTCATTATATAATATTTGTTTGTAATCGCGACTCTAGCGATTTCCATGAAATCTATACATTTATATTAAAAAGAAGCCTTTTATCGGATTATGAGCCTGTCTGTCTGTCTGTCTGCGCTAATGTTCGGAATGGCTGAACCTGTTGTGATGAAACTTCACGAATAGATAAAGAGTAATGCCAGGAGTGACATAAGCTACATTTCATTTGAAGAAATTACTGCTGATGACACTTAATACCTTAATTACGCCACATTAACAGATCACACCAAGGCGAAGCCGTAGCGCATGGCTTGTTTACAATATAAGGGTTATTAGCGACGAAAAATCGATATAGGTCTCATTTCTGGGAAAGTACATTTTATGGAAAATAATTGTTTTCTTGATATACTTTCAATTAAACCTAAAATAATATGTAACTGATTTTTTGAAAACGGCTTTGAAACGGAAAATTTTTGTAACGCCGAGTAAAGCTCGTTCGCATATGTAGATACTCCAATATTTATACATGGTAGGGCCATACTGCAGTTATATTATGTTGGTAGCACGAATGGTTCAGTTCGAACGGGGAGGTCTATGCTTCGTCAGAATACCAGCGTAAAATAGCAGCTTAATGCTGCTGTGGTTCATATGGAGTAAGCGTAGGGAACTAATAATAATGCCAAACGCATAATTATTGTCGCTTCGACAAATTATGTCGTTTGCTTATACTGCCGATATCTCGAGTAAGCACAGGCATATGTAGGCATATGTATGTTATTACTCTAATGTTAATGTCAAACGCTTAATAGTCTGTGGTCAAACAGTCGCACAGCGTAAAGATATGCGCCAAAGAATATGAAAATGTTGCCAAAAAATAATTATTAACAAATAGACTGAATAAGCTGGGATTTTTGTGTGATTTCAAATGTTCCTTTTTCAATAGTGTGTGGAGTTTCAAGGTAAAAAAAGCTTTAATTTTATATTTTGCATATTAGATATCTGTTTTCTATATATTAATGTGCAGTTGATAGTAAAATACAGATTGCCTAATAAACCTAAAAATTATTGAATTACGTCGCATTTCGACCACTAGTGTCAAATTGAATTGCATAGGACAATATGTTTCACAACGAAGTTGCTTCAAATCCTTTTTGTTACTCCCCTCACACTTGAAGAAACCATTGTATATTTTTAAGAAAATAACATTTGCATAAGATAGCTTATATTTGATATTCTTTACTGTTCAGGCATTCTTCGATATCTCAAAAACTTTTACTCATGTATCTTTTTCTTCTTTATGCTTTGAAACATTAAAGAAATTGAAATATTTTGATATCATTTTAAACTATAGAAGACTTAAAATTACGGCGAGTTTTTTTTTTTAGTTTTTTTACGAGGAATAAATAAAGTAATGTCATATATTTTCATTTAGTTTCATTTAAGATTCTGCATATACATCATAATACATATAATATTTTTTAAGCAGTGGTATCATTATCAGGTTCCCGCTGATATATAAAGAACCCTGTGTTTTAATTTTTAATTAAAGTTTCTTATTTTAGAAATGAAATCCCATGGAATTTCATTTCTTCCTTCCTTCAATATAAATTACAAGAACACTTACTGAAGGTTAAATATGATATGACCGCTGTTTCGGAAAAAAAATAGTCCTGACAAAAACCAACAAGAAATTCAATTGGCATTTAAAAAAACAATTTACAATATAATTATGTTAATATGCTAAGTTGTTAGGAGAACGGCGTAATCTCACGGTTGCCTCCGCGCAAAGAGACATCTATGAGAATTTCCCTCGTATATAAAAGGACCAGTAAGCAAGGGCTCTATTATTGCGCTAACACTAATATGGCACATTAATATATACTGCGCAGATTACATAAGAATCAGCAGAAACGTAGTTTAAGCTTTATCTTCGTCACTTGTGAAGCGGATTTAATAATTCTTTTTTATAAAATACTTGAGACACTTCTGTCTTGTCTCATAAAAAAATCTAGAAAATATTCCCCTAGGGTTGGTATAATAGAGAATGAAGTGTTTATTAGAATTATTTAGATGAAATTGAGATTGTTATATTCCTTTTGCATGCCGTAAGCGCTAAGCGCGCCGGTATGTTCTACTAGGGCCTAAAAATTAAGATTCCAACATTTTGTCGCATGAAATCGTATCTAGCAATCATATTGTACATATAAGTGATATACGAGTAAAAAGCACATTATCAGAGAGATAAATAATTGTTGAACTTATTAATATTTTTTAAAAATCGATTAATTGCTATTTTTACATAAAAGTGGATTTATCAAGTCCGCATGGCTTCGTAATCACGATAACTTTTGAAAATATCAATTGTTCAATTCACTCTATTTTTAGAACTCATCATCTATCATGTGGGAAGCCATTGAATGTAAATGGCAGTTTAATTTTGTTTTGTTTAGTTATAATTAATTTTTTTCGGCTGCGAAATGTCAAAATTTAGCAGCCTTGTATGAATTTATTTCTTACTAAATAGAGACTGCGTCACTCACTCAGTTAGTTCGGTGTCAATCGCCGTCGTGAGTGGACACTGTATCGGTTGTTTGCAGTGGCTCAAAAAGATCGCTGACATAAAACATACATATAAACATAAACACTCACGCCTGTCACTGTCACACCCTCTGGGGTAGGCAGAGATTATGGACTTCCATTTGGCACGATCCTGACACACTTCTCTCGCCTCCTCCACATCCATATACCTACGCATACACGCTCGTCGGTTAAGGGTACTCTTAATTTGGCCCATTTTCAGTATATCGCCAATTTGGTCGATAAACCTTCGTATAGGGCGTCCCTTCCCGATTCTGCCGTTCACCTCTGCCACATAAATTTGCTTTGTCACTCTTTCCTCAATCATTCTTTCTACATGACCAAACCACCGAAGCATTCCTTTCTTAATCCTGGTCACAACATCCTCTTGCAAACCACACTCTTCTCTTATCACACAATTTCTCACTCTGTCATTCAGATTCAGCCCTAACATACTCCTTCCCGCATTTCTACAGCATTTATTCTACTCTCGTGCTTCTTCTGCCACACCCAACTTTCACTACCATACATTAAAGTAGGGACTAACACAGCATTGTGAATTGCCATACGTGCCTTTTTGGACACATTCTGACTTTCCACAACAGAGTGTAGAGCCCCATTTACTTTATTTCCTGCGTTCACTCGTCATTCTATATCCTTATCATACCTACCATCCCTGCTAAATACACATCCCAAATACACAAACTCATCTACTTGCTCGACCAATTCCCCTTCTATTCTTATTTCACATATTGTTTTACTTTCTTCTCTTTCAAAGACCATAACTTTCGTCTTACTTGCGTTCACTTTCATTCCCCTTTCTTTTAATGAAATGTTCATTAATGTAACCATCATTTGCAACTCGGCCGCCGACGACGCGAGTATGACTTGATCATCGGCGTACCAAAGGCATTTGACGGTTAACTCACCCATTCTTAACCCGCATTCTTCAACTTTCAGATTTTCCAAACAACTGTCCATAAGCATTGAGCAGCCACGGGAAGCCACACAGCCCTGTCTGACCCCTTTATGGATGCCAAACCAGTCCGAATAGTCCCCGTTGATCCTGACACAAGCACTGGAGTCCCTATACAGAGACTTCAATGCCTGTATCAACCCAGCACTCAACCCAAATGAGTTCAGTGTTTGCCATAATACATCCCTGTCCACTCTATCATAAGCCTTTTCCAAGTCCACGAACGCACAAAAATCCTTTTGGTTTTGGCCAAAACTTCTCCGCGATCATGCGCATGGAAAAGACCTGATCCGTACATCCCATTCCCTTTCTAAATCCCGCTTGCACATCCCAAATTTTTCCATCAGTATCTTTTGTAACTCTTTCAATTAGTACCTTAGCATACAGTTTTCCCACAATGCTAAGAAGACTGATACCACGGTAGTTTTTACAGTCCTGCTGCGACCCTTTTCCTTTATATAGTGGGACCATCACGGCTTTGCACCAGTCTCCCGGTACCCGCTTAAGTTCCCAACACAAATTAAACAAAGTGTATAGCAGGTCTGCCACCACTTCCTCTCCAGCCGCTGACAATATTCGAAAAACCAAATTTCTTACATACTTGATTATAATAATAATCAGAGATTTTTATTACAATATTTTAAAAACACAGAATAAATAATAGTAGTACGTACTAAAAGTAAGTAGGATGTAATATTTATACTTAAATACGTCTTGAACTTTATGGAGTGACCTGAATGATGATATGATCATCATATGAGCATTATGAGTCGTGTACTTTTGGATTTTCCAAACTTTTTTAAATTGTAGTTTGATATAAAATTATCGAAAAATTGGAAGTATAATAAGGTTATTAGTGAAAACTTGTGTGTATTTAAACTACTTTAAAAAATCATGTTATACGTAATTTTTTTAATGCGCTTAGGGCATGCCCAATTGGATTTACCAATATTTCCACTCAAAAGGGAAAACTTTTTATAAAAAAAGTAGAAGCCGACTTCAAAGAAGTAAAAGAAACTGAAGTCTTTAATTATTCCATACACTATCTTAGCGCCGACTTCAGAATGTGAAATTATTTTATTCATATAAGTCCTGTGAAGTCAGCTTTTACATTTTGAAAGTAAATTTTTTAGATCTTTAAAGCTACATTTACTCTTATGAGTGGACAAACGAATGCACAAAGCTCAAATAGTGCCATATTAGTTACATAAAAAATTGTATCCCCTATTTTGTCACCATTAGGAGTGGAATTTTTTTCTCCGAATATATATATTTTTTTATTAAATAAATTATACCCCTGAAGTATAATTTATTTAATAAAATTTTTCTAATCGGTTCAAAATTGACGAAGATATCCCATGTTTTTTGAAGGCTAACAAATTAAAAAAAATACTAAAGTAAGTTATTCAAGATGTAATTTAAAATTATTTCATCTAATTTGTCTAATATTATCAAACATCGTAGATTTAATTCATTTTCCTCATTCATTGTCTGTCATTTATGGCAGAGGACCGTTCGATAAAGGGCTTCCATGTCATTTGTGTTCATTAGATGGCATCCAATAATGGAAACGGCTATGGGGCATCGGAATAGCCGAAATGACTATGAGGCTCTTTACTGCGTACCATACAAGCGGAAGCTTCAGTTTATAGCTATCACTCGGCTAAATTATTCCCTAAAATTTAGACAGTGTGCATAGTAGTTTAACTACATAATTCTTATTTGATTACTAACAAAATAATTAAATAATTTTTTACATTTACGCGATTACTACACATTTTTTTTCATTCATTCTTTATAGCTATTCACAAGTCCACTGCTGAACATAGGCTTCCCCCAAAGCATGCCACAAAGCACGGCCCTGAGCCACCTACATCAATCAACTTCCTGCATGTCTTACCAGGTCGTCACTCCATCTAGTGGGGGGAAAATGAAAATAAAATTTCGGACACTCATGGTCCAATAAATACTAATTTTATCAACTTTTGGTCCGATCTAAGCAGAACAAGGGGTTTGGACTTGCAGCACACTTCTGCTGATGTGAATCACCGACGCTTCGGGAAGCTGGAAACGTAGGGAATTAAAAAAGTTTAAATTAATCGCGATAAAATCCGTAAAATTGGTTTTATTTAAATAATATATATATGTGTGTATAATAAAGTATATAGCTTTTTGGTTGCAAATTACATGCTAGCAAACCCTGAAAGCAAGGAGAAGATTTTTCGTTACCAGCGAATTCTACAATAAGAAAAATGGTTAAATACATTAATATATTTTCGGTATTCGATCTATAAGGGAGACATTTGTCCAGCTGTGGCCTTGTGATGCCATGTAATGTTGCCTTGCCTTTTATACAATTAGGACAGTGTGTAGAACAGTGGTAGAGCCATGCTGCAGCTATATCAGTAGTATAGTTGTAGCACGAATGGGTCGGCTCGACGGGGAAGGACCACACTCTCACAGAATACCAGCATAAAATAGCAGCTTAACACTGCTGTGTGTCGTATGGTGAGTGTAGAGCACCGGAGACCCTTTTTACTGGAAAAGAGGCATTCCATCTTAGTCCTCATGGGTGTCAACGTATCAGCATTTTGATTCGTAGTTGAGAATGGATGTAGATGTCTATGGGCCACAGCAACTACTTACCATCAGGTGGACTGTGTGCTCGTTTGTCACCCATATTCCTATAAAAAAACAAAGCGCATGAACTATGGCAAATATTTCCCCTAAGAGGCAATCTGTAGGGAGTCCTATGTTCGAAACCTGACTTCGCGCGAATATTATGGTAACATCTTTAGAAAATTGACTGAAGTGAGAACGTTTGTGCCCCACAAAAATATTCTTTCGTACAAAAGTATCATATATAATGATTTATCCAAATTCACATCAATATTATAACTTATCAACTGATCTTGACATTTTCAATACTTACTACGATGCGGTCAAATATTTGGCTATCAGAGTTTTTATGTAATCCAGCTTTTTAGTATTATGTGTATATTGAGTGTAAGTGAGCTGAATTGGCAAGAAAGATTCTAGGATGGCAGGCTTGTACCGGCAAGCGGAGCGTAGCACGTCCCTCTAGATGAAGTAATGATGCAGGTGACTCAGGACCATACTTTGTGGCATTACTTGGGTAGATCAGTGGCCAATGCGTGCATAAAATATACAGTATTTTGTATTAGTTATTGTTAGCTGTTTTATATACTTTTAAGTAAATAAATAACTCGACAGGCTTAACTTTTTAATTCGAAAAAAAATTAAGCCTTAAGTTATTTTTAAATTTTCTTCTAAGTGATAGTAAAAGGGTGTCTTACTTTTTTCTTATATATGTGTTTTATATTGAATGAAACTATAAATATATAGTTTTGACGGATTTCATCAGCTACTAATAACTTTTACCGTTACCGTTACAGCCTATTAAAGTCCACTGCTGAACATAGGCCTCCCCCATAGATTGCCTCATAGAGGGGATATATAGGGGGGATGCTTGGCAAGCGAGTTGGCTTTTGATTTTTAGTCGTTATTAGGAAGACGCTGCTGCCCATCTCCTGATTTGTTTTCCTCTGTCGCCTCTTACGACACACACAGTGTGATATGGGGTAGTAAATATTCTTACAATGCCACTAAACGGTAGACTAATAACTTTTATTTAATTACTAGCTGGTACCCGGCGCGTTGCTGCCACAGAAGAAATAATTGTGGAAATATCGTTTTAAATTAAGAAGAGTTATATAGTTTAATTAGGAATGATAATACATTCATTAAAGTTGAATAATAGATGAATAAATTTTTCGGTACGATACGCCACCTGTTGTAAGTTAATTTTAAACATTTGCGCAAGTATAATCAATAAGTTGACAAAGTTTTAGCGTAATCTGATGAAAGGTATGGCAGCACATAAAATACGAACAAATAAACATTAAATTTTAATGTTTATATAAACATTACATTTTATATATTAGATAATTTAGAACTTTATACTGCCCTTGATCACGGTGGGCATGGATGCTGTAAAGTACTCGAAACTTCGGGAATATAAAATAAGTTAATAAAATGCGATAAAATCCATAAACACTAGTTCCATTCAATGTGTAGTGATCGCGTATACATAAGAAATTGTTATACGTTTTATAGTTGTAAGCAGTCATACTTTAATATACTCTAAAATATTTATTTGTATATACAAAATGTAAAAACATTAAAAAGTCTCTTTTTGGAAAGTCAAATAACAAAGGCAAATAATATTTTATTGGCTTTGCGTTCTACAGGACCATATTAAACAAACGACAAAAGAGGCGGCACATTGATATAATAAAACGATTTATTCGGATTGGACATAATGCTGAAGAGCGCACCTAACGATATAAACCTGGGATCGAGGACGACGGATAATACCGAAGTCTCTGCACATCTAACAATTATGGCCCTGGAATACGGCGCGCCACAATCGCGCCAACGTTTTATTGTATTCAATTCTATTTTATATCCTTCTCATTTTCGTATTGATCACTTAGATGAATCTTTTTATGGGTGATTTTTGCATTAAATTTTTTGTATTGTTGTAGTAATTTACTCATGGCCCTCGTAATTTTAAAAAATGATAAAAATAGAAAAATTTACAATGTGGTATTTTAATTTTTACAGAAATTTGATAAAATTAAGCATCCAATAGCTGTAGTTTTTAATTTTATTTGTCTTGTGTATATACTCAACTTTTAGGAAGCGTTATCACATGTCCCAAAAAATGATTGTTCGTATCCCTCAGATGACAGAAAACCTAACCAGTCACTGATCCTCCTGCTAATCGTGGCGACAATAGTAAATTTCATCTTTGACTAATCAGCTTGATTATACGTATTACGTGGTTTCCTCTGTCGTTTAGATAAGTTTGCAGCGTTACTTGCTACTTGTTTCTTGAAAAAAATTATTCGTCGGAGGCATTATTATAGAGCTGCAGTGTAGTTCTACCACGTGTCATGGTTAAGGACTTGCTCATAAAATTAACATTCAAGCGAACGAATGTATAGGTAATTTTTTTTCACATACTGACTTTTATTATATTTATGAAAATATGGATAAGTTTAAAATATACGCATAAGATCTTAAGTATTTTAAGGTATCATCATCATCACTGCAGCCCTTCACAAGTCCACTACTGAACATAGGCCTCGCCTAAGGAATGCCACAAATGTAGTAGTATGATAGAGACTGACAAAAGAGTGACTTATAAGCAGATTCGGACAAGCTTAGGTATCGGTATGAGTCAAGTGCACAAAATACTTCATGAACATTTAGCGGTTAGGAAGCTTTGTGCCCGGTGGATACCTCATAATTTGACAGAGGCCCATAAACTCCGTCGTGTTGATTGGTGTCGTGAAATGGTTCAAAGATTTAACGGAGGTGACTCAAATGCTGTGTTCAACATACTTACAGGAGACGAAGTCTGGATTTATTGTTATGATCCTGAGACTAAGAGACAGTCTGCTGTCTGGGAGTTTCCTTCCGAGGAATTGCCAACTAAAGTGAAGAGAGGTCGAAGCGTGGGAAAAAAGATGGTGGCCTCGTTCTTCGGAAGGACAGGTCATTACGCAACAATTGTTTTAGAGGATCGAAAAACAGTTACTGCAGAGTGGTACACTAACAATTGTTTGCCACTTGTCTTGGAAAAAGTTCGGGAGAAACGACCTCGCAGTAGGATCCTCCTTCACCACGACAACGCCACGTCGCACACCGCCAAGCAAACAATCGACTACTTGGCGACATCAGACGTGGAATTACTGGGTCGCCCGCCCTATAGCCTCGACTTCGCACTAAACTAAAAGGAAAACTTCGAGGAAAACATTTTATGGACGCCGAGAAAGCAGTGGCTGCGTTTCAAAATGCCGTCGAAGAGACCCCTAAGGACGAGTGGGCAAAGTACTTTTCTCAGTGGTTCCATCGGATGCAGGGATGTATTGATGTAACTGGACACTATTTTGAAAAGATATAGTAAAACTAATAACTTGCTAGTTTGTTCAGTTTTTGATTTTCTAAGAACTTTCAGTGTCTCCTCGTAAGTGTCGTTTATAAGGCGTACAATAAAGGATTAAAGCAATTAACTGTTACCTTATCAAAAGTCCTCTGCTGAACATAGGACTCCCTACAGATTGCCTCTTAGGGGAAATATTTGCCATAGTTCATACGCTTGGTTTTTTATAGGAATAAGGGTGACAAACGAGCACACAGTCCACCTGATGGTAAGTGGTTGCTGTGGACCATAGACATCTACATCTACCTTCGATTACGAATCAAAACGCAGATGGGTTGTCACCCGTGAGGACTAAGATGAAATGCCTCGTTTCCGGTAAAAAGGGTCTCTGGTTCTCTACACTCACCATACTAAGCACAGCAGCGTTAAGCTGCTATTTTACGCTGGTATTCTGTGAGAGCGTGGTCCTTCCCCGGTCGAGCCGACCCATTCGTGCTACAACTATACTACAAATAGCTGCAGCATGGCTCTACCACGTTAAAAAAGTTGGTAGGCGAGTTGACCGTCGTAGTTTCAATTTTTTTAGTTGTTTTTAAGAAAACGCTGCTGCCCATCTCGTGTTCAGTCTGTCGCCTCCTACGACACTCACGGAACGATAAGGGGATTATTAGTACATCGCCACTGCACGGTAAAACAATTTCACAACATCATTTTTTCCGCCCGAAATTAATACTATTCCCGTTAAGAAATTCATATTTTATTCGGGCGGCAAATCTTCATTTATCTTATTAGATAAAGGAGTAGGTACTATAGGTAAATAATTCATAATTTCTGAAATTTGTCCTGATATCATTAAAATTGTTATTTGACGGAATAATGAAATTCACTTTCTGCCAATCAGTGAGACATGTAAATTATAAGTTTTCTATGCAAAGTTAAATTGTTTTTTATATGAAAGCCTGAGCTATAAAAAGAAAGAAAAAATTTTATTTTATTTTATTTTTAAATATAATCTTCCGGTAACTCAAGCACTTTTCACACTTTTGTAAGTAGTCCGTGCAGAGCTCTAAAATTCTATAGAACTCGACACGGCGCTCATTGTTGAGCGGCGTGAACGTTATTGGCACCCACAGAGCACTAACCTTTTCATGTGCAAGTTTGTTTGCAAAATATCCTAACTCGCTTTATATAAATGTTTACAATTTCAGCTATCTGCAAAAATGTTCATGGTCTTTAACATATTTATTTTTACCTTTTCGATGTTTTAATCAGTGACGGCCGCCAATGGATGACCCGAGCGTGGGTTATCTTAAATCAACTCTCGTCCTTGATGTAACAATAGAACTTTGAATAAAACGGTTAAAATATAAATAACAAGATTCCCCGTAAACTACAAAAATATTAAAAAAAAATAGTTGATGTCACCGAAAGCCGTAACATGACATGGGTGAGTTGTCTAACCGCCGTCCGAACAAGGGAGGAGACCCCGGCTCTGACGGATAACTTGTATCGTTCGATGTCTGGGCGGTGAGAACCGCCCAGGGACGCGGGTGTACGGTGTGTACGCGGTTTGGAGGGGTGAGCGGCGCGCCCATCAATACTCGCTGCGTCCCATCCGTTGTTGTCATAACAGTGTTTGTGGCACTGGGTGAATGTGTAGTGTTTGAGTGTGACTGACCGGCGACATTTCGGTCGTCGGCATCTAGCGGAACAGGGGGTTCGATTAGAACGTTGCGGGACCTCCGGAGGGTTAGCGTAACGTTCAGTGTCGGAGTGTAGGTGGCTGCGTTTACCACTAGCGGGTTTGGATGTGTTTCGACCCTCTCGAAGTAGCGCTGAGACATACATAATATTAGCGCTGTAGTAACGAAGTAGCGCTGAGACATATACATAATATTAGGTCCCCATATGAAATTGGCGTTTTGTACAGGAGGAATATAAAGTAAATTTTATTTGTAAAATATATTTAATTAATCAAAGTATGCACCGGTGTTACCTATGCACTTTTGCCATCTCTTAGGTAGTTCATTGATCCCTTTACTAAAAAACCATGGGGCGAGAATCAATAAACTCTTTGAAGGCGGTTTGGACTGCCACGGAGTTGATTTTTTCCTTGTGAAGTTGTCCAAATTCCGGAAAAAATGGTAATCTGTTGGAGCAAGGTCCGGGGAGTACAGTGGATGTCGCAGACACTCCAATTGTAGGTCATCTAACTTAGCGGTTGTTTGTTGTGCAGTGTGCGGTCTTGCGTTGTCGTGAAGCAGCAGTGGCTTAGAGCGATGGACCAATCTCGGTTGTTTAGCAGCTAGTTCTTCCTTCATGGTTTGCAGTTGCTGACAATAGATATCTGCCGTAATCGTTTGGCCAGATTTTAGAAAGCTGTAGTGAACGACACCGGCGCTAGTCCACCAAACACTCTGGTAACTTTTGTGACTCAATTTTCGTTTAGGGTAGGATTTGGCTGGGTATCCAGTCTTACGCAAGACTTTCAGTGTCTCCTCGTAAGTGTCGTTTATAAGGCGTACAATAAAGTTAAAGCAATTAACTGTTACCTTATCAAAGTCCTCTGCTGAACATAGGACTCCCTACAGATTGCCTCTTAGGGGAAATATTTGCCATAGTTCATACGCTTGGTTTTTTATAGGAATAAGGGTGACAAACGAGCACACAGTCCACCTGATGGTAAGTGGTTGCTGTGGACCATAGACATCTACATCTACCTTCGATTACGAATCAAAACGCAGATGGGTTGTCACCCGTGAGGACTAAGATGAAATGCCTCGTTTCCGGTAAAAAGGGTCTCTGGTTCTCTACACTCACCATACTAAACACAGCAGCGTTAAGCTGCTATTTTACGCTGGTATTCTGTGAGAGCGTGGTCCTTCCCCGGTCGAGCCGACCCATTCGTGCTACAACTATACTACAAATAGCTGCAGCATGGCTCTACCACGTTAAAAAAGTTGGTAGGCGAGTTGACCGCCGTAGTTTCAATTTTTTTAGTTGTTTTTAAGAAAACGCTGCTGCCCATCTCGTGTTCAGTCTGTCGCCTCCTACGACACTCACGGAACGATAAGGGGATTATTATTACATCGCCACTGCACGGTAAAACAATTTCACAACATCATTTTTTCCGCCCGAAATTAATACTATTCCCGTTAAGAAATTCATATTTTATTCGGGCGGCAAATCTTCATTTATCTTATTAGATAAAGGAGTAGGTACTATAGGTAAATAATTCATAATTTCTGAAATTTGTCCTGATATCATTAAAATTGTTATTTGACGGAATAATGAAATTCACTTTCTGCCAATCAGTGAGACATGTAAATTATAAGTTTTCTATGCAAAGTTAAATTGTTTTTTATATGAAAGCCTGAGCTATAAAAAGAAAAGAAAGAAATTTTATTTTATTTTATTTTTAAATATAATCTTCCAGTAACTCGAAGCACTTTTCACACTTTTTATGAAGTAGTCCGTGCAGAGCTCTAAAAATTCTATAGAACTCACGACACGGCGCTCATTGTTGAGCGGCGTGAACGTTATTGGCACCCACCGAGCACTAACCTTTTTCATGTGCAAGTTTGTTTGCAAAATATCCCTAACTCGCTTTATATAAATGTTTACAATTTCAGCTATCTGCAAAAAATGTTCATGGTCTTTAACATATTTATTTTTTACCTTTTCGATGTTTTAATCAGTGACGGCCACCAATGGATGACCCGAGCGTGGGTTATCTTAAATCAACTCTCGTCCTTGATGTAACAATAGAACTTTGAATAAAACGGTTAAAATATAAATAACAAGATTCCCCGTAAACTACAAAAATATTTAAAAAAAATAGTTGATGTCACCGAAAGCCGTAACATGACATGGGTGAGTTGTCTAACCGCCGTCCGAACAAGGGAGGAGACCCCGGCTCTGACGGATAACTTGTATCGTTCGATGTCTGGGCGGTGAGAACCGCCCAGGGACGCGGGTGTACGGTGTGTACGCGGTTTGGAGGGGTGAGCGGCGCGCCCATCAATACTCGCTGCGTCCCATCCGTTGTTGTCATAACAGTGTTTGTGGCACTAGGTGAATGTGTAGTGTTTGAGTGTGACTGACCGGCGACATTTCGGTCGTCGGCATCTAGCGGAACAGGGGGTTCGATTAGAACGTTGCGGGACCTCCGGAGGGTTAGCGTAACGTTCAGTGTCGGAGTGTAGGTAGCTGCGTTTACCACTAGCGGGTTTGGATGTGTTTCGACCCTCTCGAAGTAGCGCTGAGACATACATAATATTAGCGCTGTAGTAACGAAGTAGCGCTGAGACATATACATAATATTAGGTCCTTACATATGAAATTGGCGTTTTGTACAGGAGGAATATAAAGTAAATTTTTATTTGTAAAATATATTTAATTAATCAAAGTATGCACCGGTGTTATCTATGCACTTTTGCCATCTCATAGGTAGTTCATTGATCCCTTTACTAAAAAAAACCATGGGGGCGAGAATCAATAAACTCTTTGAAGGCGGTTTGGACTGCCGCATCGGAGTTGAATTTTTTTCCTTGTAAGAAGTTGTCCAAATTCCGGAAAAAATGGTAATCTGTTGGAGCAAGGTCCGGGAGTACGGTGGATGTCGCAGACATTCCAATTGTAGCTCATCTAAGTTAGCGGTTGTTTGTTGTGCAGTGTGTGGTCTTGCGTTGTCGTGAAGCAGCAGTGGCTTAGAGCGATTGACCAATCTCGGTTGTTTAGCAGCTAGTTCTTCCTTCATGGTTTGCTGTTGCTGACAATAGATATCTGCCGTAATCGTTTGGCCAGATTTTAGAAAGCTGTAGTGAACGACACCGGCGCTAGTCCACCAAACACTCACAAGTAACTTTTTGTGACTCAATTTTCGTTTAGGGTAGGATTTGGCTGGGTATCCAGTCTTACGCAAGACAGTTTGCTCCTGCTGTTCTCTAGCGGGTGGAGACGACTGGTGATAAATTTGGCACGGTTGCGGATATTATGAATCTGTTTTGCGAATGTCATTCCTTGGTCAAATGTGACCCCTAGATATTTGGTCGTTGATTTCCAGGGGATCTGGCGGCCGTACAGGGTGATCATACCGAACTTTTTCTTGGGGTTTCTGATTTGACGATTGAAAGTGTAGTTCTTTGAAAGCGTATTGCTACACTTTTTTCAGGATTCTTTTTTTATTATTTTATTTATTTAATATAATTATTTAAATTTACACTGTTAAAGTTTTATAGTCTGCCAAACTGCTCAGCAGTTTGGTGGCAGAAGAAAAATGCTCTCTTACTTCCAAACATGCAAAAAAGAAAGCTTAGTACAAATATACACTCTCAAATATAACAAATCAATAGTATCTACGGCTTATATTGTTGTATAATGGATCATCACGATACATATTATGTCAAATTTTTAATATTTATTAGTATTAATTTTTTTAACTTATTTTTAAACTGTGTTTTTGTTTTATGCCTAAGGCATTCTTCTGGTAAATTGTTGTAAATTGTCGATATTGAGTGTTGGAACGTTCTTTTGCCATAATAATTAGCACATTTATATTGCAATGTTATTACTTTACGCGGTCTGCGCGTGTTCTTATTTATGGGCATAAAGCTACTCAATGCGTTACATAAGATTGAATAATACTTATCACATGTCGCAAATGATATTTCAAATTGCTCGTGAATCGGTATTAAATTACACTCCTGGAAGAGCTGCTCATAATTATCCCTAAATTTAATTTTAGCTTTTGGGTTAGCCAATATTTTCATAAATCTAATTTGAAATAGCTTTAATTTATCTATATATGTTTTAAAAGTCCTTCCATATGCTACTAATCTACAGTGTGTTAATTTTACACTTGATCAAACGAAATGTGCGGATACTCGATAAAAAATTATCGGTAAAAAATCGAAAAAAATTTTTTTTATGTAAACTATTTAAAAAATAAAAGCATTTTAATTTTTTTTTGGTAAAATTCCCATCCTTCGGTTTTAAATTATTTTCTCTTTAAGTAAACGGTGTATTTTTTTTAAAGTAGTTTTATTTGAAAGTTAGAAAGGTTAACTAGCAATAAAAATTTAAAAAATTTACGATATCAAGCAGGAAATTTGTCAAAAAAATAATAAGATAATTTTTTTTGTTAAAAAAATACTTTTCTTTTTAATTTTTGGTCTGTAACTTCAAAACTAGTACGTTGAGATAACCTTTTTAGCATGTTTTATTAAACTACGTAGCTTACTGTACAAGTTCTCCAAATAACATGCATTCTATCTCTTTTCGTTTTTATAATAATAATCATCAAAGAATGCCATCGGTATGTTGATTTGCGCTTATGCACTGCACCTACCTCCAACACCCCTGGTCGAACAATAGCAGGTAAAGATAATTTTATTGCTAGTTAATCTTTGTAACTTTCAAATAAAACTACTTTGAAAAAAAATAGACCGTTTACTTAAAGAGAAAATAATTTAAAACCGAAGGATGGGAATTTTACCAAAAAAAAAATTAAAATGCTTATTTTTTAAATAGTTTACATAAAAAATTTTTTTTCGATTTTTTACCGATTATTTTTTATCTAGTATCCGCACATTTCGTTTGATCAAGTGTAAAATTAACACATTGTATATTGCAACGTTGACTCAACTAGTGCGTAATAAACAACATACAGTACGGCTATAGATGTTACTTTCTTCAAAAAATGGAATTTACTTAATATGCCTCTTAATTTATTACACACCTGTTCTATATGGCTACCCCAGTTCATATTTCTATCTATTGTTACGCCTAGGTATTTGAAATGTTGTGTATATATTGGTATGAGTGACCCACTCTCTTATATTCTTTTGCATTTTTAATATTATGAGGTGATGACATATGCATTCCTTTAGTTTTTGCTGTGTTAATAATAATTCCATTATCATGAGACCACTTAGTTATGTTGTTAAAATCACTTTGTATCTTTTTCTCTATTTCATCTTGATTTTTGTCAACATCAAAAATGCACATGTCATCCGCATACATAAAAACAGCACAGTGTTCAATTACGTTACATATACTGTTGACGTCGATTCATTATAAGCAGAACCAATCGCCTAGGCGGTTGACAGCTGTTTGGAGCATCTTGGTGAGGTATCTTGTATTGGGATAAGCGACGAAAAGTGCCGTGTCATCTGCGAAGATGACTGATGAAGAAGTATTAACTACTGAGTCTTTTGGGATGTCACTCGTGAAGAGTGTGAAAAGGACTGGGGAGACGACGGAGCCTTGTGGGACTCCAGCCTTGAGGGGACGCTTTGCAAGAAAATGGCGATTGGCAAGAAAGGCACTGATGATGTGGATGAGCCTATCAGCCACGTTGAGCTTATACAGTTTGTAAAGCATGCCGTCGTGCCAGACTTTGTCAAACGCTTTTGCGATATCGAGGAAGATGGCACCGGTTATGGTGGTTCTGCCACAACTTTGTGGGAGGTTGAATCCTTTCAGAATGTATTCTGTGAGGTGATGTAACTGGTCGGTGCACGAGTGTTCGGGTCTGAAGCCGAACTGCTCATCTGGAAGGAGTTTGTTGGTGAAGACGTAATTACGAAGGCGATTAAATATGAGTCGCTCGTAAACTTTCCCCAATGTGCTGGGGAGACTAGTTGGTCTGTAACTAGAGGCTAAGTTGCGCGGTTTACCCGGTTTTGGGATTCCAATTACGTCTGCCTCTTCCCATGCTCTTCCCAGCTGGAAAGAAGAGCGTTGAATATATAATAGCTACTAAGAGGCATACTAGCGGTGCGGAGAGAGATTTCAGTACCCTGTTGCTAATGCCATCGGGGCCGGGTGCTGATTTCTTTTTAAGGCTTTTGATTACTTTCGTGACTTTTTCAACAGTCACAGGTTCTAGAGGTTCGCCCGCAGGTGGTATTGCAGACTTACGCTCGACCTCCGCTTCGACCTCTGCGAGGTGAGTGGGATCTGTAGGTTCGCTCGAGGGAGTACATTGGCTTTCTAAACCGTCAGCGAGGCATTCGGCCTTTTCAGAGTCGTCAAAGGTGAGATCGGGGTTTCCTGGTCTGATGAAAGGCGTCATAGGTGAGTATTCTTCTGCTTTCAGAGTTCGGATCAACTGCCAGAAGGCAGTTCGTGATGGTTCGATGTACGTCAGCAGATTATACCACTTATATATCTACAGTACGATAGTGATCGTATTGTCTTAGCGCCGCGTTTTTGTTCTAATTAGTTGTCGAATATCGCTCGGAAGCTTCATGTGTCGATTGCTCGACGTCCGAAACTTACGACAGCATTCTTCAACTGTAGAGGTGAGATGGGCCGATAAGGCGCTAATCGCCTCATTGGCCTCCTCAGGCGAGTCTATCTTGTCTGGGATTTTGTCTAAATGCTGGGAGGTTGTAGACTCGAGTCTGACCTCGAGTTTACGCCAATCCACGATGGTTTTGGTCTTATAGACCTCACCTGCGGGCTGGCCCAGCTGCAATAGGACAGGTCCATGGTCCGAGTTGAGTTCTAATATTGTTTCAATTGATGATATCGACAAACGGACGTCTTTGAGTACCGCTACGTCAAGATTGTCCGGTGATGACTGAGCGAATGGGTAGCGGGTGGGAGTCTCAGGCGCGATAGCATCGAAGTTTAGACGCTCCGTGAGATCGAACAATGCATTACCATTGGGATTGCTTGTAAGCAGTTTCAGGAGGAGTGCTTACTGTTGAGGTATCCAGCTATTATGATACTAGAGCCTAGGTTAAATAATTTTGCAAAGTCTGATTCAACTATGCGTTTGAGTTGATGTGAGTAGGCGGCGGAAGGCCAGAGAGAGCTACCTTAGATATAGAAACTTCTATGTTGCTTACCGGGGGGGGGGTCGATTGGTACGCAGTGCAAGGACCTTTTGTATTAGATCAAGGTGCCGCCACTGGGGCTGGTCAACCTATCATTTCTAACTAAGGTGTAGTTCACAAATTAGTATCTTAGGATCGCGATGGCTGGGTTTGCGCAGTAAGAGTGCGATCTCGTCTTTTTGGTCTCTGAGGCCGTTCGCGTTGAAGAACGCGACAGTCTGAGAGCGTGTTTTAGTTCTACCGACATTTTGTGTGTATTTAGAAGAGGTGTTTAGGCGCACTGGAAAGACCAGATTGCGTCGATAAGTCCTATGTGCTCAACCGTAGCGTTGAGCTTGTCCTGAGGTGAGGTGGCTCCGCGGAGTTTGCGTGCCAAGGAGGATAACTCAACAACGTTGTTGTTGCTGATGAAGCCGCAGACTAGCGAGAAATCGGCGGCGGTTTCTCCCAAGCGTTGGGTTTTGACGCAGAAGGCGCGGGAGGGTTAGCACCTTGTTCGGCCGTCTTGGAGACTGGGGCGGGCTTGTTGGCGATTTGAGGTGAGGAAGTGGGCACCTTGGATGGTGTGGGTTTGGGGGCAGGCAGCCGAGAGCGAGACACACTGGCTTGACCCGCGCGTCCGGGACGGCTTCTACCTCTGCGCTGCTTTCTTCGCGGCGCTTTGGAACACTCGCGATAGTTCGCTGGGTGTCCCTCTTCGCGGCAATTGACGCAGCTCGGGGGTTCAACCGTCTCGGGTGTGCGGGTGCAGTCAGTGGTGCCGTGGTCACCTAGGCACTCGACGCACCTAGATCTGTCGTAACAATTTTTTGGTGGGTGGCCATTAAACCCTAAAATTATGTAACTTACACCATAATTGGATGGGTAGGTGTACAACTAGTGGCATAAATAAGGAGCGGGTGGGATGAGTACTTGAGGCCGAGAACTTTTCACCCACCTCTCGTATATATCTCGCAATGATTGTTAAAAATAGATATTTGAAATAAGATGCAAGAGATAAAAATCGTTAATCATCATCGTCATCATTACAACCCGTCACAAGTTCACTGCTGAACATAGGCCTCCCACAAGGAATGTAACAAAGCACGGTGCGTGAGCTACCCGATCCTGATCCACAACTATCCATCGACTTCCTGAATCTCACACTACATCTAGTGGGTCACCGCCCTACATAGTGTAGGGCGACCCCCCTACACTTACATACGTTATTCCCAAGTTTAAATTAAAAATATATATATAAACCATTTCGTTTGTAAGGAATCAGAATGTATACTGTAGGAACGTAGAGTAGAAAAGGCACCTATAACTGGTATCAGGGAAAAACAAGAATGCAATAGTCTTCAGAAGTGTTGGCCACTTCCAACGTTTAGTCGGTAACTAAGTTAACTAACAGAACAGTACATCTACTGCTTTGTTCTGTTATGAAGGGTAACGGAGCAAGATTATTTACAGGCTGTAAGACATTTCATCCTAGTTCGGAGTGATGAAAACGCATCAGTGGCTTTTTTTATTTAAACTTCCTTAAAGGTGTCTGTAGGCTGCATTATATAACAAACAATATTTAAATACGAGTACATATGCAGGACTTATAATACAGAAATCTCCTAATATTTTTTTCCTAAATGGGATGAAAGCCTTTCTTAAATAATTTAAAAAAAATCAATGTTCAGTCGATTAATATATTTTTGTTTACATTTTATCACAAGTATGACTATAATATGAACATAGGAATGCAACTGTTTTTTTACCTTTTGATGTTCTAGAATAGTCATTCTTCGCATAGCCGGCATCACAGTTTCTAATTTTCAAGGAACTGCTTGTATGATTAAACATTTTCACAATTTCACTACACTAACGACAATTAGAAAAAAAAACATTATTTGAACTGTACATTATTACTGTTATTTGTAAAAATTATTAATATATATTTAAACGCGATGAAATCGCGCTAAGCGAATGTGTCAAATCTGAAATTCGTGGCGGGAGCCCGGCCTAGATGCGTTATTTTTGTTTCCGCCCCACTCACTCTATGTTTACACAATTTATTATAAATATTTTACATAGTGGCGATCACGCAGATTTAGTTAATAAAATGACGATTAATATTTTGATTTTATAGTAATCAATATTTCAAATTCATACTTAAATACAGTATTTAAACTAAAATACTTTACTTTTATTCAATGCTCTAAGATTCAGTACTGGGTTTGTACTTTTATTCAAATTAAATGGCAGATATAGTCCTACCCTTTCTGATAGATTCATTTTGAATAACGGAGTAGGTAAAGTCAAATTTATTAATAACACGACCACAGCGTCACATATTGAGTCCAGACTTTATGATATGTCGTTTTGGTCTATGAATAAGGAATTTCTTAATAAATGTATTAAAACGCCACCAATCTTATCCTAGCATGGCTAAAACACGACTGCTGGCAGGAAGATATTCTGACCGATACAATTTAACAGGATCGTCTGCTCCGGTGGTAGAGTAAGAATATCCACTACCCGATGCCAGCAGCGTCTTCCTGATAAAAGCGCAAAATAATAAAAAAATTGCGGTTACTATACCACATGCCAAACGTGGCAACTATGGCAAATTATGGGGACGACCTATATTCAGCAGTTTAATTTTTTAGCCTGCAGTGAATAGATAGTTGAATTATTTCTTATAAAATATTTCATTTATATAATGGTAATAATAAAAAAAATCCAGCCCTTTGTCTGCAGAATGCCCATTCAAGTAAAATATTTTACCTTAAAACGTTTATCTAAATAAAGTAAAGCATACAACTGTATTTAATAAAGATAGTCTTGATCTCCCCACGGCTATGATTAATTTTATTACGTTCAATTTCATTTTATATTACGTTTGAAACCGTTACTGTAATTTTATAGCCATGATACAAATTTGCTTATTAAAGATTTATTACTACTGTTATAATTCAACATTTGACGAAATATTTACAAAGAATACATTTCGTAATAATTCTGAGCAAGATACGAAGCTCTAAAATTTTATCTCCGTGATCATAATATTTTAAAAGTACACAATACTAATTAAATACTTATATACCTAGGTATTTTTTATACAACTCCAAAAAAGAAGGCCCTTTATTCGACGATATTTTTTTAGTAAATATTACGACGATATTTAATAAAATGTAATAGAATATCTTTGAAGTAAACCTAGTTTACCAATTTTGTTGATACCTTGATTGAAAGATAGCCCCATATAAATTTTAATCAGACCAGATATAAAACAGTTTATTTTTCTTTTACATACCGGGTGTTTGTGAAACGCTCCCGAAAACGAAGACAGAAGATAGTACTAACGATACCATTGATGAGGGGTCAGAAAGAAAATCGATCCCGAAGAAAAAAAAATCATCTTTTCACAACGTTTTATTAGCTTTATTCATACTCCATCATGTCAGTACAGCTAAATGAAACGATAATTTCATAAAAAAAATTGAAAATACTTAAACATAAAATCAGCAGTGTAATTCAAATCAGCTGACTAAGGTCAATAACCGCGCGGACGCCGAATTATTTTATCTAGCTCGGTACGAAACTGACGAAACAATGCATTAGATATTACTACTCACTCTACCCTTCCCTTTCACACACGCGTTGCCGCCGCCTGGCCGACTCGTGTTGGCCTGGCGGCAGCAGCGCACACATTTTGAGAATTTGTGCGTTGCCAACATGTGGAGAATTCCCCAAATTGCGCGGAATTTAAAGTTGGTTGGGGATTTTATGGGGATTGGTATTATGCGGGGAAAACGCATGTATATAAATGCAGATACTGTCTTACTTTTTAATGGCAACAAGGGAAGGAATTAAAAATACTCCATGGAGTAACATGCGTGTTACAAAAATATGCAGTATGAAAAAAAAACGGTAAAAAAGAATAAAAATGTCAGTTAAAAATAACCCTTATAAAATTAGTTGAAAATTGTTTCATTTCTGAAAATAAAATAGAGGGAAATTTGTGGAGAATCTCTTGAAGTTTTGTCCTTAAATTAGGGAATTTGACATGGATTTTCGGAGAACTTGACAAATTGGTGTTGGCAACGCTGCCATTTTGCACCGAAATTTACCTCCTAAAATTTGTTTGCATAACTTGCAAGTAATTTTTGATAGTTTGACGTACCTCTTTTTAAATTCAAAGTATTGGACGGATTAATAACGGAAATTCAATTAAAATAAAGTAAAATAATTATTTTTTAGATTAATTCTGATAGATTAATTAACTGTCGATCATAATTGCAATTGATATTAACTATTAAATTATTCCGTACCATTTCATTTGTATTTTCTTGTACAAAATCAAAGATAACGATGAAAAAGTGTTTATAATTGTGTAAGCGAGAACCCAATTAGGTACGTTTATTAATTTCAATATCATTTTTGTAGTAACGAACTGCTTGTTGCGTCAAGGTACAATTATTATCTAATTGTATTAAAAAATAACAATTATAACTTCTAAATTCCATACAAAGACTAGTCGTAGGGATTACTAAAATTATAAAATTAAAGTTGGCAATGTCGTAACGGTTTAAGAGTCTGTGGAATGATCAAAGTGCTTACCTCAAGGACGTTAGGACGTACGGTAGGATTGATTATTAATTTTAGTTTTTGAGACAGTTCCGTGTTGACTACCACGTGGAGCGACAGTGGTATTGTTTATTGAATTTTTGTTGTTATTACTTGTTATTATTACGTTTTCTGTTTCTTGTTTTGTTTTAATAATGCCTAACACGTACATTTATAGTGCTCGTGAATACGGCAATATGTTAATGTGCCTTAGAGAATCTCATAAGGCCACGGAGTATTTAGATCGGTAAGCTGTTTCATATCTAATTTTTTTTTAATAACTTAGTACTGAACTGATCTGAATAGGTACATAACTGAATACATAAGAATAATAAACATGAACACCTACACGATGAATAAAAAAGCATGACTCTATCCTTCTTAACATTTAATTTAACTAAATTTTTCATTAGCGGGGAATCGAACCAGGTATTTGGTTTATTTAACCTGTGAATTTGAATTAAAGTGGCTAGGTGGAGACAAGCATAGTTGCAAAATAGTAGGTTAAGTAGATAAGTTAGGTATTTAGACAAGTATTGTAAATTATTAGGTATTGGTACGATCGCTAGCTGCGGGCCGTGCGCATTCGGCGTCCACGCGGTAATTGACCCTAGTCAGCTGCTGATTTTATGTTTAAGTATTTTCAGGTTTTTTTTAATGAAATTATGGTTTCATTTAGCTGTACTAACATGATGGAGCGTGGATCGATTTTCTTTCAGACCCATCATCAAAGGTATCGTTAGTACTATCGTCTGTCTTCGTTTTCGGGAGCGTAACACCCGGTATATTATCTTTAACCTACATGACAGAAAAATACGTGCGTAATATTAAATTAATTGAAATGATACAGTGCTCAATTTTCGTGCTTTTTATGTCCAACTTAATGCTTCAATTGGAACTGTCGTACGAAAAGGATTTTCAGATCACACTAGTGTCTTTGCACAAATAAAAAATATCACATACAAACACGTAATATGATTGTCTAGTAGCCTAATTTACACGCATTAACTAGTTAAGTAATTAGACATATTTTAACTTAACTATAAGTGACAACAATGAATTTAGTTATAAGTTGGAAGTTAAAATTAATCGTGCAAGTAAATAAGTAGAATAAGATTCTTTCTTTTTTTTTTTGGTTAAGTTGGTGGAAGTGGCACTTGACATATTGGGACATACACGATTACAATTTAATTAAATGTATAAGTTTGATGAAGCATCACGTTCGGAGTTCATGTATTTGACGTTTTTTTTTACAATATGCCGAAGTGTGAGAAAGATACATACTATGATACTACAGTAAAATTTGTTAAAAATACTTTTAAAGAAAAAAAAGCTATTTCCAGTAGCTAGAACATATTACATAACATATAATTTTTATTTTGGTTCTAATGCACTTAATACATTATTTCTGATCGGTATGTTTAACTTTAGACAACAATGAATCAAGGATTCTTTTGATATCCGTAGTGCAGAGAAATAGTATTTTCTATCTTCTCCTGCTAGTTCGTGAAACAAAATTGCTCTTGCTCCATATTTATCTTCGGTCTTTTAGGTATTGTCACTTCACTGATTATGTCATTCTTAATTTCACCTAAAATCTCACTTAATGCAAATTCAATCAATGAGTTTATTACAAGAATGCACTTTTGATCGTCCATCTTGGACAAACTAAAGAACTTAACAAATATTAAGTATTGATAACGTGTAAACGCTTTCTTAAAATTAAATCGTTTAAAATTGACGGCATAATATGTGTAAATCAGCATTTACCTTGGAAAGTCAAATGAATGTCGGTAAACAATTGAAAGTTGAAAATGCTTTACCTAAAGATTGCATGTAGAAAATTCGTTGAACCTTAATATCAGCTATAATCTTACATTTTTTTTCTTGATTGTCATTCATTTTGTTATGAATTGGAATATAATTTAAATTTATTGTATTAAAAAACCGAATATACCTCTTTAGATATTCATGAGTACTTAAAAGAAAATATAACAGATTTTACGTCATAAGGACAAAAACTATTAAAATCAAAGTCAATTTTTAATGCCAATTTCATTTGAAACTAAATAGCCGGACAAATATCTAGTTATGACGATATTTAACGTTCAAGAGCAGTATTGAAACAGTTTTTTGCATCGTTTTTAAATATGAATACACAAACATCTTTGAACTCTTATTAAAGAACATTGATCTTTAATCTTCTCAAAAGGCAACTGTTGCGTAGAAGATTTTTGAACTAGAAGGATCAGAATGGAAAGCGCAGCGAGGTGTTATTTATAATTTGAAAAAGTCACGCATCTAAATCTTCTAAATCATCTAATCTAATCATCTAATCATCTAAATCTTAATTTAAATCTGAATCTTGAATAGATATTTCACTTAAGATATTAATATTTTAAGTTTCAAGTACTTTGAATTGCTTTGTTTCATGAAATCAAGCCGTGTAGTGGCGGTGTAAGAATATCCACAACTCATATCGACCCGTGGGTACGCTGCGTCTGTATTATGTTTATAGTACGAATGGTTCGGCTCGTCCGGGGAAAGACCACGCTCTCACATAATACCAACTTTTTGTGTTTCTGTGGTGAGTGTAGGGTGTAGAGGCATTCCATCTTAGTCCTCACGGGTGACAACGCATCTGCATTTTGATTCTTAATCGAGGATAGATTATATGGGCCACGTCATCCGCTTACCATCAGATGGAATGTGTGCTCGTCTGGCAACCTTATTCAATAAAAAAGACTGAAACAGGAGATCAGCAGCAGTATCCTACAGATTAAAAAAAATTATAAAAAACAGCTGTTGCCAATCCGCTTGCCAAGCGTATCAACTGTGACAAATATCCTCCTCAGACCTCATAGGCAATCTATATTTTTTTTTATAAAATGAGGGTGACAAACGAGCACACAGTCCACCTGATGGTAAGTGGTTGCTGTGGCCCATAAACATCTACATCCCTCCTCGATTACGAATCAAAATGCAGACGCGTTGTCACCCGTGAGGACTAAGATGGAATGCCTCGTTTCCAGTAAAACGGTTCTGCGGTTTTCTACACTCACCATACGAAACACACCAGCGTTAAGCTGCTATTTTACGCTGGTATTCTGTGAGAGCGTGGTCCTTCCCCGGCCGAGCCGACCCATTCGTGCTAAAACTATACCACTAATAAAGCTGCAGCGTAGCACTACCACGTACAATTCTATTGGGGAGGCTTATATTCAGCAGAGCACTTTTTGGAATAATTATGTGGAATTATGTGGTAGTGGTATATATGCAATTTTACTGACTAGGCGGATTGAAGCAATAACAGGTATCTCGCGCCTTTGATGCTGCTCTGTGTCACAGGTCACGGCATTCACAAACTGCTCTCAGATTGCATGGCATTACGCCCGCCCATTTATAATATTATAATCAGTGTTATCTTTCTGGCATTTCTCACAGTCAAAGGCGACCCAGGCGTAGTGATATTATTTTTTTTCTCAATAGTAGAAATCGAATGTACATTTACTTAAAAAACTAACGAGAAATTTTTATTCATACTCGTATATAATATACTCGTATTACCTTGTGACTTTGAATAATCTTTTAATAAGGTCAAAAAATGTCAAGAGTGAATAAAATTAAATTTAACTGTGTATGCAAATCTAGGTAAGAAAATGAAATTAAGTTTCAAGTGAAGTAAATTTTGGAAACTCTTACAAACTCACTGCGTCGTCGACGTCCAAGCGACCATCACAAAGAAACTTTGTTAATTTCGTACCTTCACGGTTACTTTATAAATGCTCGCTTGTTTGAGGAAGGACACGTTTTATTTTTTTACGAAAAGTAGGCTATAACTTACTTAATTCAAAAATTTTTTCAACTTATTTATTCATGGAACATATTATTTATTTTGAACATTGTAAGCAACCTTTTACATACTAATTTATTATATTCATCTGTATGGACACACAAAAATCATACTTGGTGTTTTTTACATCAAGTATAACTTACACTAATCTTAGATGGCTATTTACATATTTATCTATCATATTGTAGCATGACAAAATACTAAGGTGAACATATAAAACAAAACTTATTTTTTTTTTGTAATACTGAAGTAACAAACGAACGTACAGTCCACCTAATGATAATTGGTTATATGTGCATGGACACCTTTAGCCAACTTCAAACAAAGAAGATTACAGTCTCACAGCCTGTAACTACACTGGCTTTCTATACGCTTGAGACGGAACACAGCAGTGCATGCACTGCTATTTGATGGCAGAAATAGGTACGACAGGCGGATTCCTAGTCAGAAAAGGATTCCTACCACCCAGTAAATAAATATGAACAAAGTGAACGAAACAACAAATGATGTCATTTAATGACAAAAACTTTAAAATAATAAATTCGGTTATGGCGTGGTCGGTTATCTATATTGAGGTGGCATTGATTCGTTCAACTTTTCACAGATTTCTAGAAAAATATTTTTACAAATATATAAAATTAATAAACTCATGAAGTTGGTGAAGGTGGCTCAATACAGTCTTTTATGGTAATCTTTGTAGGGGGTACCTATTTTCAGAAGAAAACTTATGATGTGCTGTAATGATGATGATGATGATGAATTTATTTCACACGCACGCACTTACGCAAAGAAGCACGTAGTTAAATCGGTAATATTGTGGATAGATATGTTAGCTATATAGAAATTAGTAAATTTGCATAAATAGAAATGTATATAAAGATTTCTTATATTTAAGCAAATGTTACACATCGAATAAAACTAGTTCTACGGATTTTATCGCGTATTGTTTTACTTGATTTGTTTCTGCCGACGTTTCGAGTGCTTCAAAGCATCCTAAATTAAAAACAAGTAAAATTAAAATTTATAAAAAGTTTTATTCAATAGAAAATTCTTTAAATATATTTTTTAATAAATTTTAATAGAAAGGCCAACAATAACGGTGCAAGAGAATTTACCATCCCATCTCATCTTGTTGGTGTGGCAATCCCTGAGGGGTGACTAAGGGAATGCTAGATAAATCTTGAACCCATTTAATAAATGGCGCCTTAATCATCTCGCGTATATGCTAGATGTAAAAAATACACGCAGTGACAGCGTTAAAGGTGCGAGGTAATTGGTTGTGTGATAGCCAGTTGCCTGCTAAGCGTGGTGATTATTATTATTAGATTAATGGGTTTGTTTCACGGGTGGATTATAATGTCAAATTAATTTTATTTAATATGTTGTTTATTTATGATAAAAATAATATCTAATGCTAAATCTATTACTTAGTGATCACCAAAATTCTATTTGTTTGTTTATCGTTTCCAAACGTTGTTTTAATGGTTTTGGTGCGCTCAACAGCAATAAACATTAGCAGTAAGTCAGACAACACTGTAACATTGAAATCATTAAATCTCCAAGCTAATAAAACCTAAATTGCTAAAAGAGAACCACTAAAGTTCTGAATACAAGAGCTTACATAATATTTGAATGCGCCGAGTAAGAAATGTTTTTTAATTTTTTATATTAAATTGAAACTTACCGTGTTCTTACTACTTAGGAAACTTAAACCTAAGGATTATTAAGTTGAAAAAAATAAGGGACGTAAAATATATAAACAAAATATTATTTAATTTTAAAGAAAATTGAAACAAAAAGCAATAACGATTTTAAAATTCTACCAATTTGCGGCTTAGAAGAGCATAGGCAGGTAAGAGTAGAAACATCTGTTTCAATCAGGTTAGTGTATTTAAATTAAATTAATAACATTGAACAACATTATTATTATACGCAATCATTATTTTACTAATATAATCATCCATTAATTGTTTAAAATAATAAAACATTAAACTTTTGTCCTCTTTATATAGAAAATATTTTTTCTCCATTCAAAAACTATAATGTACATTTAAATAAAGATGATACGTGGATACGCTTGCCTGCGTGGGTGTATTAAAATATTATATTTTTAATCGGATTCACAGCCTGGATTAAAATGTCGTTCGTTATAAAATATAAAGCAACCTTTTAAAAGCAACTATTTTATTCGTATCAGTATAGTTCTAACTTGTAACTATAGAATAATGTTGTAGGCATTAATTAGCGCTAATGGAAGTTGGCTCTATCTTGGTACACTAATGAACTTTGAACGTGAAATTTAGTAGTGCTTTGAAATAGTTTCAAAATAAATGAGCCATGTGTTCACGTAGACAGCTTACATATTGTAATATTTAGTATTGCTGCCGTTTTGTTTTAATTTTCCATAATCTATTTTAGCCTACCATAACTATATTGTTTAACATAATATGCTTGCCATAATGAATTTATCGTGCGCAAATCGAAGGTGAGTGATGTACCATGATGTGAGTGATGTTGAACTAAAATATGGGAAGGGAGGAGTATCAAAATTTTTAAAAGGTAATTCGTTACGTAAATAAATAGTGACACCCCTCCCCTACCTCTTTCACCTGGGCGGTCGTTACAGAGTAAAATAAATTATGGGAGACTGTAGGACGTAGAAGTAAATTCTGGCTTAAGCCAACTTGAGCATGAGCTGTTGTTAAACAGAAAGTATGCAGAAGCTCCGTTTAATTTTGAGGAATGCTTTTTGCATTAAAGTGTTAATTTCATAAAAACAGTTCGAGACTTTTTGGAATTCATCATTAATTAATTAATGCAATTTGGCAGGCTATAATTTGACATACATATTATTATGTATTAAATATCTTCTTTAAATGCCAACTTTATTTGCACCGGTTGCACTCCACTTACTAGCGAACAAAACACCGGCAATCAATAACTGTCGGTGTATGCTTCGGGACATAAATCAAAACCGAACTTATTTCTCACATACTGGTAATGCAACATTACTAATGCGAGAGTATCGAATATGTGCTCACTAACCTGCTAGTCTGGTAATAATGGGAAAAGCATTTAATTAGTGGATGTCAGTAACCACATTCCCAAATAAGGTCCTATATACGTGTTTTTAGAACGGTAAGAGAAGCAAAACAATAATTCTGCAAAGTTCAAGTTATTAGTGTTATGTAAGTTGTAGGCATTTATTAATTCTGCGTTACTATTCTAATTAAGTTGATGATAATAGAGAATTAAATGACATAATTTGTAAAATTTTTTGAACATTTAAAAAATAGTGTATATTTTTAGTTTAAAAGTTATTCACAAAATTTGGAAGTTCTAAAACAAATGTAAACTAGTTTTGAAAAGTGTTAAAATATGCAAGGGGTGATAATAAGATGACAAGTTTAAATTTAATTACGTGTGCAAATCCGAGTGCGGGAAATGGAAGTTAGTTAGTGGGTAAATGTGAGGATGAAATCCAACGCCACCTTAAGACTTTACACTCGCAGCTCGGGAAGAGACTTAGTTAATTTTATGCCGTTCACGGCTACTTTAATTTCTCGCTCGGCTGATAATTTTCTGGCGCACAGTACTCGTGGAGAAAATCCAGATAAACTTTTATTGCAACGATATTAAATACTGATCTCGTACACAAAGTTAATGGAATATTATATTTATGTAATGCATTTATTACCTATTTACTAGTCAATATTTCATTAAAATGAAATTTCCTTCAAGTGTAACTTGTTTTATTGTAGAAGTGTAGAATGGTAAGTGACTACGGTGTTTGTAGGAATTGTAGATGATTGAATTGTAGGTGGATAGTGGTGGTAGCAGTTGTCCTCAAGATCACAGCCTATTAAATTTTTGTCAAGTACAGATCTTAATAAGCACAATTTTTCAAAATTGTTATTGAGCTGTTGCTGTATAATACCTGTAGTTGAGAGAATAAGCGGGATTATAATTACCTCTTCCTGCCGCCACATCTCCTTTATCTCTTCAGCAAATGGTTGGTATTTTTTACTTTTTTTGTGTTATATTGTTGAATGTTCTGATGTTGTATGAGTTGGGAATACCAATGTCTATTAAACACGTCTACTTCCTTTCTTTGTCAACTAGTACACTATCCGGCCGGTTATGGAAAATTTACTAATCTGTCAAAATCGATTTGTCAAAATCGACCTGTACTTTATCGTTTTCTAATATAGGGTTCAGTTGGTATTTCTAATACGCAATTTTTTCCTATGTCAGAGAGTGTTTGCCTACTATTGCTAAATTACTTATTTTCACGAAATCGTTGTACCTTTGGTGATAAAATATCGCAACAAGAGCCAGACAGGCACCGGTGATGTGCTGAATTGTTTCGGGGCTTTATCTACAACGCCCGCATAGTTCATTATCTACGTCAGTTTTAATTATGTATTTCAGATAGTTCCTTGTTGGAATCACCTGATCCTGGATAGCTATATAATATATTTTTTCGGCAAAATTCCCACCTCGACGGAGCCAGTTAGCAGCAATAGCGAATAGCGAAACGTCCGTGAATAGGCGTCGATGCCCACTATCTAAGCTCGTTGGTCTAGTGGTATTAAACGCAGTTGCTGATGAGGTGCTGGTTTCGAATCCCGGGTCGGGCTAAAACCAGATAGTGGATTTTTCTGTCAAGAAATTCTCAGTAGCAGCACGGAGTCAGGAAGTTGGCGGTGTTTCACCACCGTGCCTTGAAAAGCACGTAAAGCCGTAGGTCTTGCGCCTGATCTCTCTTCGGACTATGAAAGTGAGAGAAGAGAGAGTGTAACTGTATTTGCGCATAAACTTGTCCACTTCAATTATTTCCTGCGCAGATTGGCTAATCTCCGTCGAGGAGTAGTACACATATATAAGTTTAGCTGCAGCCTATTATAAACTAATCATTTTAATAACTAATAAAGAAGATTAACCATATAGTGGCGGTTTGAGAATATCCACTACCCCATATTATCCCGTGGGAGTCGTAAGAGGTGACAGAGGAAAACTGGACCAAGAGATGGACAGCAGCATCTTCCCGATAACAGCTGCATAAACAATAAAATCTACGGTCGTCAACGCGTTTGCCAAGCGTGGCAACTATGGCAAATATTCTCCTACGAGGCTATCTATTCGTATTCTATAGTGGACTTTTGATAGGTTGTAATGCGTAAGTGGTAATGGTAAGAAAAATAAATTAGTTATTTGCTACTCTTAGGGAGAATTTTTCTCCAAATTTATTTGAGACCACCCTTGAAGTATAACCTATTTAATAAAAAAATAAAACCGATTTTAATGATAATAAAATAATCATTAAAATCGGTTCACAATCTGCGAAGATATCGCGTAACATATACATACAAAAAAAATATATACTCGAATTGAGAACCTCCTCATTTTTGAAGTCGGTTAAAAAAGAAGACATGCACTCCTATTTTATGTCAATTGCTAATACCTATAAACACACACACCTATGTTTTTATTTATTTGTAGGAGATAGAGGATCATCCCAGATGCACTCATGTTGGATGGCGCTAATATGCGTGCACATATAGTACAAGAAAATATAATAAACAGATCGTAAGCAATTCGTCGCTAATATATGGTACGCTTTACCGATGACGTTAATTTCCTAAACCCTATAAACAACAACGAATGCCACGTTACCACAGATACAACGCTTTGCTAGAGTAAAACCTTACTCTCGATCCGGCCAGTATTATATAGTCGTGCCTACAAGGCCAATCTTGACATACGACCGTCCTCGGGCGTATATAAAGAATCTGCCGCGTTACCCCCGATGGTTACTGCCATTTTTGAAGCCCTCGAAATATTTAATTAGATTCTGAGACATTCGTTTTTCACGATGTTCCCTCTACCGTCGAGAACGTGGTAAATTATCACTTAAAATTGGAATAAACAATTTCAATGCTCCTGGCAAGACTTGCTCTTGATCTACGAAATTTTAAGGCCACTGCTTATCCCCTGAACTGCAAAATAGAAATGTATGAAAGTTATCAGCAATTAGTGCAAGTACAGCTTGCAATTTAGCAACTTTAGTGCCCAAAAATCCATATACTACCATAAGGTTAAAACTAAAAAAAAAGAGTTTGCACGGACCACATTAAAGTAATTAAGGAAACGAAGCCACGAACTATTTCCCCGAGCTTTATCTCACAGTGCATTTAATCACTTATTACCTACATGGAATAACATGATAGCAAAATAAGTTCTTGAACTTATCAAGATATCGATAAAAAGCCAATATAAGTACTGAATATAAGGCATTCCATCTTAGTCTTCAGAGGTGACAATGCATGTGTAGCCTTCTTTATATGAAGTCGGTTGCAGGTATCGGTATTAGTATTAATTACTAAATAAGAACATCTATTTTATATAGTAATTTATATGCATCAAGGAAAAACTAACACATAATTTTCAATAGACGACGCTCTTAAAAAAATTAAACGTAGATTATGGATGCAGCGCCTAGTTACATCACAGTTGTTTATTTAAAGTTTGTTTTTAAAAACATAAATTAACAGAATTTTATGTTGTCCGATTTACAACTGATAAAATAATTAACAGCACCAAAATAGCTCACCTTTATTTATTTTATTAGCAAATGAAAATAAATAAAAACTACGCTTGTTTCTTCGAGGAACCATGTGACATCAACAGAGTATGGATGTTGGGTATCAAACTAACAAATCAAAATTCCATGAAGTCAAGTGGACGTGTGCTAAGGCCCGGTTGAGAATCATTGTTCGATTTTTGCTGCGAGAGTGATGAAAGCTTCATATTTTCTTTATCTTGTAATGAAAGAATGTCTAATCGGCATACCGCGTGAATGCCTAGGGTTTACTATTTCTGGCAAATAAACATTCTAAATAAAGTTGTACTACGTTTCATTTTCGTCTTCCAAAAATTGTCGTTTTTTCAAATACGTTCAATACAGATAGGTTCATTTTCATCCGCCCGAATTCCATGGAGACATATTTTCCGTTCGGTCACGTGTAGTTGCCTGTGTACTTGGTAGTAAAAATCACTGTTTTTGTTAATTGTTATGGTGTTAGATTTTTTATCATAATTCAATATTTTTATTTTGTTTGCCTTATTTGTATTCATTGGACCTTTTTTGGATTCTGTAATAGGATACTTCTCCTCTACTAGCATGTCATCACCAATTAGTCCATCAGGCGTAGCTCCAATAAAAGGATATATTTTGTCAATGAACAATCCACTAGGCTCTATACTAAGATTCTTTTGCTGCTGTTTTGAAATTGACACCACATGAGATAGGTTTTTCATCTACAAATTCAAATTGTTATTTTTAATCCGGTAGAGAATATGGTGGGTGCTGCATCAACTGAAACCAAGAATTTTGCATGGCAGTGCCTGCAACATCAGATCGATGGGCATTATCTTTAGTTCTTCGCATAGCTTTTTGATTAATGATGCTTAATAATCTGCGGTTATTGTCTCTCCTTTACTTAAATAGTCCATCATTATTATATCATCATCCCAGAAGACAGAGGCCATTAGTTTCCCAGCAGACGCAGACACTTTGAATATCTTAGCTGGCGGGGAAGACGGTCTTTTCCACACCTTGCTTTGGTTTTCCGTCTCCAGGTCAAAATGGTGTACCCTTTCATCTACGGTTACGAAACGAACGCAAAATGAATCTGGATCTTCTTCAATTATTGCTAAATTTGGCTTTGAAATGTCAACTCTTGCTTTTTTTGGGCGTCTGTTAACATTCGAAGAAACCAGCGCGGCACCTTTTTAAATTTTAAGGTATGAGTTAAAATAAACTAAATTTTCTCGAATGAAAGCTTTAGAATCTCAGCTAAATAACAGATAGTCACACGTTGATTTACCTAAACAATTTGATCGATTTTTTAATGTTTTCTTGCGGCCGTTGTTAACCACCCGCAGCGAGTTTCGTCGTTGCAGGCTGTTCTGCCACGTTTAAATTCAGCACACCAGTTCGAGTTTCCCCATTTTGCATTCGAATCAAATTACCGACAAATGTGAATTTTGAAAAAAAAATGGGTATATTTTTTGTTCAGTTATTTCTTTCCTTGGCTACTAACGAATTTAAGATTCGAAAAAAATAGAACGCCTTTCTATAACTCATTGATAAGTGTCCTATTCCCAAAAACTTTTTGATCAACCTCGTAAATTATACATATAGTTCTCGGTGATGAAGATCATATCATATCAAGATTTAGAAAATGACTATTAATCATAATCGATAGGTTGGCTTTCAATCCTAGAGGATCTAGATTTAGATAGAAGTTTTCAGGCACATCAGCTTCAAAGTTTTGTTGAATTTGCACCTTAGAGTAATTACATACATACGTAATTTGTTCCATCCATAGAATTATTACGTATAGAATACTAGTACGCGCACCGAAAGTGAAGCAAGTAAAACTAACGCGAAACCGCGTAAGTTCACTCAGCGACGGAGAAGTGCTCGCGAAAAATTGTAAAAATGACCGGTTGTGTTGTAAAATATTGACACAACAGTGCTGATAAACCTAAAAAAAGTGATAGTATTACATTTCACAGGTAAGTTCATATATTTAATTCATTATTAGTACGTAAAACTAAAAAAATACTTACCTAAGCTATCATAATACAAATGTTGCTAGTTGTGGAAAAAATCTCAGTTTTCTTTTTAAAATATTTATATTCTATTTGTGTTTAAAACGTTTAATCGCAACGCTCTGTATAAAACTCAAATGTTTATATGTAGATACCTACTTCTCTAAGTATTAACATAATATTAACAATGGGTGCCTATTTAAAACTAATACGGGTGATCAGCTGATCGCGATGCGTCGACGCCATTTTTTTTTTTATTGCTTTGTTCATTGACCAAGTCGACGTTTTAGAGTATAGAATAAAACTTTTTATTTACTACATCAAGAGATTATTAATAAGAACGCCTTTACCAAGCAGATGTCACTTTACACCCAAACATAGTCTATTTTAACTGACTCCCAAAAAGAGGTTATCAATTATGTATGTACGCTGATTTCTAAGACGATTCTAGATCAATTCGTATATACATGCTGTAATTTTAGTGGTTGTTTTCCCGCATTCCTGACTCAATGCAAATTATAATTTTAAAATGTTTAGGTATATAATGACAATATTGATAACTATTTAAAATTAACAAAATAATCTTAATAATTATTAACAAAAATCTTTTAAATCATAAAAGCATTCAATTTTTAACCAATTATACAAATATTTGTTATATAATCTATAATCTTTCGCTTAATAATTTAAATTCTTTAGGTATTTTATTAAATATTTTTACACACATCCTCGTATTAAGACAATTTTTGTTATATTTAACGAGCCTAGGAATGACATCTAGGACAAGTTGGTCAGGGTCATGTCGATTTCTAGGATGTATATCACTTGCTTTAACAAATAATGTTTTATTTTTATCAAATATTCAGAGCTAAATAAATTCTTACGCGTAGTAATACGGCATAAGCTAGCCTGCACGTCCAACCTACTCGCGAGATATTGCTATTGGTTTGAGGTCGCATTCGAGTTTTGTTTTCTCTATTGAAATCTGCCATTTTGCATCCTAATAATTTTATATTAATAAATCTATTGTACTACCAAGACAAAATCATTTAACTTCGGGAAAACAACCATTAAAATTTCAGCGTTTATATGGGATCAATCTGTGTGTATATCCTTTCAAATAAAAAAATCTAAATCGGTTTAGAAATAACAGAATTCTGAGGTAAAACATTAAAAAATACACCGAATTGAGAACCTTCTCCTTTTTGAAGTCGGTTAAAATTAAACATTACACGATGTGCTTATTGTATTCGAGCAAATTAATTGTGTTTAATAATATTCTTAAATTTTATTACGTCTGCATTTTGTACCATTAAAATATGTATAGTAAAGTTATATTAGTACCATCATTATCGTGTTTATTTTATTCCATTTATTATTCTCATAAAATACGTCTTCGTACGAAATACGTAATATTTATTATATCGATTATTTAAAATTAATCAATAAAATAGTGATTTGCACAATTTGATCGCAAACGCCAGAAGCTGGTATCACTGAATGGCTTGTATGTGTGTGTGACGAGCGTAGGCACATTCGACTCGCGCCCACTAACATAATGACCTTGCTTCACTTTAACGCTCGTGTTTTGTACTAGACTGCGCTTCTATACGTAATAATTCTATGGTTCCATCTCTCTGAAAAAGAAATCACAAAGTCAAACTGACATTTTACACTTTTGTCAACTCACAAAATAATCGATATTACCAAAACAAAGTTTGTATGTCTATGAATTGCGAGGAAATAAAATCAATTTGCATATGCTCAATCAATGCCCGTTGGGTACTTACTGTTCTTCTGTGCATTTTTTATGTGCCAAGGTACCTTTCTCAGACCGGGATATTGATGCACTGTAATCAATAGCGTCTGTTTTATTTGTTTACATAGACTTACTAAAATAACTTAGACACATCTTCGGCTACAATAGTGGTCGTACTGTACGCGTACACTGTTACAAAATCTTCATAGAAATACATTTTCGGAAACTATAGTAGTCGTACTGAATTACTTAGAATATGTTACTGTAGTCACCAGATGTTTTTTGTTTTTCAAATTTGATATCTTTTTATGTCATTTTCAAGCGGAGCGTATCTAAAGAAACTTGACACAGGTCCAACCTTAACGACGTCCGGCTGGACACGTATATACAAGGTACTCTCAGCTGGACACTAAGCGCGAGGCGCGCATCTCCGCTTGAGCCATTTTACTATTTTAATTTTTATTTGTTAACTAAACTATTGATTTTCAAAAAATATCCATTAAAATCACTTCATAATACGATTACCTTTTAGTACATGCAATTTTAATATAATTTCGTGCTGTAATTACGATGTAAAACGAAAAAAGGTTTTAAAATCGACACTGTTTCGAATTTATTTTCGACCGAGCAAAGTACAATATGTCGTATTTTCAACCTTTAATATCACTCAATAAAGGATTTATCTATGATATATATTTTTCTGGACTTAAATATAGTAATTTGACTACTTAAAGTTAATTTAACAAGAGCCAATAATGGGATAACCCGCCGTTAAGCTCAAATATATAAATAATGATATACCGTTATTGCAGTTTTTAAAAAAAAAGAGTAAATAAGGCTTCTACTTTTTTTTAAATTATCCCAAATTGAATGTGATTTATGGACAATAACTACGCGCTCGCGCACTTCTCTGTGTGCGACCCAATTCACTACGTTTTGCCTACCGATCGACCTTAACGAATGAGTGCGTGCCTAGTAAAATAGTAGGCGTGAGATATTTATGAATGACAATAGTTAAAATAATGCACTACCACATTCTGAATTTGAAAGATAAAACGACAGAAATATAACTATAATTAATGATTATACCTTCCATTTAGGCATTCAACTACTGCATTATTCAAAACGGCAAACGTACTTTCTGTGCGCAAACTATATATCTATAATTTTTTTATAGGATAGGGTGACAAACGAGCACACAGTCCACCTGATGGTAAGTGGTTGCTGTGACCCATAGACATCTACATTTATCCTCAATAAAGAATCAAATGCAGATGCGTCGTCACCCGTGAGGACTAAGATGGAATGCCTCTTTTCCAGTAAAATGGGTCTCCGGTTCTCTACACTCACCATACGAAACACAGCAGTGTCAAGCTGCCATTTTACGCTGGTATTCTGTGAGGCGTGGTCCTTCCCGGTCGAGCCGACCCATTCGTGCTACAACTATACTACTAATATAGCTGCAGCATGGCTCTACCACGTACAAAATAATTGTATAAAAATCATATTTTCCCTCCACTGGAAAAAGACGAGAACGTTTCACAGTTGAGCGAGTGAGATGTAAGATTGCTCGACAGCATTATCAATTTCAGGCACCAAAACTTTACAATTACTTTAGTGTAAATAATAAAGTGAGAAACCTGTCTATGTACCAACTAAAATCCAAAGTTTTATTATGGCGTAAGTTGACATAAAACGAGACGGAAAATCTATTAAAAATAACTCAATAGTACGAGTCATTTCTTATCGAGTAAAATAAAAACACAGTTACACACACTCACATACACTCATATGTACACATACACGTTACTACACCATAATTGTACCACCTTGGTATGGATGAATTTTTTGAGGGTATTGAAGCCGGCTTGTACAACCAGGAACTCTCCAAGCACGTACTTAAATAGTGAAAAGCACCAACGACCATTGATGAGGTTCCCAGTTCACATGATCTCTAGCCCATTGCAGTATTCATCCACGGTTCTTAGATCTGGAACCTGAAGTGGTCTACGAGCGTAAAGGTTGGCCTCGTACAGTCATCTCCTCACAGTGTGATTATTCACAAGCAGTTGGTGTTCAGAGTGTAGCCTTTGGATCAATTGCATCGCCGTAACATTTAGTTGCCTTCTCGCAGCAATTTGCAAAAAAATGGTTAATTCGGGTGTAGTCTCCTCAGTTTCAGAGCACTCTAATTGTTGCCTCAGCCAATATCGGAATCCTCGGCGTCGACATATCGAATAACGTGCAGTTTCGTGGTCACTTGGAAGAGAAGGCCAAATTGGCCTCTAAAAAGCTTGGCGTACTCAGCAGAGCGGGACAGTATTTCATGCCGGCACACCGCCTGGAACTTTAAAAGGCGCAGCTTCGGCCACACATAGAACACTGTTTCCATATCTGGGCCGGGGCTCCCTAGTGTCAGCTACTTCCATTTGATTGCATCCAGCGCAGAGCGATTCGAATCGTCGGCGACCGAGCTCTTTCTTATCGGCTTGACTCACTAGTGCTGCGAAGAGATGTTGCATCTCTTTGCGTATTCTATCGTATCTACCACGGAGAGTGCTCAGAGGAATTTTCCGAACTAATTCCAGCCGCTCAATGTCACCATCGCACATCGCGACAGAACTCGAAATACCATCCGTACCATCTGGATGATTGGCGGTCCACTACTGTGCGATTTGGAAGAAGTTTTCTTCCTACGCACAACTTCCTTGTGGAATCGAATACGACCAGCAATTTTTTCGGACCGATACGACTTAGGGACTTTCAAGAAAAGAGCCTACTCTTTTTTAAAAGGCCGGCAATGCATCTGCAATTCCACTGGCGTTGCAGTTATTCATGGGCGACAGTAGTCACTTACCATCAGGTAAGCCGTATGCTCGTTTGTCTACTCTCTTATAAAAAAAGTAATGTCGCTTGACCCTGCATATCTCTCCGGGCCCCCCCTCCCCCTCGACCCTCCCCCCTGTGGCACGATAGCGTGACCACAACCTCAAAATCACATTTTGCCTGGTGCCTATTACCGCAGCGACATTGAAAAGCACCATCCTGCAGCATTCCTACTGCTCTTAACATCTCTTCTCCAGTTAAATGTCGACAAAAAGTTGTTTAAATAGCGGTTTTTAACAAAAAAAAAAAAACAATTACTCAGAGTACAAAATTCGCTCTCTAGTTCAACTCAATTTTTACCTACAACACATTTTATTTTTTCTTTTGTTTAAATTTGAAATACATCTGGAATAAATGATGAAGAATTTGATATTAAAAATATTTTAAAGTGGCCAGTACTTTTATTTGGTCGATGTTATTAAAAATATTCCTATATGTACCATGTTGATGGGTTTATATTGATTAAGTAGTATTATATTTGACTGACAAAAGTCGAGTGCTGAACATAGGCCTCCCCATAGACTAGGAGGGAAATTTGCAGCGTTTATTATGAGTTTTTACCGTTGGGCAAAATCATCGATTCGGATCTCTACTGCCAACAACTAATGAGACTTAAGCAAGAAATTGAGGAAAAACGGCCGAAATCGATCAACAGAAAAGGCATTCATCATGATAACGTCAGACCACACACATCTTTGGCCACTCAGCAAAAATTGAGAGAGCTTGGTTGGGAAGTGTTAATGCATCCAGTATATAGTCCTGACTTTGCACCCTCAGATTTTTACCTGTTTCGGTCTCTTCAGTATTCTTTGGGTTGTGTTAGGCTAACATCAAGAAAGGACTGTCAAAACAACTTATCGCATTTTTTTGATCAAAAATCCCAAGATTTCTACAGCAACGGGATTATATCACTACCTACAAGATGGCAACAAGTTATCAAACAAACTGGCACATATATATTATAATTAAATGTAATTAAACTTTGAAAAAAATCTCGAATTTGTATATAAAATACGAAAAACTTTTCCTCGACCTATTATTACGGGGTGATAGATACTCTAACGCCGGCATAAAACGCCAGTAAAAAAAGCTAAAGATTTATAAAATTCAAAACATTTGTAAAATTAATGTCATGTAATGGTTACTATTTTTATTTTGCATTTACATCTAGAAAACCTTGATGTTTTGTTATTGTATAAAAAAAATTATATCATTTACCTGTTTTTCCGCTTGAATCCATTTTTGCTTTATATCCGGAATTTCCGCGAAATGTAGTACTAGTGTGGCTAAACATGTTCCAGTGACAACGTTTAACTTTACTGAATTTATTTCCGTATCAAAAACTTGGTAACAACAGTCAACTGCGCTATACCTACGGACTAATACACTTTGTTACTAAGCTTCTTTAAAAACTAATCGGCAACTTTAACATTCACTTCCACGAATAGTTTTATTGACGATCACGTCAGATTTGCGTAAAACGAGTATACCGAAATCAGTCGCGAGAGGTCGACCCAGATGTGTTATTTTTGGTGCAGGATTACCGTACCGCGATAATTAAAAAATGAATAACGTCAAAAACATTTCGCTATTAGTTATACATACATTCATAAATAAAAACTCACGTCCCTCACCCAGAGGGTAAGAACAGTCTACGGACTTCCATTTGGCATGATTTGGACACACCTCTCTCGCCTCCTTCATATACCTACACATACATTCTCGGTGATTAAGGGTACTCTAGTCTATCCCATATTTAATGTCTCGCCAATTTGGTCGATAAACTTTCGTCTAGTGCGTCCCTTGCCGGCTCTGCCGTTTACTTCTGCAACATTGGCAACTATGGCAAATATCCCCCCTATGAGGCAGTTTGTGGGGGAGGCCTGTGTAATTACAAAATTTATTTCAGTAAAAAAATTACAATCATTAGTGGCCGGAGTCTCCTTTTAAGCAAATAATGCCTGTAAGTAGGTGATTACGCTCTTCCATGTCTATATCTATATATTAGGTCTTAAGATATGAAATTGGCGTTTTGTACGGGAGGAATATAAAGTCATTTTTTTTGTAAAATATATTTAATTAATCAAAGTATGCACCGTTGTTATCTATGCACTTTTGCCATCTCATAGGTAGTTCATTAATCCCTTTACTAAAAAAAAACATGGAGGCGAGAATCAATAAACTCTTTGTAGGCGGTTTGGACTGTCGCATAGGAGTTGAATTTTTTCCCTTGTAAGAAGATGTCCAAATTCCGGAAAAAATGGTAATCTGTTGGAGCAAGGTCCAGGGAGTACGGTGGATGTCGCAGACATTCCAATTGTAGCTCATCCAACTTAGTGGTTGTTTGTTGTGCAGTGTGTGGTCTTGCGTTGTCGTGAAGCAGCAGTGGCCTGGAGCGATTGACCAATTTCGGTTGTTTAGCAGCTAGTTCTTCCTTCATGGTTTGCAGTTGCTGACAAAAGATATCTGCCGTAATCGTTTGGCCAGATTTTTAGAAAGCTGTAGTGAACGACACCGGCGCTAGTCCACCAAACACTCACAAGTAACTTTTTCTGAGTCAATTTTCGTTTAGGGCAGAATTTGGCTGGATCTCCAGGGTTCAGCCATTGCGACGAGCGCTTCCAATTATCGTATAGTATCCACTTTTCATCACAAGTAATGATTCGATTTAAAATCCCTTCATTATTGTGTCGGTTGAGCAAAGTAACACAGCAGTCGACGCGTGTTTGCAAGTTCGATTCACTCAATTCATGAGGTACGCATCGTTCAAGTTTTTTACTCTCCTGGTTTGTTTCAAGTGGATTAATATAGTTTTATCACTTACCCCGAAGCCTGCAACTATCTCTGAAGTGTTTTGTGATGGATCCGCTTCCACAATAGTCTTTAATTCTTGATTTTCCACTTTGGTCTCCAGCCGTCCACGGGATTGGTTCTGAAGGTCCAAATTTCCAGAACGAAAACGTTGAAACCTAAAACGTACCGTGCTTTCTTTTGCGATACCAGCGCCGTACACATCATTAATCCTTCGAGCTGTTTCTGCATCACTGGTGCCACGGTAGAACTCGTACTCGTAAATATACCGATATTTCATGTTTTCCATTGTGCGGTAATAAGCGAAGCCAAAGAATAAAATAATTAGGAAAAAACAAATGAATGACTGTTTTTAAAACTCAAATGTACCATATAAATGAATTTATAAATTTGAATTTGGAATTCTTAACCAAAGAGGAGATATTTCAGATTAAAGTGCTCAGTACGACAAAACGCTAATTTCATACGTAAGGACCTAATATTATATTATACACTTATTAAAGATGTATTACAAAGAATAACTTACAGACTAAAAGGCAGTATTTACAGCTTTTTCTTTCTGTTTATGATATTTTGTTTAATGTCCATGTCACACCTATGCCGGTAGTTGTTGGGAGCACTAAGCTCGAAGTTGTTGACGAATATGTTTACCTGGGACAAATAGTCCGACTAGGTAAGTCCAACTTCGACCGAGAGGTCAATCGACGGATTCAACTCGGCTGGGCAGCGTTCGGGAAATTACGGCACATCTTCTCGTCAGGTATACCTCAAAACTTGAAAACGAGACTGTACAACCAGTGCGTGTTGCCAGTGATGACCTACGGAACTGAGACGTGGTCCTTCACTGCTGGCCGGATGAGGAAGCTCAAGGTCGCTCAGCGAGCTATGGAGAGGGCTATGCTCGAGTCTCACTGCGTGATAAACTTAGAAATGAGGATATCCGCAGTAGAACCAGAGTGACCGACATAGCCCAACGGATTAGTAAGCTGAAGTGGCAATGGGCCAGCCATATAGCTCGAAGAACCGACAACCGATGGGGAAAAAGGTTCTCGAGTGGCGGTCTCGTACCGGTGGACGAAGTGTAGGGCGTCCCCACTAGATGGAGTGACGACCTGGTAAGACATGCAGGAAGTCGATGGATGCAGGTGGCTCAGGACCGTGCTTTGTAGCATTCCTTGGGGGAGGCCTATGTTCAGCAGTGGACTTGTGAAGGGCTGTAATGATGATGATGATGATGTTTATGATATTTGTGCATGCATGCGTGTGCGTGCGTGCGTGCGTGTGCGTGTGCGTGTGCATGTGCGTGCGTGCGTGCGTGCGTGCGTGCGTGCGTGCGTGCGTGTGTGTGTGTGTGTGTGTGTGTGTGTGTGTGTGTGTGTGTGTGTGTGTGTGTGCGTGTGTGTACTATTTTACTGGATGTAAAAGCAAGTCAGTGTTCTCATAATTGTGAAATGATCTACCAACTTTTTACATTCAATATATTGTTTAGAGTAAATATCTAGTTCTTTATTGATTTTATTATAAATTTGAGCCGAACGATTATTGTATTGTGTACTAGCAAACTTAGTTTTAGTTTGGGGTACTGTAGCTACATTATTTTTTCTTATTTTTGCTTTTTTACTTGCATCGTAGGGTATATATTTGTGTTTATTTTGTGTGATCTGTTTTATACAGTGTGTCTGTGAAACGCTCCCGAAAACGAAGATAGACGATAGTACTAACGATACCTTTGATAATGGGTCAGAAAAAAAAATCGATCCCGAGGAAAAAAAATCATCTTTTCCCAACTTTTTATTAGTTTTATTCACGCTCCATCATGTTAGTACAGCTAAATGAAACGATGATTTCATATAAAAAATCATAAAAATACTTAAACATAAAACCAGCAGTGGAACTTAAAATTAAATCAGCTGACAATAGGGTCAATATTCGCGCGGGATTGACGCCGAATCCGCGCGGCCCGCAGCTAGCGATCGTACCAATACCTAATTATTTACAAGACTTGTCTAAATATCTAACTTATCTACTTAACCTACTATTTTGCCACTGTGCTACTCTCCACCTAGCCACTTTAATTCGAATTCACAGGTTAAATAAACCAAATATCTGGTTCGATTCCCCGCTAATGAAAAAATTAAATTTTAACAACGATTGAGTCATGCTTTTTTATCCATCGTGTAGGCATAGCGTGTATGTTTATTATTCTGATGTATTCAGTTATGTACCTATTCAGATCAGTTCAGTACTAAGATATTTAAAAAAAATTAGGTATGAAACAGCTTACCGATCTAAATCCTCCGTAGCCTTATGAGATTCTCCAAGGCACATTAACATATTGCCGTATTCACGAGTACAATAAACGTACGCGTTAGGCATTATTAAAACAAAACAAGAAACACAATACGTAACAACAAAAATAATAACTACAAGTAATAACTGTTGTTATTACGTGTTGTTATTTTTAATTTAATAAACAAAACGATTGAATTGTCGCTCGTGCACACGTGATAATCAAAATTCAACACGAAACTGTCTCAAAAACTAAAATTAGTAATGAATCCCGCCAAAAGTGATGCCTTCCGCTAAGTGCGTGCGTCTTAACGTACTTGCGGTAAGCACTTTGATCATTTCCACAAATCGTTAAGCCGTTACGACATTGCCAACTTTTATTTTATAAGTTTAGTGATCCCAACGACTATATACTAGTCTTCATATGGAATTTAGAAGTTGTAGTTGTCATTTTTTAATACAATTAGACAATCAATTGTATCCTGACGCAACAAGCAGTTCGTTACTACAAAAATTATATTGAAATTAATAAAAGTACCTAATTGGGTTCTCATTTACATAATTATAAACACTATTTCATAGTTATCTTTGATTTTGTACAAGGAAATAGAAATGAAATGGTACTGAATAATTTAATAGTTAAAGTCAATTGCAATTAAGGTCGGCAGTTAATTAATCTAAAAAACAATTCTTTTACTTTATTTTAATTGACTTTCCGTTTTTAATCCGTCCAATACTTTGAATTTAAAAAGAGGTACGTCAAAACTATTAAAAATTACTTGCAAGTTTTATTGTGATAGCCGCCTCTAATTTTTATGTCGCCTGTAAACAACTCTTGGTAGGTAAAATAGCGCGTGTGTGAAAGGGAAGGATAGAGTGAGTAGTAATACCTAATGCATTGTTTCCTACCGGGCTAGAGAAAACAGTTCGGCGTCCGCGCGAATATTGACCCTAGTCAGCTGATTTCATGATCTATTAATTTTAAATTTCACTGCTGGTTTAATGTTTAAGTATTTTCATGATTTTTTTTAATGAAAGTATCGTTTTATTTAGCTGTACCAACATGACGGAGCGTGAATAAAGCTAATAAAACGTTGCGAAAAGATGATTTTTTTCCTCGGGATCGATTTTCTTTCTGACCCATTATCAAAGGTATCGTTAGTACTATCGTCTGTCTTCGTTTTCGGAAGCGTTTCACAAATACCCGGTATACAGCTTCCTTACCGAAAGTAACCCACTATCGAGATAATGCCTTTCCGTGGGATATCTAATATCGAGAGCAAGTTGCATTTTAACCAAGTAGCTATTTGAGCCATTCCTTTTTCGGCACTATATTTCACAGTTTGCCAGGAAATTCCAGAGAAGACAACTGGTGTATCATCGGCATAGGAGAAGATTTTTGCATTATTCATTTTTAGGCTACAAAGGTCGTTGATTTATACAAGAAATAAAGTAGAGCCCAATACTCTTCCCTGTGGGACTCCGTATACTACTTCTGCATCTTCACTAAAGTATTGTTCCAATTTGACTCTTTGCTTACTATTAGAGAGGCAGCTTTTAACTCTTCAATCCCAGTGTCACCTTTAGGTGACAGATGCTTAATTTTTTTTTCTACCATAAGATAATATTTTTTTTGTGTCTTACCATTATTTCTACAAAGATAATTAGTCATTTAATTTATTATTATTATTTTCTTTCACATCTAACTAAACGTCATTTGTCAAATTCATTCAGTTCATTCGCGCGTATATGGAGTTTTTTGAGTGTGTGATTTCTTGCAATATAAGCTGAGATAAAAATGTCCACATCGTAAGTATTGTTATTTTTCTTATTGCACGTGATAAATAAATATATTGCCTATAATATAAATGCAATTTAAAATTGAAATAACATATACCATACTCATTACAACGCCCAAAATATGACGTGTCACCTGTGGGTGACACTGGGAATTATTTATTATCACAACTATTGGTTTCTTTTGGATTGCTTTGTAGTGGTGGATGGTATTTTGGAGCATGTTTACGTTTTACGGGTTGATGTTAGACGAGATTGCCAAGGAGTTGCAAGCCAGGGAGGACCTAGGGAATATTATTTTCTTTCCTCCTGATAATGTAATATGGTATCTGAAGAAGACAGTGGGGATGAAAACGAGGCAAATATTCTTTATCTTCCTAGATTTATGGTTCGATATTCTTTATCTTCCTAGTTCTTTGCTTCGGTCTCACGGTTGGTATACCAACGCTCTTTTTACCATTTTTTGTAAGTTTACCAAAGATTGTAAGTTTTTATACATTTACAGGAGGAGATGATAGCCCTCATCATGCAGTCAGATATGGGCCTTGGAGCTACGATTATTCTGGAACTCCACTCCAGATTACCAAAAGAATTGGGACCGTAAAACTTTTTACTGGCTTACCATTACTAAAGTATTTGCGAGAGCAAAATGTTAAAAATTATTGCAGTTAAATTAATCAGTACGTACGTAGACGCCGGACCTTACACACGTACCTAGCGCAAACTAGTTCGCGATTACTCATTAACGCGATTCTCAAACTTTTTTATCCACCTTGTTAGTGAGCTATTAAAATATGTTCAAGTGTACGCGTTGTGACGGAGATTTCAGAGATGGGGTAAAGTGTTCCGTTTGACAAGAACGGTTTGACTTTCCATGCGCTGGATTGACGGAAGCTGGCTACCGTAGGTTAGGCGAGGATAGAAGAAATAACTGGAGATGCACATCTTGCAAGGGCGCCAAAGCTCTTAGTCCGCTAAACCTACCTTCAAAAATACACCTTCTGTTAAGTCTCCTTCACCTGTGGACATGGAGATGATTGCTTCGGAGCTTAAAGCCTATCTTCACAGATAAACTCACTTCCTACCTTAATAGCAAGCGTCAAAGCTATACAAGCTGATGTGACCGACCTAAAGTCCATAAAGGCCGATATCGAAGATCTTAAGCTCAACGCTATCACTAAGCCGGACCGGTATCCAATACCACGGCTGCAGGATTTTACCTACCTACTGGCTGACAAACAAATTTTTACTAGGCTAGATGTTAATAGAGCCTATCACTGCATTGAGATTGCACCGGAGGATATGGAAAAAACTGCCATTATCACTCCGCTTGGCTTGTTCGAACTTAATCGCATGGGATTCGGTTTGAAAAATAGCTCACAAACGTACCAACGGTTTATGAATACGACTGTTTTGCAAGGTTTAAATTTCTTATTCTGTTATATTGATGACATCATTATAGCTAGTTCTATTGAAGACCATAAGAGTCACCTAGAACAAGTTTTTGAACGTTTTAATAAGTATGGTATATCTATATATATTTCTAAATATTGTTTCGGGCAGAAAAACTCGAATTTTAGGTTATGAGGTGTCGCCAGAAGGTATACGTCCTCTGGAAGATAAAGTAAAAGCAATTAAAACATTTCCCAAACCGCAAACTATTGACGAGTTGCGTATATTTCTAGGGATATATGAAGCCGGAGGTGGCTGATATGAGGACCTCATTGGAATTCGTTCAGTGCTCTATTGAATCATTGAATAGTAGGACCACGGAAATAAATCAAGAAATCCAGACTTTGCTGAAGACTAAAGAAGATGTAGTTCAATTGAAGCAACGTTTTGAGAACTTTGAAGACTCCATGCGGAATTCGAACAAAGGTCTCGTATGAATAACATCGAGATCAAAGGAGTACCGATGTCTTCATCAGAAAACCTTTTCGAGATATTTAGTAAGCGGAGATCATATTAATTGTGTCATCCCTAAAATCAAATTAATTACATTGCGAGGATTCCTATGCGAAATGATAAACTAATGATAAATAAAATGAATGAAATGATAAATAAAACAATTATCATCTCAGTGCATAATAGATACCTTAAGGAGGACTTCGTAGCCGCAGCGAAGAAGCGCACCATTGTTCCAGTGGACCTGGGTTTAGAGGTGACAATAGAATATTTGTTAATGACCATCTTACTCTGGAAAACAAGATGTTGCTAAATAAAGCCAAAAAACGAGCCAAGGAGCGGGGGTTTGCTTATGTTTGGGTAAAGGGATGCAAAATATTTGCAAGAAAAAACCCAACGTCTCATATAATTACAATAAAATCGGACTCCGATTTAAAAAAGTTTTCCTAGTCATTACAATTAGCGCTTTGATATTGTTAAAATCATCTTCCTGTTTTAACTGCGTTTTAGTTAGTTTGAGAAACGCTTGCTCTCTAACATTTAAGTTTGCTTACCTGCTTGATATCGTTATGCATTCACGTACTCCCGCTGCACACTTGTTTACTCAATCATATTATATCGCTCCACCGTCTATTTGCTTTTGCATATTTGTATCTTTTGTTTACGCTTATAGCCTTATTGTATTATTAGTTTTTTAATTGTTGCCTACAAATTTAACATTTTTACACATCTTTTAAACATATTGCTTTATTCCGCCTTTCTACACTTATTACTTGTTATTATAATTAATTGCGTACTAGTTTTATGGTTCAAAATGGCGATTAATATATATTACCAAAACGTACGTGGTTTACGTACAAAACTTCGGCCTTCTATAGAAATATTAACATGAATTCTTATGATGTTATATGTTTATCAGAAACTTGGTGGAATAAAAGCGTTAAAGATAGCGAATTATTTGATGATAGGTACATAGTTTGGCGACGGGATCGATATTACAAAAGATTTAATCAAACATTGGGGGGTGGAGTGTTAATTGCTGTTTGCCGGGCCTCTCAGCAGAAGTTCGTAGCGATTGGTGTTCGAATGCCGAGGACTTATGGGTAACATTGACACTTAAATGCCGGAGTCCTAAGGTAGTGTATAAACTGCATATTTGTACGATAAATATATGTAACCAAAGCGTATTTTCTTCACTACCAACTCAGTTAGCCGCATACTCCGAAAAAATTTGTGATAAAATATTAAAACATCCTTGCGATAAATTTATAATTCTTGGCGACTTCAATATGCCTAACATAATTTGGAAGTTGTGTGATCAAAACATTTCATATATTCCCGAGAACATACAGGGCTCTAGTCAATTTGATTTATTTGATAATATTAATATATGCAATTTATCGCAATACAATTATATACATAACATAAATAATAGAATTTTAGACTTAATATTTTCTAACAGCACGGTAGCTGTTAACCACTGCGGAAACCCGCTAATACCCGAAGATACTCATCATCCAGCTCTGTGTGTGTCTGCAGAATTTATTCAACTTCACACTCTTAAAAGTCGTCCCTATACTAAATTTCTATATCAATCTGATGATTACAATTCTATTATTTCAAAACTTGATGCCTTTGATTGGTATCAAGAACTTAACTCTAAGCCGTTAGAAGATGCCTTGTTATTGTTTTATAATAAATTAGCTGACCTCCGTCAAACTTATATCCCTACTAAGACTTTTACACCAAGGTTTAAATATCCATTATGGTATAAGAAACCCCTAATTAAAATTTTGAAAGGAAAACATAAATATCATTTGAAATATAAGAAATACGGGAATCAATCTGACCTTCAATCATTTATTAGACTCCGAGAACAAGCCAAGACTCTGGAAAAACAAATGTTTGATACATATATTTCTAACGTAGAAAAAAATATTTGTAATAATCCTAAAGCGTTTTGGTCTTATATAAAAACAAAAAACAAAGTTAATTCATATCCCGCTGTATTACGTTTTGGAGAGAAATTGTCAGATTGTGGCGCAGAAATTTGCAATTTATTTAGCGATTATTTTCAGTCAACTTTTTTAAATACTACCCATACGCACATTAACCCAGATGTCACCTCTCAAATGAACTATAATATACCATCTGATATAGGGGATATAGAGGTCACATTTGACGGAGTATTTAAGCTCTTGAAATCACTTGACTTAAGTAAATCAGCTGGGCCTGACAACATACCGGTTGTTTTTATCGTGAGATGCGCCAAGAGCCTTGCGTTTCCTTTGACTGTATTATATCGGCGTTTTTTGTGAGAAGGTTTAATGCCTAGAATATGGAAATCGGCTTATGTCACACCAATTTACAAAAAAGGACCAAAAGATCAAGTTGACAACTACCGACCTATTTCCAAATTATGTCTATTTGCAAAAGTACTAGAGAGAATTGTCTATGATCAACTATATGCTGACCTAAAACATACACTTAGCTTTCAACAACACGGTTTCGTCAAGGGTCGGTCAACAACTACTTCTTATATTATGTAGTGACTACTTATCGTAACATATGTCAGAGCCCTCATAAGTCGATGTGGTTTACACAGACTATAGTAAACACACATACACAGAATAGACCATTTGCTACTATTACAAAAAATTCAATCAGTAGGAATACGAGGTAATTTATATCGGTAGTTCACCTCCTACGTCCAAAATCGGAGTCAGACAGTTGCCCTGAATGGTTACACCTCTAAGGCCATGCCAATACCATCTGGTGTCCCACAGGGCTCCTTGCTAGGGCCTTTACTCTTTAATATTTTTGTTAATGATATCATCACATGTTTCAAGTACTCAAAAATCCTACTTTACGCCGAGGATATGAAAATATTAAATCCTATAACGTCCTCGAAAGCGCATATCATTTGCAAGAAGACTTGAATAGCTTTGAAAATTACTGTCTGTACAACAAATTAGACTTAAATGTTTCTAAATGCTATATTTGTACATACACACGGAAGACTAAACCTATAATTTTCCGCTACACGATAAAACATATAGATATAACTAGAGTCAACACTATCAGCGATTTGGGAGTAATTTTGACTCCAAATTACTGTTTAATAAACATATTGACAATATTATAAACAAAGCCTCTAAAGCACTTGGCTTTATTTTAAGAATGTCTTCTGATTTCAATTCTATTAAAACCTTCAAAATTCTTTACTGTGCTTTCGTACGAAGTCATCTAGAGTATGCCTCTCAAATATGAAATCCTACTTATAATATTTGTTCTACGCGTATTGAACGGATTCAGAAAAATTTCTTCGCTATCTTCAATTTAGAGCTAAGATCTTTCTACCGGATTGCACAACACGTTGCCGAAAGTTTCACATTTTGCCGCTATATGAAAGAAGGCGCATAGCGGATCTATCTTTTCTAATTAATATAGCAAATAGCACGATCGACTGTCCTGAACTGTTGGAGCAAATACGTTTACAAGTTCCATACGCATCTTCACGCAAGCCGTGCAAACTATATGTGCCGGGAGTAAATAGAAACTACATGCAAAATTCTTATTTAATAAGAGTGAGCAAGTGTTTCAATGACGTATGAAAATACAAAATGTTGACTTATTTAACACCTCTAGCAGGCAACTTAAGCGTCTACTGAGTAATAAGTTTTCGTTTACTGATGTGTATTGCATATACCATGCTTTTTATTTATTTCATTTTACTTAAATCATCTTTTATTGTGTAATTAAGTCTACGTCTACGTTACTTGTGCAATTTTTCTCTGTACTTTATCTATAAATGGAACTTTTAATTGGCCTTCAGTACATTTATTTTTTATTGTTCATACATTATAACTAGCTGTAAGTTCTCCTAAAATCATAATAAATAAATAAATAAATGGCATGACAACAGTATCATCACCATTGCATCTAACCGCCACGGATTGAGTCTTGTCACAAAAGTTGATCATATTGGAGTTGTAAATAAAAAGCCATCGAAAATTTTAGTGGATTGCCTAGTTATTATCAGAATGTACCACAAGTATATGTGTGGAGTAAACCATTTTGATGAAAATGTTGACTACATGAGGGTAGGTCTTCGCGGAAAAAAGTGGTGATATCCTGTTTGCTTTTGCTATAGACGCTACTTACAAAGAGAACTGGACTGTGACATTCGCAGAAACGTTGCTACTATCTACCTGCAAAAATATGAGAAGCCTCCAACCCGTGATTATGCCTGGAGTGGAGTTCCAGTCCAAATTAGAGTGCCTGCTAAGGTGAGGTCTGCAGGTATCGCCGATGACCATGTAGAAGTGGTCTGTTCGCAGTGGCGATGTGGATATTGTCATCAACGAACGCGAAAAATTTGCGCCAAGTACAATATCGATTTGCATTATAAATTTCTAGTATATGTTCCATGGTAATAAAACGCTTCTTTCTTATATTTCAATAAATATTTATTTTATAAATACGGATGTTTTATTCCTACAGAACGAAAGAGAAGAACTTTAAATTTACGAGCTGTTTAAACAATGCCCAGTGTCACCTGTAGGTGACACCCCTATAAAAAAATAAGTGGGGGTAGTTGTCTTGATTTTATAATTTTTTTTGGTCTATACTAAATGTACCTATAACATATAGTAACAGAAAGTATAATTTTTTTGATAAACATAGGCATGGAAGTTAAAGAGTTAAAAAGAGTTAATGGCGTTCCCCTTATACCAACCTTTTCTAGGTTATTCACAAGGATAGGGAGAGAGACGGTGTTAAAGGCTTCTTTGATATCAAGAAACACCGTTAAACATTTTTTTATCAATTTCTTCAATTATTAGCGAGCTTAGGGAAGTTACAGCATCTTGTGTGGATTTACCCGCTCTAAATCCATATTGAGAAGGAGAAGAAGTACTAAATTTATTTAGAAATTTCACTAAACGAGTATTCATAAGCTTTTCCAAATTTTTTGATATGCTAAGTAAAATGGATATAGGCCTATAATTATTCACTTCCATCCTTTCCCCACCCTTGTGTACTAGAATAATAATAGATTGTTTTAACAGGGCGGAGAAAACCTATTTTTAAAACAAAGGATGGCAAAGGTGAGTTATAATAGGAACGGCTTAATTTCTTACAAATTTTAAATACTTTGTTGAGATCATATTCCAAGCAGGTGCACTGTTAGATTTTAGGCGCAGCAAGATTCTATCCATTTCATCATGATCTGTATCAAGGAGCATAAAGGAATTTCCCAGTGCAGGCAGTGCGCCAGAAAGGTTAAAAGAGTCATGCAGGGCAATATGTTGAATTCGTTGAGCAAGTTGTTTACCAATATTAACAAAGTACTCATTAACAAAATTTGCTGCTTCGGTAGGGGTGGGATTAATATTTAATAATTCTGTGTTTTGGCTTTTCGATTGGTTTGAGTTTGTTATATTTTTATGTTTTTCCAAAGTAGCTTATTATTGGAATCTGATTTAGCAAGTTGTTCTCTTTCATATCTTCTTTCAGCTTTTTAATTAGATTATTGCAGTAATTTCTATATCTTATGTAGGTTATTTTTAAATTTTCATTGTGTGGGCAGTTGACTTTAATAGGCTGTAACGATAACGGATATTATACCTATGTAATAGTGAGGACCTTACAGGTGGGAAGGATTAGCAGTTGTGTAGAAAATGATGTGCATCACAGTCTAACCCTTAACCTTACTGAAAATATTTTTATTATTATGTTGAATTTTAATTGAAAATTTCGTTTTTTCATTTTAAAAGACTAAATAGTTAATGTAATATCAAATTAAAATTAAAATTTTCAAGGTTCCAAAACAGGAAAAACCGAAAGAAAAAAGTAGGTATTTTGGAACATTTTTAATCAAGTTGACGTGTGGCCCAATGAGCCAAAAATCTACCCTCGACAAGGATGAAAATGCAGATGCGTTGTCACTTCTGAAGACCAAAGTGGAATGCCTTGTTACCATTTTAAAAATATAAAGTTTTCTGGTTCTTGGTGCTCATCATACAAAATACAGCAGCATTATGCTTCTATTTTACGCAGTTGTTTTATGTGATGTGATCCTTCTCAAGTTGAGCCAACTCATTTATGTAGTTGCAATCACAAAACAGTTGCAGCCCGTCTCTGCCAAATAAATTCTCATCCATGAACTTATCCTGATACTAGATGACAAATCTTTTGGAGTGATTTCAAATCACTCCAAAATATTTGTTCGAAAAAAGTGATCGCGCAGTTCAGTTTAATGTTGTTATGAAAAAAAGCATTTAACTATTAAAATATTTAATTGTTTCTATTTTCTAACCAAAAAAATCCTATACCTACAATTGACAGCTCAGCAACGCAGTAGCTAGTTGTTTGCCTATAGCGCTGCGGGACTGCGTCGGACAAGTATTTGTATGACCTACAAAATACCGTTCTGGATCTGGATGTTCCATATCCATGTAAAATTTGTGTAAGTATATGAAACGACGCCATAATACACGATAGATCTCTAATTTCTTCTATATCGTAAAGACATAAGAAATACAATAAAAAATATAAAGCCTAACAATAACGAGACTAACTAACACTTTTATTCCGAATAATTGCCTGCGTCGCCTTATGATGCAATATTCAGTAAACAGTCTTTTTTAAATCGCCATTTATAAGCATCAGAAATTAGAAAGCAATTATTAGATGTAAGGAAGTTACTACTGTACTGAAACATAATTTATTAAAGATTGTTATGAAATGTTATGATCAACAGTTTACTTGTGATAGACTGTAATTATGATGATGATGATGTAATATCTATACAAATAAATAAAATTGATGTGTCTGTTTGTAATGTCTAAATAACAGCTTTTTACTCAATGCTTATGAAAGTATACAACGTGGCCGCTACAGTGGTGACTTTAATTAAACACACGGGTAGGGCTAGTGCCCATTAATCTTATTAATTTTGATAGGTTAAAAAAACTCGTATATTGAAAAAAAAATTTTTCAGACAAACTAAATAATAAAAAAGTAACTAAAATTGGGATCATCCTTGCAAAAATTCATTCATGAAATTACTTACCTAGCTGGCTTACGTTAACTCGGAGAGGCAACGCGTAGCTTCGCGAGCTGGCAACCGCGCAACGCGTCTTGTACCTACTCGTGATCGGTCCGATTCTTTGACGGCTTATTATCAAAGAAAACGAGCGGCTTGGGCGCGGTGACGCGCGGCGCAAATGGTACCTACAACGGAGGTACTTAGTCAAACACTTATCATATCACCTTCTCTTGTTACTATTAGTTATAACTGTCATCACTAATCACTGCTTTTATGTGTCTTTATTTTAAATTTTCTTATTTTCAATGAGACCACCGTATTGGCGGATACAAAGAGCTAAACGGCGTTATAGTATAGCCATTTCCTCAATTTCTCCAACGCTTTTATTATTCGATGGCGTAATTGTTTCACCGATTCCACGTTCTCCGCGTACACATTGTCTTTGATGCACCCCCAGAAAAATAAATCGAGTGGCGTGAGGTCTGGCGATCTCGCTGGCCACCTACGAGGTCCAAATCTACCAATCCATTTAGTCATTTAGCCACTGCCTGGCTGTTGTTACAGAGTGTGCTGGTGCGCCATCTAATTGGTACCACATTCGTTGGTATCGATGGACGTTTCGGTTGTTTGTGTATTCTGACACCGTGTCATTTAGTAGATTAACAAACCTTTCTCCATTCAAAGCCCCATCAATGAATACGGGTCCGATGATGTTGTCACCGTGTAGCTATAGCTAGCGTGTAGTATAGCTGCCCAAACATTTACCGAAAATCTGTACTGATGGGCCGACTCCCGCCAAACGCGTGGATTTTGGTTTTTGGGTGCCCAATGGTGCAGATTGTGCTGGTTCCACATGCCGTTTCTGGTGAACGTGCTTTCGTCAGTCCAACAAATTTGAGAAAGAAAGTCACGGTCCTCTTCAATTTTACTCAGTAACCACTGACAATAATTCACTCTTATTAATTTATCACGCGATAGCAGAGTATGTACTTTTCTAAACTTTAATGAGTGCCACTTTTCGCGCTTTAATATCCTATGGACAGTTCTGTGATGGACTTGAAAATGCCTAGCGCTCTGGCGGAGGCTAGTTTTGGGCTGGTCTTCGAAATATTGTATCACATTTTCAGTTAACTGCATTGGGTTTTGTCGTGTAGGCGGTCGATCAGGGCGTTGAGACCTAGGATCTACTAGCCGGTTTTCGCAGATGCGCTGAAGAGCTCCTACAATAGTGCGAGGATTAGTAGGGCGTTGTCTTGAATCGCCATATCTCTCGCGATATGTCCTTATCGCAAGGGCGGCATTTTGACGACATTCTCCGTAAATTTGGATCATGTCCGCATATTCAGCTGCTGTGTAGTTCGGATGTGTATTTGCCATCACGATCACAAGTTTACACAAGCATTAATAACACAAATAAAATCGTCCGTATCGCAAGAGATGTATAAGTACCTACTAGATTAGAAAACGAAAACAAAACAAAGCGTCTATATCGCAGTACCATTATCTAATTACTATCCTAATTACACAAAAATTTATAAATAAAACAATACGTATGCGTCTTTTTCGCGGAAACGTTCACAAAAGTATTAGTCGACGTAATTATGCGCACTACTGTGAAGAAGTGTGTCAAGACACTGATTCGGCTAGCACTAGAAGAGCAAAAAAAGAATTTGATTTTGGTGCGGCGGGGTGGAAGGGCGCGCGTCGCCTGCGTCTCCCACACGCTGACAAAGGGATGTCTCTTTCCTTCAATAGTATTGCTTATTCTTTTTAATTTCAATGATGCGATGTTATTATCCGTGACCCCGGCAAATGACCGCTGCGCGACAGTTTTCTAAGTACAGGTTGCTCTAAGATGCTATTTTATAAAATTTGAAATAAATCCGTAAATAATAACGTTTAATGGAAATATGTATATAATTTCTTCATGATACGAAAATGTGAAAACGTATGTGTGTTAAATTAAAGTCACCATTGTAGTGCCACGTTGTATACGGTACTTATAATAAAAACCAATTTTTAAATTTTTATTTGTCTGTCTACCAGTCTGTCTGTCCGTCTGTCTGGTTGTTCCGGCTAATCTCCAAAACGGCTGGCCCGATTTTGACAGGACTTTCACTAGCAGATAGCTAATATTATAAACAGTAACTCAGGCTACTTTTATTTTAGAAAAAGAATTAGGGTTCCGCGCAAAAAAAAAAAAAACCCATAAAAAGCAATCTTAATAAATTCTACGCGGACGAAGTCGCGGGGAATAGCTAGTTGTATTAATAAACGCCATTATTACAATTTATTTTTTGGTTTTTAAAAACATTACGTTTCTTATCATAATATTATTTTAGGACTATTAAATTATAATAACTCAAAAGATGATTTTATGTAGCTTAAATAAAATTAAGTTCAGTATAGTACTAGCAGTATACAGGTTCAATGGTAGTATCTATACATTTAATAAATCTGCAGAAAAATTGTGTGTTCACGATTCATGCAAAAACTACCGGACGGATTTCCATGTAATTTTGTATGCAGGTAGTAAATGACCGTGTATAACATATAGGCGACTTTTTATACGCTTACGGAAGAGTAGAAAAAAGGGTTATGTTTTCCTTTTTTTAAAGTTGATTGTCATTATGGCTGCTGATGGTTTTATTAGTTCTAAAGAGGATTTAAATGTACTAATAATAAATCTATAGAAAAGGGTGTGTGAAATTGAAACAGAAAGGGCAGAATAACGTCTGACGGGCCAGCTAGTATAAAATATAGATCGAGCAATATCGCTTGGGTATTAACTTGATTACACTTAAAACTTAGTTCTTAGTTCATAAATTATAAGTTCATGTAGTTATGAAGGCTTACATAAATCTTAGTTCCTGATTTGAAGGACAAGCCCAAATAGGATTAATAAGGATGAGATAGCAAGTTGTATGTTTCTTGATCGAGAAGAGGTGAATTATATTAGTAATATTTTAAATCCTAATATAAGGGTTGATGCTTAGAGTTGTTTATCTCACCATAAGAAATTAATTTACATAGATGAGAAATTTTACCGTGTAGTAGCGGTGTAAGAATATCCACTACCCCATATCGTCCTATATTGGTGTCGTAACAGGCGACAGAGGGTAATTGAAACAGGAATAGTCCAGATAACAATTCAAACTAACAAAAAACTGCGATTGACAAGCGGGGCAACTATGGCAAAATTCCCCTATGAGGCAATCTATGAGGGAGGCCTATGTTCAGCTATGTACTTTTATAGCCTGTAATGGAATGAAAATATTAAAACCATTTAACACTGATTGATAGCGAATGAGACAAATATTATATTATCTTATATTTTACAGATGTAGCTTAGATAATTCTTAATAAAAAGTGTAATAAGGTATTAGTAAAAAAAATCCTGCATCATCACATCAAAGTGTGCGGTCGATAAATCCAAACACTTGAGATAAAACGGATAGCTGTACTGCAAAATTAATACTTATGTCCGTATTTTTACTTATTTATTTCTTATCTCAGTATTTTTTGCTTGATGTTAACATTTTGCAAATTTTGTTTAAAACGTTATATTAGGGTTTTCTCATGTGTCGTGGAGGCACTTTAAATGCATAAATTGTAGAAATACAAACAGTTCCCAACCCGGAACAATTATTTGTAGGCTATACACATACCAATTCCGCGCGGGATTCGACCCACCGCCAAGTCAATGCTAAGCCACTGCGCTACGGGGCCGTCTAATACTTAATATTTCATATAAAATTTACTCTATACATTAAATTTATACATTAACTGACTGTTGTGATCGATTATGAATCGTAGCATAATTACATAATAATATGATTTATGAAAATTTACATTATTTTTAATGTTACGGTTAATCTTAATGTAAATAACAAACTTAAGATAAGCCGGCTAAACTTAGGTTTAGTTTTGAGCGTAGTAATAATATCTATATTTGTTTTACAAAATTTTTATATAAAATGTTCGCATCTTTAGCACAAGGGCCCCTACAACCGCAGCTTAACCTACTGGCACCCGGTGACACCTATTGTAGTTTTACAAAAACTAAAACTACACACTGCTTGGTTAAACTTGGGTGGGTTGGTGGGATAGGTGTATTCGATTTATTTATAGCTAAAACTAGGTTTCACCGATCGCCAGTAGGTTAATGGTTTAAGATTTAATGCTGGGCAAAAGACTTTAAAGTCACTAGATGGTAGTCAAAAGTTGGTGGGATGCATTTTCTGTCCAGTAGAGCTGTTCTGTGTAGTTCTGTCTGGGTATGTACCACCCTTCTTTCTTCTTGGCTATTTCTGCCGCCAAATAAGAGTGATTGCACTGCTGTATTCCGGTCTGAAAGGTAGAAAGATCCCGTATTATTACAGGATATGAGACATTCCATCTTAATCCTCAGTGGTAACAACGTATCTGCAGTCTTCTTTGTTTAAAGTTGGTAGTAGGTATCCATGGACTGCATTAACCCCTTACAATCAGTTGGGCTGTAAGATGATTAGTCACTTTTGTTTTATAACAAAAATGTATCATATTCAGTCTCGCAAATGTTCAGCAATAATTACAGCTAAAGTTAAAAGTTACAGCCTATATACGTCCTACGGCTTGGCACAGGCCTCCTCTCATTTCTGAGAGGGTTTATAATTACAGCTAAGTCAAGTGAAATCGTTGATAATGTCTTTAGCAACTTTATTATTTAAAAAAACGTTATAAATCATTACTGTAAGAGCAGTGTTTGTTTTTTACTTTGTATACATAGTAAATTGATGCTAAAACCAAAGAATACTAACTATCTAATACCTTGGCCAATATAAAGACCTAAGTAGTTGCGTCAAGTTCCTTGCAACCTTATTTATATGTAAGCATCTCGTAACTTGGAGATAGCAACAAAGACAAGAGTCCTTGAGTAAACTTTGTTCAAGAACTGTGACGGGACAGTCTCAAGGCACAATTTAAGTAATAAAGGTCGCAAAGAGACATATAGTCGTAAACACCGATGTGTCTGCAGTCAAGCTGAATCGAATTGAACAACTTTCATTAATTTTCGAATAATATTATTAATAATCAAATATGCTTTTCGCCTATAACAACTAAGGTGAAATACCTTATTGTTATTTATACGGTCTGCATACATATAAAAATAACAATATTTAATGCTATAAATCCGTAAAAATGTTTCACTTAATTTAAGAGATTTTGCTTAAAGTTTTATGATTTCATCAATTTGTCAACATTGCTTTATACATTTCACGTTGCAGACATAGTGAATTTATGGTAGCTAAACCACCTGTTGCTAATTTTGTGCCGTAAAGTACTCAAAATGTCGGGAATTTCAAATAAGTTAATACATGCGATAAAATCCGTAAAACTTAGTTTCATTTTAATGTGAAGTATTCGCGTAAACATAACAAATCATTACCTGCTGCTAATTATTTTATTGCTTCTGAGACTGAACTGCTGGAAGAAAATAAACAAAACGGTAAGTGATATGCTACTTTGTCACATAAAAAAAATTATGGTATATCTAACTATCTATCTGACTAGCAGACTTCTAAGCAAAAAAACCCACCCAAACATTCATTTAAGTAACAATTTAATTGAATAGTTAAAAGTCCAAACCAGTACAGTATACGTCACTTTAAATCATACGAAAACATTGATGGTTTTCTTTTAAATATTTTGTAGTTAACTAAAAATTATCAAGCTATAAACCCGGCGTTATTGAATAAACACTTGTCAGATTTCATTTTAAATAGGCAATGGAGCCAAAAAACATTAACCACAACATTATTGCTCTAGTAGTTATTGACTTTGTGCTAAGTTTTTTGAAGTGAAACTTCTTTAGTATCGTTGTGATTTGAAACGCGATGAAACGAAAAAGCGACACTAAAAAGAGACAAACATATACATCTATATGATTAGCCTGAGCGAGAATGAGATAGAATCTATACTAATATAATAAAACACGGAAGAGTTTTTTTGTTTGTTTAAACACGATATTCTCTGGAACTACCAGTCCGATTTGATAAATTATTTTTGTATATGATAGCCAGATTTATGTGAAATAGTATAAGGCTACACCTCTCAGCTAGCCATAAATATTGAATTTTGTTAAGCAAGTCTGAAGACAAAGCTCTCAAGATTTGCTTTATCCGCGTGCGCTGGCGTAATAGTTAGTGATACGTAAATACAATGTTCTACAAAAATATAGATCTTTCCTCCATCTAAAAAAGTCTGGGATACCATAGGACTATTTCTTATACATAATAAGCCACAATAAGTTATTTTGTGACCAAAAATTTTGAAAATAAAAGTGACTTATGACCGTTATTATTAGGCATGGCATATTAAGGTAAGGCAGCCGGATATGATAGAGTATCACTGAAATGCTAAGGGCTGGGGAGGAGTGGTGACAGGCTTGCTGTACACCTTGTTTAATTTATGTTGGGAACTGAAGCGGGTACCGGGAGACTGGTGCAAAGCCGTTATAATTCCAATATATAGGAAAAAGGGTCACAGCAGGACTGTAAAACTACCGTGGTATCATCTTGCTTCGTATTGTGGGTAAACTGTATGCTAAGGTGTTAATTGAAAGAGTCATGGAAGAAACTGATGGAAAAATTTGGGATGTGCAAGCTGGATTTAGAAAGGGGATGGGGTGTACGGATCAAGTCTTTTCCATGCGCATGATCGCAGAGAAGTTTTGGCCAAAACCAGAAAGTTTTTGTGCGTTCTTGGACTTGAAAAGGCTTATGACAGAATGAACAGGAATGTGTTATGGCAAACACTGAACTCATTTGGGTTGAGCGCTGGTTTGATACAGGCATTAAGGTCTCTTTATAGGGACTCTAATGCTTGTGTCAGGATCAACGAGGTCTACTCGGACTGGTTTGGCATCCAAAAAGTGTCAGACAGGGCTGTAGCCTCCCGTGGCTGTTTAACCTATTTATGGCCAGTTGTTTGCAAACTTTGAAAGTTGAAGAATGTGAGTTAACCGTCAAATACCTTTTGTACGCCGACGATCAAGTCATATTTGCATCATCGACGGCCGAATTGCAAATGATGGTTACTTTAATGAACTGGTTATTAAAGAAAGGGTATGAAAGTGAACGCAAGTAGTCTTACTTGCGTTCACTTTCATACCCGTAATTCGTCTGAAAATGATGGTTTTGAAAGAGAATAAAGTAAAACGTTATGTGAAATAAGAATAGAAGGGGAGTTGATTGAGCAAGTGGATGAGTTTGTATATTTGGGGTGTTTATTTAGCAGGGATGGTAGATATGATAAGGATATAGAACGACGAGTGAACGCAGGCAATAGAGTAAATGGGGCTCTACACGCTATTGTGAAGAGTCAGAATGTGTCAAAAAAGGCACGTTTGGCAATTCATAATGCTGTGTTAGTCCCTACTTTATAATGTATGGTAGTGAAAGTTGAGTCTGGCAGAAGAAGCATGAGAGTAGAATAAATGTTGTAGAAATGCGGTCATTAAGGAGTATGCTAGGGCTGAATCTGAATGACAGGGTAAGAAATGTTGTGATGAGAGAAAAGTGTGGTTTGCAAGATGACGTTGTGACCAGGATTAAGAAAGGAATGCTTCGGTGGTTTGGTCATGTAGAAAGAATGAACGAGGAAAGAGTGACAAAGCAAATTTATGTTGCAGAAGTGAACGGCAGAGTCGGGAAGGGACGCCCTAGACGAAGGTTTATCGACCAAATTGGCGTTATATTGAAAAAAGGCCAGATTAGGAGTACCCTTTTTTTTTTTTTTTATATGATAGGGTGACAAACGAGCACACAGTCCACCTGATGGTAAGTGGTTGCTGTGACCCATAGACATCTACATTTATCCTCAATAAAGAATCAAAATGCAGATGCGTCGTCACCCGTGAGGACTAAGATGGAATGCCTCTTTTCCAGTAAAATGGGTCTCCGGTTCTCTACACTCACCATACGAAACACAGCAGTGTCAAGCTGCCATTTTACGCTGGTATTCTGTGAGAGCGTGGTCCTTCCCCGGTCGAGCCGACCCATTCGTGCTACAACTATACTACTAATATAGCTGCAGCATGGCTCTACCACGTACGAAACCGACTTAACCGACAAGCGTGTATGCGTAGATATATGGATGTAAAGGGGGCGAGAGAGGTGTGCCAGGATCGTGCCAAATGGAATTCCGTAGTCTCTGCCTACCCCTCTGGGTGACAGGCGTGAGTGTTTATGTATGTAGGCATATTAATCCTTACGAACAAAAGTTACTTCTTTATAACATGTTATTTGGACGCATAGCTTAAGGGATAGTGAAAAATTACAATAATACAACACTCGGCGGCGCGCGTCGCACGCCTCTAAAAATAAGCGAGGTGTCAAACCGCGGGGTATAGCTAGTATAGTATAAAGTGTTTAATGTTATTTCGGTCTTCTCTGTGTGCGGGGCCTAAATATGGTTATTATAACCTTTAATTGTTAAATTAAAAAAAAAAAATTTATCAAATAAAATAAATTAATTGTAATGAATAAAATTATCATATCCAAACAATTCTTAACAATCTATGATTTCATATCGTACCGATTTATGTACCACCTTGAGAGTCAATCAATTTTTGTTCGATAAAATGACTTTACCTATAGAATGAAGTAGACGTCGCTATTACAAAGCAATTTTAGTCGAAAGAAAATATTCTTCTGATTTAATTACTTAATACACTAAAAATTAGGTCATAAATGTCTAAAAATAAGGATTGTAATATTTATTTGATATAAAATTAAACCTTAATCTTAAATTTTATGCCGCACTTGTGGTTGAAAATTATCAAATAAAATAAATAATTTGCAGTGAAATATTTTTGTTTTATATTTCATTTCATTTGAAGGTTTTACTTCTACCGCGTGTGAACTGCACACATGCTTTTTTAATTTCAAAAACGTACGTTTTTATGTCGTAGAGTCATGTTGCAGCTATATTTATAGTTTTATGGTTGTAGCACAAATGGGTCGGCTCAACTGGGGAAGGACCACGCTCTCACAGAATACCAGCGTAAAAAATAGCAGCTCAATGCTGCTGTGTTTCGTATGGTGAGTGTATAGAACTGGAGACCCTTTTAACTGGAAGCCAGGCATTCCATCTTAGTCCTCGGCGGTGACAATGCAACTGCATTTTGATTCTTAATCGAGGATAGATGTATGCCTATGGGCCACAACATCCAATTACCATCAGGTGGGCTGTGTGCTCGCTTGTCAACCTTATTCTATAAAAAAACATGCGTGAGTATCGTGGAACACTCGGTTGGAACGAAGTTCCTTTCGTAGTATACTATTATTGATAAACGTATTATATTATTGATTAACAAATACTAATAATAATACAAATAATATTAATAAAAATAATAATACAAATAAATTAATTACTAGCGTCTATTAAAATGAAGCATCATTTAAAATAATATTTCTTTCATGGAAGGATAAGATAAAGTGCGAGGGAGATGGATATTATTCCATCTCGCTCTCACTATAGAAAGGGGGTCGTGACGGAAAAGTCTTACACTTTTTCTTGCCTAGCCCCCATCCATCAAATTTGTACCGTGCGATAAAGAACTTCATTCCAAAACAAGTTTGTTAAAATAATTAAAAAAAAAAAACAGTTTTATTGATGGAATAGTTAACTTAGTTATTTTAACTTATTTATATCACACTTCATATACACTTCATAAAACGCAACGGAAACTCAAGGGTGCGAAAGGGGTCAACACAGTTGAACGATCATAATTTCTCATCTCATTTACTGCGGGTGGTGCCATCGTCGCTTACACTGGATGGGCTTTAAGCCTCATTAGTCGTTCTTTACTGAAGTTAGTTGCGGAAAGTTAAAATTAAACCACAAGGTAGTGGGAATAATTTTCCTCATAATTTTTAAATTCGCGTTTAAACTTAAATTAGCCTGACCATATTCTTTTGAAATATCTTCCGACGTTGCTCGTAATATACGAGTATTATGGAAAATTATATAACAACATTTATCGTATAGTACAAGTATACCTACTACTACCCTATATCTTTCAGCGGGTGTCGTAAGAGGCGACAGGGGGTATCACACCAGGACATGAGCAGCAGCGTTTGCCTAGTAACAATTAGAAAATAAAAACTTTGCCAACCCGCCTGTCAAGCGTGGCAACAATGGCAAATATCCATTAAAATGCTATCGTTGATGATATATTAAAGTGAACGAATGATAAATGATGTAACCACAATCAAGAACCTCACTCTTCGGCTTGGAATTATTCAAGAGATTATGGAACAAGAGAGAATTCGCTTGTCGTAATTGAACCATTACGACAAAATAAAACAAAAAAACCCTCTCAGAAATGAGAGGAGGCCTGCGCCCGGCAGTGGGACGTATATAGGCTGTAACTTTAACTTTAACTTTAACTTTAATTGAACAATGCAGCAAGGTAATAAAAATATTTTTTTATTTGTTTATTTTAAATCAGCATCATAAATCGCAAATTGCCCTATTTCAGCGATTGGTTGCCTTTAATCTAGGAACAGGCTAATAAAAGCTTGTAGTATCTAACAAATGGCAATATTCAAAATTTATTATTCATAATATTACTTTGAAATCGTAAGTCCTAGAATATTTCGACTAGTGATCCAGGCCGTCGAACTGCAAATGTAGCAACTAAATATGAATGAAGTTATTGTCTACTTGACCATCTGATAACTATCAAAATAATGTAAGAAACAGAAGTAATATTGAAACAACAAATTGAGCCTGTGCATCAGTCCACGTGATACAATAGAATTTCTCTAAAACTATTGGATACTAGACGAATTATAGAAATAAAATATGCAGATTTGGATTTGTATGGGGATTAAATTCAGGCGTATTTGTCTAATCAAAGTTGAAGACTGACTAAGCAATCTACTTTCTTCTTTATTTTGATTTTTAATACATTGCTGGTTGGGGTACTGGGCAGGGGAGTAGAGTGCTAAGCCGACATCCTTTCACTGGAAATCCTGTCCTTTACCACCAGAATATGAGTTATACACTTATAACCTAGATATTATTTATACAGTTGACATATTTTCTCAGCTGATATTATATAATTACTTGGCTTAATCAATTAGTTACTCTACTATTGCGTCTCATTAAAATAACACAATGTATAAAATCTTATCATCAGACGAAAGCCCATGTTAAAAATACGTTTATACATGCTTTATACGTAGACTTTCCTACAATATAAAGATGAAAAAAGCGAGTAAGCAGTTAGATAAGTACGTAAATTCACAAAAATTACTGAAATTCATAAATATAGGCAAGGTAAGCCTCAAACATTGCTCTAATGAAAAGGCAGTTCGGAATAAAGGACAGTTCGGAATCGCGAAAAAATATTTTAATGTGATATGACTACTATTGACGGTTTTGTATTTTTCCTTATTTTGTACTGTAAGAGCTCTCTTATTATTAATTTTCATAATTCTCTGTCTACGGGAAGTATTCTATAGGCTCAGATGAGTGAGTTTGCGAGTATCAAAATATGTGACATAAATGGTGTTCTTTTTCCGTCGACTTTTGAATTTTTTATGGGCCAACGGGAAGTAACACAACTTCAAGGCACCATAGATCTTAGTATTTGACCTTAATATTTATTTTAAACTTCACCCGTCCCTTTCAAGACCCTTTTTTAGGGTAAGCCCTAAAAAGAGTCTTGAAAGGTGGACAGACGGAAAACAAAGTGATGATATAAAGTTGCTTTCCGATTTTCCTTTTGAGGTACAGAATCTTAAAAATGATCAATTTATTCAATACAGTGGTTTGCAATAAAAGGGTACCTACTTCCTTTTATTAATTTTATTTAATTGAAAAACAACAACCTTTGTAAGTGTACTTGTAATAATGACGATGATAATTATATCGAATATTCTAAAATAGTAATCGATCAACAAATGATGTTCATCACGTAAATAATTTAACTTTATGTAGTTTTTTTTTTATAGGATAGGGTGACAGACGAGCACACAGTCCACCTGATGGTAAGTGGTTGCTGTGACCCATAGACGTCTACATCTATCCTCAATAAAGAATCAAAATGCAGATGCGTTGTCACCCGGGAGGACTAAGATGGAATGCCTCTTTTCCAGTAAAAAGGGTCGCCGGTTTTCTACACTCACCATACGAAACACAGCAGTGTTAAGCTGCTATTTTACGCTGGTATTCTGTGAGAGCGTGGTCCTTCCCCGGTCGAGCCGACCCATTCGTGCTACACTATACTACTAATATAGCTGTAGCATGGCTCTACCACGTAAAAAATAAGTATAGCGTGTACTGATAATTTAACTATATTTACCGCTTAGTGGCGGTGTAAGAATATCCACTACTTCATAATATCATCCCGTGGGTGTAGTAAGAGGCGACAGAGGGAAACAAAACTGCGGTTGCCAACCTGCTTGCCAAGCGTGACAATTAAGACAAATATATCCCCTATGAGGCAATCTATGGGGAGGCCTGTGTGTATTTTACGTAAAAATTTGATGGATGAACTTTTTTTTCATAAAGTTAAAAAGACAGACGAATTTAAGTTGACCTCTTAAGTCCACCTGATGATAATTGGCTACTTCAGTTCATGAACACCTGGAATAATCTTCAAATAAAAAAGGCTACAGATGCGTTGTCTCCTCTGAAGACTAAGATGGAATGCCTGTATTTGAGATTTGAAACCGAGACACATTAGATGAGTATACAACTACAAAAATACCAAACTAACAAGTAAAGGACATGGAATTTAGAAACCTTTAGGCACCAACATTTATTATTTACGAAAAACACATTAAAATATTTAAACCCTTAGCAAAGGGTAACAGTTAATTAAATTAGCACATTAATGACTAAGCAAATCTACTCGCGCTCGTCAAGCTAATAAAGCTACATATTTACTTCCCAAATTATGTTTAATATTTAAATTACAAAGGTCTTCGTTTTGCGACAAAATCTAAATGAGAGGACAAGATGAGACAAAGGCCACCGACAGGCCGACAGTCGATATTAAATAAATAACACGTATCATTCGAAACTTAAAAATAAAGGAAGCTGTGGATACGATGAACTACCCCCAACACTCATAAAAAAATGTGCTCAAGAACTTGCGCCACCCTCGCCTTTCTCGTTAACCAATCCTTTAATGAAGGTGTAGTCCCCGATAATTTAAAAATATCTATAGTCAGAGCAATATTCAAATCTGGAGATCCTACTTTGAGAAGCAACTACCGACCCATAGCTCTACTACCATCTTTCTCTAAAATAATTGAATCCGCTATGAAAAAGCGTCTTTACTCATTTTGTGAGAAATTTAATATAATTGATGACAGCCAAAATAGTTTTCGATGTAACCGGTAGACTACCAGAGCTGTTTTCAAATATTCACAAAATATATTAGACATTCTTAACAAAATTAAATATGCTATTGGAATTTTATTAGATTTGAGTAAGGTATATGATCGAGTATTACCAAATATTTTACTTAAAAATTATACAGCATAGGCATCAGAGGGGTAGCCCATAACTGGCTTAGATCATACTTTCAAAACCAAGTTCAGTATGTTGAAATACAATATACATGCCTAGAAAATAATATTATTGAAAAACTAAGATCAAGGAAAGTATCTGTACTAAAGTCCATACCCCAGGGAAGTGTAATAGGATGCTTCCTCTTTTTTGTGTATTTGGTGTATGAATTGCTTAAAATTATAAAAGAAAAGAGTATACTATTTGCAGATGACATGTCAGTAATATTACCTGTGACAAATGAAACAGAAATAAATAATAAATTAAACTGCATTCTTAATGAAATAATTTCATGACTAAAAGACCACAATTTAGAATTAAATTTTAACAAAACCAAATTAATAGTTTTTAAACCATATCAAAAACAGCAGTTGAATATAAATTTTTCGATTTTTAATATAAAACTAGAGTATGTACAAAAATTGTCATTGTTAGGAATTAAAATAGACAGTAATCTAAATTGGAAAAGCCATATAGAATGTTTATTAAATAAATTGTCCAGATTTATATATGCGCTAAATGAGTTAAAAAGGTCCACAAATACAAATACAGCCAAAATGGCCTACAATGCGTATATTGTAATGCGTGGTTGCGCTACGGTATACCCTTGTGGGGAATCTGCACAGACATCCAAAAACTATTTATCACTCAAAAAATGTATAAGAATTCTAGCAAATATTGACTCTAAGGAAAGCTGTATTTTATACAATCATCATCATCATCATCATTACAGTCCTTCACAAGTCCACTGCTGAACATAGGCCTCCCCCAAGGAATGCCACAAAGCACGGTCCTGAGCCACCTGCATCCGTCGAATTCCTACATTTCTTACCAGGTCGTCACTCCATCTAGTGGGGGGACGCCCTACACTTTGCCTGCTGGTACGAGGCTGCCACTCGAGAACCTTTTTTCCCCAACGGTTGTCAGTTCTTCGAGCTATATGGCCGGCCCATTGCCACTTCAGCTTACCAATCCGTTGAGCTACGTCGATCACTCTAGTTCTACTGCGGATATCCTCATTTCTAAGTTTATCACGCAGAGAAACCCGAGCATAGCCCTCTACATAGCTCGCTGAGCGACCTTGAGCGTCCTCATACGGCCAGCAGTGAAGGACCACGTCTCAGATGTATAAGTCATCACTGACAACACGCACTGGTTGTACAATCTCGTTTTCCGGTTTTGAGGTATACCTGACGAGAAGATGTGTCGTAATTTCCCGAACGCTGCCCAGCCGAGTTGAATCCGTCGATTGAACTCTAGGTCGAAGTTGGACTTACCTAGTCGGACTATTTGTCCCAGGTAAACATACTCGTCAACGACTTCGAGCTTAGTGCTCCCAACAACTACCGGCATAGGTGTGACATGGACATTAAACATGATCTTTGTTTTGTTCATGTTCATCTTAATACCTATCCGTTGGGAGACACCATTGAGATCATTGAGCATAGTGCTTAGGTCCTCTAGCGATTCTGCCATAAGGACTATATCGTCGGCAAATCGAAGGTGAGTGATTGATGTACTCGCCATTGATATTGATATCATACAATATATTATACAATACAAGATATTAACAGTTACATCTTTATACATATTAAAATCATGTAAATTAGTAAGAAAATATATAGATATATTTTAAAAGTTGGTGAAAATAATATAAATAGACATAATATACAACTAAGGAAGAGAAATAAATTAATATTGGCTAAAGCCACTTTATCTTTATACAGTTCTAGACCATATTCCATGGCAGTTAAATTATATAATACATTACCCAAAGATATAAGAGAGATGGATGAATATAAGAAATTTGTGATAGCACTAAATACCTTTTTGATTAAGAAATGTTACTATAAATTAGATGATTATTATGTAAAATAGAAATAAATAAATAAATATAGTAATATAACGTACTAAATACTATAATAATACCTGTTATGTATAAAAATATATAAATATTAGTATTAGAATTAAGGTATTAGAAATTAAGGCTAGCTTTATTTGATATTCTTATGCCCTTGCTGGGTGCATGTGCTGTAATGTGTCACACAAAACCACATGTAAATGCAATAAATAAATAAATAAATGAACAGAAACACACTTTTGTTGTGACTACTGTAATGAATAAATTTTTGGTTTTCAAGTACTTGTAAGGGCCTTTGTTTTGTGAAGGCAGTGTAACAGAACTAAACACCCCATTAAATAATATTTCGACATCCCCGCATTCGGTTAACATTTTTATCATCTCTCTGCGAATATTGCTTAGTTTTATGATTTCTTACTCAGTGATGTATTTCACTTTCCTATAACATTATTTTCCGTAATATTCTTCTCACAGTTGAGCCCAAGCATTTATGACCTCCGATCCTCGATGATGTATTCTTGGCTTCCTGCATATATCAATCACAATATATCTATTGCATCGCCATTTTGAAGTACAGTGCCTTCGTGCGCATAAATTGCCAGCTTTTATTTGGTTTTGTATCTGTTTTTAGTGACTACCGTAGTACTACTGTTCATACTACTCAATTTCTAAGCTTCACATGTAAGCACCTCGACTCAAACAATTTAGAATGAAATGATTATGAATATTGTGTGATATTATTTATCACATATTCTGCTTAAAGTAGACAGTTTAATGCTCTGCACAAGCACTTAGGAAGGTTCCTAAGTAACACATATTATAACTAGGTACGTGGAAAAGTGCTTGTAAGTAATGTGTATATTTTTATTATGAATAGCCGAAAACTAAAAAGTGTAAAAAGCCACCATACCTATATTATTATTTGGCGTCCATTTATTATTATTATCGGACGTCCGTATATAGTTATTCGGCGTCCGTATATAGTCGAAGTTATCGGACGCCCGTATGTAGTTATCCAGGGTCCGTATATATTTATTGGGTGCCCGTATTTAGTATTAGGCGTCCGTATTTGCCAGATTTACCTAAATCCTTCCTTAAAATAATTTTGAAGTGAACGTAAAGTGAAACTCAATGAAACGAAAAAGCGACACTAAAGACAGACAAATATATAAATCGATCAGATAGAATTATATAGAATCGATACTATATATAATAAAGCGGAAGAGGTTTTTTCTTTGTTTAAGGACGCTTTTCTGTGGAACTACTCCTCCGATTTGATAAATTGTTTTTACCTATTATAGCCAGATTTACGAGGAATTGTAAAGACTATCTAACATTAAGCTACACCTCTCAGCTCGCCTTAAATATTGATTTTTGTTAAGCAAGTTAGAAGAAAAAACTCTCTATAACTGCTTTATCCGCGTGCTCTGGCGTAATGGTTAGTGATAGGTAAATACTACGTTCTACTAAAATATAGGTCTTTTTTTTTCATCTAAAAAAAATCCGCAATATCACAGACCTATTTCTTATACATAAGCCATAATGGGGTATTTTGTGACAAAAAGTATTGAAAAGTAAAAAGTGACTTATGAGCGTTATTAGTAGGCATGGTATATTAATCCTTGCGAACAAAAGATACTTCATTATCAATACAATTTTATGAACATAAACTTTGCTCTTTATAGCATGTTATTTAGACGTATAGTTTAAGATATAATGAAAAATTAAAACGTCGGCCTAATTCGTTAACCTGCTAAGTCCATTTTTGACAAAATTTACTTTTTATGCCAGTCACAAAGCTCAGTCTAATATCTACAGTAACATTTAAAGAATAACAACGATATTAGCCTAAAAAGGGTGACAAATGCTATGCACGAAAAACTGCTTTCTGATCACCCGCCAATCTCCACAACGCAAACTTGCTAAATCCTATTGGGGCCTTAGTTTTACACTGGCAACGTTCCCAAACCTACGTGCCGTTTGCGATGCGTTAAATTCTGTCGTGTTTTAGTCAAATATTTGAGGATGTAAACAACTAATTATAAACTAGGTAAGTTTATATTGTTTTATCTGTAAGTTTTTTTTTCGTTTAGTACCTAAATCAAATGTTTTTCATCACATTTAACTCCTGACCTAAACATTAGGGACTTAGTAGGTTTACGCACTCTATCATCTTATTTGGACACGGATTTAGCAGTTTATCAATTTAATATTTTTTATAAATTTATTGCTTAATTAAAGATAATTTCGAAGATGTTATCCATTAAATTAATTATAAAACAAAGTATGTATGTACAAATAAACAGTTAAGTTAAAATGTTTTTTAGGTCTGTATAAATGTTAAATTCCATTTATTTTGTCATAATTTTATTCTTCTTCTTCTTTAATTTAATAAATTAAATAAATATTATTTTCGACATTTTCAGAATGTATCGGGGAAAAGAAATTGTAGCTTTAGTTTCTGAGGCTTGTAACTTACAGGATAGACCTGAAAATGTAGCTCCGAAGTCAGATTATGATTCAAATAAAGTAATAAACGTTTTAGAAGATATTCAGTTACAATATTCAGAATCAAGAAAGTTTATACCAGAACCATCAGATTTAGTTGCTAAAAAAACTTATTATGAGATAAATGACGATATCAATATAACAACACTGACTGATCTAGATCTACCAAGTACTTTTATTACAGAAAATATAAATCATACAATTTGTTCTAACATTACATTTCCCAATACTACATTCAATGACGTGCTTTTAGACGATAAAATTTTGTCAACGGTTTATGATGTTCACAATACTTTCACCACAGACGAGAATTTGATTATAGTACCATCACAAATTGATATAAAATCACAAGCAACAAATATTTTTATCTCAGATAACATAAACAGTTTCGATTCGGATACCTTTCAAATATTAGGTAATATAATATCTCATGAATTAACTACCAGTCCTATAGAAATTATACCTCATGTTGAAAACACAAATAATTTTGTACCTAATCCGCCGATATCGGATGGTAGTGATACAGAGAAGAGATGAGATGATGAGATGATACAGATCTCAGATTCGTTTGCTAAAATTAAAAGAATAAGAAACGAAAGAAACTTTTTAAAGTTGATAAAAAAGAATGGGTTAGTGAAAAGAATAAACAAAGAAGACAAACAGGTAAAACATATTTTGGGAAAGAGAAAAAACAAGACTGTTGGAATTATAATAAAACTAAAGAGGCACGTTCAATTAAATCTAGATGCTCCTGTAAAATTGGGAAGTACAGTACTTTAAAATGTGAAACAGTAGATGAAGATGTAAGAAGAAGCATTTTTAATCGATTTTGGAGTCTTACTTGGGGCGAAAAAAAACCCTTGTGAACGAATGGGTAACAACCATTCCAATTATCCGGCCACAAAATTGAAATACCGAAGGGACAACCAAGAGGGCTAATACCTTTGTTTATCATTTAAAAGTAAATGATCAAAGTGTCAAAGTATGTCGAAAGATGTTTTTGAACACTTTGGTTTTAGGAAGATGGACGGTTCAAAATTGGAAGCAGGAGTTTTCAATGCGGCCTCCTAGTACACTGAGACGTTCAACACAATTATCTGAATCTGCTTTGAAGCCGAAACAATCTCTTGTTCAGTTTCTGGAGTCTCTTCCCGTAATGGAATCTCATTATTGTCGAGCAACGTCACAGAAGTTATATTTATTGCCAGAATGGAATTCTAAAGGAAGCCTCTACCAATTTTACGTTAACGATTGGTACAAAGAGCGAAATATAAAAGCTCTCTCCATAAGTTTGTTTTCGAATTTATTTGAAGACAAAAATTTGGCCCTATTTAAGCCGAAAAAAGATCAATGCGAAAAATGCGCCTGTAATAAAGTAGGAACAGTTACAGAAGAAGAATACAAAGAACATATTGAGAGAAGTAAACAAGCAAGAGAAGAAAAAGATGCGGATAAGAAGGAGAAAATTACGTTTTCACAGTGGACTTGCAGGCTGTACTAACGGCACCAAAATCGAATGTCAGTACGCTATACTATAAAACGAAGCTGCAAGTTCACAACCTTTGCTTTTTTAATATAAAAAATAAAGATGGTTTCTGTTTCATATGGAATGAAGTAGAAGGTGGACTTAATGCTGAAGAATTTGCCTCCATTTGGGTTGACTTTTTAGAAAATAAAATAATACGTCCTGAAATTAATGCTGAAGATGGAAAAAAAAACAATTATAATTTACAGTGACGGTTGCACTTACCAAAATAGAAATTGTGTTTTATCTAACGCTCTTTTGAATATTGTCATGAGGCACAAGAATATAGCTATCGAACGAAAATTTTTAGAAGTGGGTCACACCCAAATGGAGGCCGATTCAATGCATTCCACTATAGAACGTTACCTAAAGAACAAAGTCATAAATGAGCCAGCTGAATACATATCAATTGCTAAGCATGCTCGTAAATGCCCAGTACCCTATTCTGTAACATATTTAAACCACACTTACTTCAAAAAATTCGACAAAATTCAGTTTTATAAAAGTATTCGCCCAGGAAGATCCAAAGGGGATCTTAAGGTGACTGACATTCGTGCACTACGTTACGAAAGCAATGGATCAATTCTTTATAAAACTTGCTATAAGGATGAATGGCAAAGTTTACCCCAAAGGCGATCTTTGCAATGTAATCCTTGCGAGATGACTGAACTATCTCAATTGCATCAAAACCGACGTAAAATTACTGCACGAAAATTTGAAGACTTGCAGCAAATAAAAAAGATCCTTCCTTCTGACTATCATAAATATTATGATGACTTGCCTCATGAGTAGAATAAGAAGTACTAATAAGTAGAATTTAAGTTTAATTACAATTTTACATTTTACCAAAGTTTCAGATTGATCTCTAAATATTGTTAATTTAAGATTTTTGGGATTTGTTTCTGTTTTATTTTATTGTTAATAATAATTGATTGTGATACCTATAATAGTAAAACAATATTAAATGGCTGTCATTAATAATAATAAAATACTTAGGAGTACAACTCGTAATACCACAAAAACAACACATAATAATGTGTATTAAAACTATTACAGATTGTTTATGAAAAGAGTCTATCTTAGATATTATAACCCTGTTTCCTATTAAAGAAGACTGATTGTTTATTTTTAATAATAAATATTTTGATTACTGATTGAATTTATTTCACTGCACAATTAACTAATCAATACACCATACTAAATTTAAGTCAAAAACTGCTAAGTCCTCAAGCAAATTGAAACTTCACCTCGAAAAACTGCAAAATAATTGTTTTCCTGAATTTAATAAAATGTGTATAAGTTATGCTACTAATTATATTTTTAAAATATCAAGAAAAATTATAGAAACCAACGGGATTTTCAGAATTTTGATTGCTAGATTAATAAAGATATTATTCAGTTTTTTCTTCGTCCTGTAAACTATGAAAAAATGGACTTAGAAGGTTAACAAATTAGGCCGACGAAAATAATTCAACACTCGGCTCCGCGCGTGAACAACGCCTAGCCACCCGATGAGAACCGGGAGAAGCCAACAGTGAACGCCTCTCAAAATATAATATAAAGAATTAAAAAATTACAAATTTATTATCATATAAATAAAATTAATTCTATTGAATAAAATTATCATATCCATACTATTTTTAACAATCCATTATTTCATAATATCCTACCGATTTATATTAAGTTAGTTGTGTGTAATTTTATCGAACAAAAATTAGATGGCCTAAACCATCTAATTTTTGTTCGATAAAATTATTTTACCTATAGAATGAAGTAGATGTCGCTATTACAAAGCAATTTTAGTGGAAAGATAATATTCTTTTGATTGAATTCACTAAAATTTAGGCTCTACATGTCTAAAAGTAAGGATTGTAACATTTATTTCCTATAAAATTAAACTTTTATCTTATATTTTATGCCGCACTTGTGTGAGGTAAATATAACTATTATTTGAGAAAGGGGGGCAAGATACCGTCAATTACATTGTAGACTCCTGACAATGACAGTTGAAGAAGAGGGAGATCTAGAAAACGCTTATGAGATGACTTGTTTGCCTATGAAAACAATTAGATGGAAGCGGCTACTGACAGAGATACATGTATGGAAATGGGAGAGCATGCTCGAGCAGGGGTAGACAATATTGGTCTTATTCCAAAAAAATGTTTTAGTACTGGTTTAACCAGGACTAAGAAGTCCAGGTTTGTTACAGTATTAAAGTTAATACCAGAACTAAAATGTGTGCTTATTACAAAACGCAGACTATCCGAGGACCAGTTAGTACCAAAGTTAGTACTGGATTAAATATCATTCACAGATAAGAAACAAAAAATGACACTCTTTCATTCGTTCATACAGGTTTCATTCAATGCAACGTTCGGTTTCATTAAATATTAATATTATTTTCACACTTAATCATGCTTAAATAATTATCCATCAATACAAAACATATCATAAATTGTTATTTGTTTAGGTTAAAATCTATTGAACAAGCACGACCTATACTTTTGACTCAAGTTGTTTTCATTTTAACAACTCTAGCGTGAAATGGAGTAAATTACAGAGGTACCACGAGCGCGGGATCCGAGATGTTCAAAATAGTTTATATTGCGTCCTTATAATAAGTAAATTAAATTATTAATAATTAATTATATAAGTATTGTGATATTACAGTTACAGCTTTTATTTATAGAATGAAACAAAAGAAAAAACGGGGTGAAAATTGGAGTTCTGAAGAAAAAGTTAGTGAAATATCGAAATTTATTTGTTAGTACGTAGCAATGCCCTTATCCTCCTATTATCCTTATTTCGACTAAAAAGAATGTTCTTATTATTATAGGAAACATTACGTACACCTATTTCACAATTAGCACATATTATAGAGGATAAGTCGACGAAAACATCAGTAAATATTCAAAAAATAAAAGAGTGGAAGAATATATCTAATAAGTAAGTACTTATTGCGTTTGTTATGTGTACAAATAGGTACGGTATTGTTTACATGAATTCTTATATTTTTTTTTAGATTTAATGAGATAACAGGTAAATGCCGATCAGATGGTGAATTGAAATTAGCTTCGAAAAGAATGAAGTTGTGTGCTAAATCAAACTTATATACATATAGGAGGGAACATTCGAAGACGGGGGGTGGCGAAAAACCAACATCACCTTCTCCTGAGGACTTGGAAATAATGGCAATTGCTCTTCACGACTTTATCGTTGAAGTTAATGATTATGATACTGATGCAGTGGAAAATAAAATTACTTACATGTCTTACACATTTAATTAAAATTAAAGAACTTTATTTTCCATTACTTTAGTACCTAGGTAGTGCTCTGAAATCTACCATTAAAGCATACAATTTACAATTCAAAATTATTTTCCGAATATTCAAAATTTAATATACTTAGTAATAATTTAACATACATTTCTTTATAATTAATTATATTCATATTCAAAATTGAAATGTCACAAATTCATACACAGTGGTCTGTATAATATCATAATACACATGTTACTAGATTATCTACACAGTCCGATTATAATTTTCTATTTTTTTCTATTATTATAATTAATAATTTATATTACCTATTGTCTTGGAACATAATAATATTTCTACAACATAGAAAATACCTGATTCAATAAAGGGAAAAATAGAGTTAACGACAGGAAAACATGTTAATAAATGTTTTAATGATTTATTTTAGGATCCAGTGACTGTGGATACAACTTTAAAAGAAATATTTGCTGACCCTAAGCTTCGCCTTAATTTTGAAAAAAAACAGACACAGCTATGGTTATAAATGTAGAAAATCCAGAACCCAATGTTGTAGAGGTGCAAGGTAAATAATAGTGATTGAATATTTATTAAAAAGCAAAATATATTATTATTATAGTTACAAACATATGTGCACAAGTTTGTCTAAATATTATGCATGTTTAATTTTCTAAAACTGTGATATTTATATTACTTTTTAGAGATATATACAACAACAGATACAGAAAGTGCCAAAATGGTAAAAAATAACCAACAATAAAACTGTTATTACTAGGGGTATAACAAAAACAAAAAACAGGAAAAAGAGCTTGCAAAATAGGTATGTTGAAAAAATTACCTACTCTAATACATTACATACTTTTTAACATTTGAAAATTAGTAGGTATTTAAACACTGAAATTTGTTTCATGTTTTCAAATATTAAAAGCAAAGTTTAATATGAGTTAATTTAAAAATAATTATAAAAATATTTCTTTTGCGGGTGCAAGGTTAAGTGCCCTTTTATTACTCTATAATACTTTGTACATGTCTGAAATAACTCAAAACTTACATTAAGTATTCCATTTCATTTTGCAAAGAGAATAGAATAGAATAGAATAATTTTTTTATTCAATATAGATTACATGTGTAATTCTTATTGAAAGTCATTTTTACTTTACCACTGGTTCGAAAAAAACCTCTGTCCTGGGAAGAACCAGCAAGAAACCCAGCGGGACTTTTTTAAAGTAAGTTTTACATTAATGGTTGTACAAACTATTTAAGTACAAAATTTATTTTAGAAACTGCTTGGTAGCGACCACCTCATTCCAGGGTTATAAGCGCAATTACTTATGTTGTTACATGTATGAATTCTTATATTGAAATCTTCCGAGGGTTGCGTGCGTTTGGATATAATGAAACAGATATAATTAGTTTTTGCTGCGTTAAGGGTAAGTAAATTCAAATTTAACCATTTTGCCACCTGGGCCATCCCAAATTCTGCTCTTTACTTAACTTCTTGCCATGATTTACCTTTAAAGATAACTGCTGTGTCATCAGCATACGAAATTATTTGTGCGTTTTCTATTTTTAAGATGCATAAATTGTTTATGTAAAGCAGAAAAAAGGAAGGTCCCAATATACTGCCCTGTGGCACACCATATGATATAGTCGCGTCGTCACTAATAAACTGGTCAACTTTTACACGTTGATTTCTATTGGAGAGGTAGTCTCTAAAAAGTTTAAGGGCAGTACCTCTTACTCCGACTTTTTCCAGTTTATATAAGAGTAGGGGGACAGAAACATTGTCAAACGCTTTCATGAGATCTAAGCATTTTTGACCTTTATCTAAGTCATCAACCACCAATGACGACATACGAGCAACTGCATCCTCACTAGATTTGCCATGCCTAAAACCAAACTGATAAGGAGGTAATATATTAAAAGAATTTAAATATTTAAGAAGTCGAATATTAATTAATTTTTCAAGTATTTTTGATATAGCTGGTAATATTGATATAGGCCTATAATTACTGATGTTGTCTCTGTCCCCTCCCTTAAATATTGGTACAATAGAAAATTTTTTAGTTTTTCCGGGAAAACGCCTTTTTCAAAACATAGATTATTGAGGTGGGTGAAAATTGGTATCTGTTCGTTCTTAGCATACTTTAAGAATCTAGTGGAGATCCCGTCCCAGCCGGGGGTACTATCAGTCTTTAAATTCATTAATATGCTCTCCACCTCACCTGTGTGAGTATTTAATAATACAAAGGAATTAGACTGTGTAGGCAAGTTATGATGTTGTATATTATGGCCGCTTGATTTTAGTTGCTGTGCTAATTTTTCACCAATATTGACAAATTATTCATTAATATAGTTGATTGATTGCAATGGTGATGATTTTATATTCAATAACTCTGCATTTTGATCCTTAGATTTATTGCAGTATGTTATGTTTTTAATATTCTTCCAAAGTAATTTATTATTTGAAAACGATTTTGCAAGTAATTCTCGTTCATATTTACGCTTTAGATGTTTTATAAGATTATTACAGTAATTCCTATACCTTTTATACGTTATCTTAAGTATTCTATCGTGTGGGTCTTTTCTTGCTTGTTTTTGTAAATTTTTTCGATTTTTAATGCAGCGTAAAATACCAGTTGTTATCCAAGGCTTTATGACCCGTTTGTTGCTAGGAATAACTAATAATTACAAATTTCAGTACTCGTTTTCCATGAATCAGTTATTCGTGGTAGAAGTTGACTTGTTAATAAATTTGGATCCTCACAAAACAGTAATTCTTGCAAATTTTGGTCACGTAGATGCTTAAGAGCTTTTTCAAAATCTATAGAAGTCTTTGTTTTATTTATTCTTATATTGCTCTTTAACTTAGTTAATGATAAAATGTAGTAAAATGATCTGTGATAGATATTTGTATAATTGCTATAAAAGCTGATACTTTCTTTTTATTAATTTTTAACATAAAATGATCCAAACAATTTTTTCTCGGTGGGTAAACATGGGTGGCATGTCCAGGAAGTATACCATGTGTTGAAAGCATATTTAGGTAGTTTTCCTGTTTTTAAACTCATTAGGAAGTTCTACAGATTTTGTTTTTATATCAATATTAATATCTCCTGCAATTATAACGCTAATCTGGGTATTTAGTGTACTTAAGTGGGTATCAAGTGAATCAATAAAACTATCAGTGTTAGTAATAGATGGGGAACGATATATAGATAATATGGTATAAGGTTGTAACGTATTTTTGACATAAAACACTACTCCATCATTTTGATTCACCTGATATTTTGTAGCATAAGAGCAATAGTTATTAAGTTGGGGAATAGGTTTATTTAAATTTAGTCGACATTCAGTTAAAATTATTATATCTATGTCAAATGTTAGGCTAGAATACGTAATTAAAAATCATCAAAGTTATGGTATATACTTCTAATATTCTGGGAATTAATGGTAAGATCGTTTTTGTTAATATAAATATGTTTTGTTAGGTCAGAAGTACTACTACACTCGATAGATCGCGCTATGTCTATACTATCTATTTCTTGTAAAGTTTGTAAGGTCTTATTATTCATTTTGTGTGCAGGCAGGTATTGACGTCATTTTCAATTTAATATAAGAGCTACGGGCTCTTATATACTCATCATAGTAATTTATCATAGTTAAAGTACCAAAATAATGTTTAGTATTACTTATTATTAACCATAAATTTAATATATTATTTACTATATACTGTAATGTAACATAGTGTAAGTAGTACTCTATGATGCTCTTATGTATGGCACTTGTGTGATTGTGTTGTGAGTGTGTATTAATACGTAGTGTGTATGTAATAGGCGTGTAAGTATAGTAATATGTAGAGTGTTGATAGTTATAAGGTGCTGTAAATCTCAATCTGGAGTATACAAAGTTTAAATTTATTTTAAACTGATGTGTTAACTTATTGGTATATCCATATATCTTGAAGATTAGTGTGAGGATTGAGTGTGATGTGTAAGCAGATGTATGAGTGTATGTGATAGCACGTGTAATACATGAGTAATAAATTAATTTAACATTTTTAGCAAAGCAATTTGAAATTTGAAACTTAAGGTAAAACAATGTAGTTTTGTAGTAACTAAAAAACTTAAAAGACAATATTATTGAGAAATAAACATTAAGGAAAATATCCAGTACACACATAGCGACAAATTATTCTTATGTAATATATAAAAGAATAGTTCTACTACACCGGATAGTCATTTTTCTAATTGCAGCTTTCAAATCTGCTCTTCACTTTTAATCATAACAATAGGAGAGTTTTCATCTTTTCTTATATAGACTTTCCCGTATGCAGTCCAACAGAACTTATAAGAGTGGGTTTTTGCCAGGTCCCTTACCAGAAAGTGCAGTCTAGACCCTTTTACAGTCAAGTGCTCCGATAAAAGACGGGAACGTCGGCTTCCGTTTTAATACATAAGTGTTGACTACATATTTTAGATCTATGTTTTTTGTTAAAGGCTTTAACTTTTTTGGGAATCTCAGTTTTTATTAGTACAGAGCTGGTTTCCACCACAATCGGAGTATTCTTCTCCTCAGATTTCTTACCACGTATCCTGTAAATGTCTGAGATATCAGACTTAGTTATTGGGCAGTCTAAGTTTTGTGATAAGCATAATACCATCTCAATAAGATCTTCTTTACTTTCATTACTTTTCTTTGGCACATTTTTATTTGAAGATTATTCTTGCGGCATCCCATTTGTAAATCCTCAATTTTATTTTCTAAAATTGTTATATATTTTCTTCACTAAATTGGCTCTCAAGTTGATTAATCCTCGTTTTAAATTCTTCGTTTTGTGCTGTTAAATATGATATCGAATTTTCAATGTTGACGTTAGATCGCTGTATATTATATGTTAAACTTGCTGTAACTAGTTCCAAATCCTTTTCGTGTTTAAAGGAGAAGAAGGTTATCATTTCCTTCATTTCATTCCTAAATTCATTTAACTGCATAATAATTGGATCCTGCGTGTCATCTTTAGTGTTTTTTTTTTGCGTTGTGATACGTAGCTCGATGGCGGCGACTTCGCATCGGTGAATGATTTGTCCATGTGTCCATAAGTACTAGGCAATCAGTGTTGTAATGCGGTAGCGTACAGGCAGCGTAACGCAACAGGTGACGGGCAAGCGAGACGTCCGAGCAAGTAAAATGGCACGCTTGCTAATTAGGCGTAATTAGAGCACGCGTTATAGGAGGAGGGGCCAGCGCAGCGCTAACTCTCCAACCCACTCACACAGGGGCGTGGCTTATGCGTCTCAGGATGTTCTATCCTGCTCACGCGCAAGATTGGTCACTTAATTGGCGACTTACTTGTCAATGGAAGCGATGCACGCGTTGCCAAGTAAACTGAGATATGAGGAGTATACGCTTCTGCTTGCTTATGCGTTCCTATTTTTTGTAGCACTTTTAATTTCACAAAACAGTTTTATTTAATATTATAATAATTAAATACAGTTTTGGGGCACGTTTGCACTTTACAGTGGTCCTGGAGGACCGACTCACCGACCACGTCCAAATGGCTACAGATTTCTTGCTACAACAGATCCCATCCGTAGAGATCGTGATACCACGCCGAATGGCTCGGTTCACGTTTAACAGATCATGCAGGAGATCTGTTTATGACTTTGCCTTGGCACATGGTCTGACACAACTGGTTATTTCGCCTACGCGGATTCCAGATGTGGAGGATCATACACTTTCTCTGTTGGAACTCTCATCTGCTGATCTTTCATTCGGATGGATATCAGGTTTCCGTCGATTCCCCTCTCGACTCTTCGGACCATTGTCTGATCCGCAGTTGCCGCCGTGTTTGGCATTACAGGTCGGCGGATTGGGATAGAATGCGGTTTTTCTTTGCATCCTACCCATGTGGACGGGTTTGTTTCTCGCCGGATGATCCCAGCGCACTGTCACTGATGTGGTGCTACAGGGAATGGAACTATTTATTCCATAATCTGTAGTACCCATCGGAGGCATATCTCAGCCTTAGTTTGGTCGTTCCTGTAAGACTGCATTACGAAGTAAGCAGGAGTGTTATCAGGCCTGGGCTGAGGCTTCGGCGGCTCGGGATGTAAACACCAGCTTGCTTAAAAAGAAGTATAACTTCTCCTCCAGGTCCTTCAAAAGAGTTATTGCCAAGGCAAAGTCAGAGCACATACATAGGCAGAATTGGCGAGAAACTAGTTCACCTTCATTCGGGAACCCGTGCACTGGTCTCTCTCCAAGGCTGTCCAAGGGAATTTCTGTAAGCCATCACTACCATCTCTGCACAGGGAAGACGACTCACTAGCACACGCCGCAAAAGAGAAATCCGACCTTTCAGGCTCCCTTTTTGCGTCCAACTAGACTCGTGATTGCGAAGGGAACACACCACCGACCATCCCGCAGTGTGAGTGCTCTATGCCTGATGTGCGATTCACACAGTGCTCAGTACGCAAAGCACTCCTCTCCCTGGACATACACAAGTCGAGTGGGCCTGACGGAATCCCGCCAATTGTGCCGAGGACGTGCGCTCCAGAGTTGGCACCAGTTCTAACGCGTCTTTGATGGTACTCCTACTCCCTAGGCGTTGTCCGGATTTCATGGAAGACAGCTTTCGTGCACCCGATCCCTAAAAAAGGTAACCTCTCTGATGCGTACAACTACAGGCCTATCACTATCACCTCCTTGTTCTCGAAAATAACGGAGTCCATTATTAACTGCCAGCTCAGGCGGTACCTTGAGGAGCACCAGCTGATTAGCAACTGCCAGTACGGTTTCTGTCAGAGTCGCTCAGCTGATGATCTTCTTGTTTACCTAACACATAGATGGGCGCAGGCAATCGAGTCCAAGGGGGAGGTATTGGCCATTAGTTTGGACATAGCGAGGCCTTCGATCGGGTCTGGCACAAAGAGCTTCTTTCGAAGCTTCCTTCCTATGGGCTTCCCGAGAAATTGTGCAATTGGATCAACTGGCTGATCGGAGCATCAAGGTTGTAGTAGACGGTGCATGCTCCGATTACAAGCCTATTAACGCTGGTGTCCCACAAAGCTGCGTGCTATCACCAACGCTGTCTCTTCTGCATATCAATGATATATTGCAAACCGGGAACATTCATTGCTATTTGGATGACAACACTGGTGATGCTCAATATACCGGCCGTGCCAATTTTTCGCCGAGTACCGGAACAAACTTATGTCTGAAGTAGAGTCTTTGCTGAACAAAGTCTCGGATTGGGGGAGACTAAATCTAGTCCAGTTTAATCCTCAGAAGACACAAGTTTGCGCGTTTATCGCCAAAAAGAACCCCTTTGTCGTATTTCCTCAGTTTCAAGGCACTCTTGTTGCCTCATCCAGTATCAAAATCCTCAGCGTCGATGTATCGAGTGACGTGCAGTTTCGTGGTCATTTGGAAGAGAAGACCAAATAGGCCTCTATAAAGCTTGGCGTGCTCAGCAGAGCGAGAAATTATTTCTTGCCGACACACCGCCTGCAACTTTACAAGGCGCAGGTTCGGCCTCACATGGAATACTGTTTCCATCTCTGGGCAGGGGCTCCCCAGTGCCAGTTCCTTCCACTTCACCGCATCCAGCGCAAAGCGGTACGAATCGTCGATGACCGAGTTCTTTCCGATCGGCTTGACTCACTGGCACTGCGTAGAGATTTTGCATCTCTTTGCGTATTTTATTGTATCTACCACGGGGAGTGCTCTGAGGAATTGTTCGGACTAATTCCAGCCAGACAAAACTCGCGATACCATCCATACCATCTGGATGATCGGCGGTCAACCACTGTGCGATTTAGAAGAAGTTTTCTTCCTCGCAAATTCCTTGTGGTATCGATTACCACCGGCGATTTTTCCGGACCGATACGACTTAGGGACCTTCAAGAAAAGAGCCTGCACTCGCACCAGCGAGCTCTCCTGACTTCGATATTGTAGGCATAGGCACCAAGTTTGCATACCTCACAGTGGCTGTTGACATAGGTAAAATTTGAAGTACACAACAGTAAAAGCAATAGACATGGAAATAACTACGTCAGATGCACAAGCGTGCACTTAAGTACATTCAACACAGATCGCGCAAAATATGTATCCAAAGTAATTTAAGATTGAAATAAATGTAAAACGTTTCAGGTGCATGAAACAAATAAATGATCTGCTTTGCAAAATTAAAAATTAAAAGAAATTAAGATAAATGTATTGAGAACCATAGAATTCCGGGCTTTCAAAGTTCACTACACATTCTCTTAAGAAACGACAACTGTGTGAATTGGCATTCACAAACCATTGCACACATTGCATAAACGGCAACTATGTGGAGAGACTGATCCCACCACATATTCCAAAGGGAAGGAGGCAACTGCGCAAGATCTACGCATTGCAAAAGGCAAGTGCATGCAGAGGCGTAGGCAACTACATACATTGCAATTATAAAAAGCAACTGTATGAAAATATCACAAAATGCAAAACGGCATCACACCAATTGCAACAGTCATTTAATCGTCTCTTTTGGATAGATATCCGCGTGACATGGCTCACCACTTGCAACCTCTCAATCCTCAATGTCGTAAATAGGACAACAAACTTCATTAAGACATTTAACATAATAACAAAGGCGATAATATGATACGAGAGTTGCATCGTAGTCTTTCACAAACGTAATAACCCTCACTCAATTCAAACGTTATATGTGGACGGTAACAGGGATCTCTATCCCAATTCTGATGTAATAAATTATTCGACTTATGATGTTATAAATTATTCTCAAAAGTATTTAAATAAAAGAACACTACTCGGTAACAAACTCTGCTTACTATCAGGACCCCAATTACGTGATAACACCAAAGTATGCAAACCAACAGCATCACTACCCATCTCAATGTAACACAGGGCAGCCTCTCAGCAACACGACCTTCTTTCACTAGTAGAATACCCCAATGGGCATAGTAACGACAGTGGGACTCTTAGAATTACAGACTGATGCCTCTTAGTCGCCTGTGCGATACTTTATACTGTTAACACAAGTGGGAGATTACCATTGTATCGTCATTTGTTCGTATTTCCTTTTATTTTTTTACCCTCATTCCCAACAATATACTTACCAAAATAGTATTAATATACTTACCAAAATAGTCTTGTTTATAATATAATCATTCATTCATTATATCAAAAGTCCACTACTGGACCACGACTGCCTCTTTATCGCCATTATATTACCATAACTGCCACTAATAGCCACGCTTGGCAAAGCTTCCCTATTATGGGAGATGCTTATGTCCAGGGATGGGCTGTATTCGAGTAGATAAGGAAGAACAGTCTCGTTCTTTAAATAACATAATGCACTACGTGCAGGTGAGGATGTAAACGGAAAAAAATTGTTACGTTCCTTTATATCGAACCATTATCTTAATATTATAAAACAGTCTTCATATTGTGTATATAAATTTAAAAAAATTGTTTCACGTCAAAGTTTTTACGGCCTTATTTGTAATCGTTATCTTATTCTATACTTTAGTATTCATTTTACCTATACCTATCTGTTTCTATTTAAAAAGAAATAAGAGAGAGAGAGAGAGAGAGAGAGAGAGAGAGAGAATTTCTAAATTGATGTAGATTTTCATGAGTAAGGCCGTTATAGATTTGACATACAGCTCAATATAAATATACAAGCCAAGACGCTTTGAACATGAAAACTATCTGTAGTGACGGCAAAGTGGGACCCGGCTTCTAGTTTTACCTTAGCATCATATTGTATTAAGTTTTAAAGTTTGCCACCTGATGGTTTTATATTTAACAATATTTTGTAAATACGGAATGCCATATTTTAAAAATCGTGTTATTGTTGGTTAATTTAATTAAAGAAATTAATTTTCTTATTGAATCTTGACTAAAGTAAAATTTCAATTTCTTTATATTGGTACAGTACGAAATAACCTTAGTAAAATGCGTGTTTAGACAACCCTCCAATCAAATGAAATAACGCTGAGAGAACGTACGTTTTATCGAAATAAAATGTCAGTCTAGCGGATTCTTGCTAAACAAAGGGAAATAAAAGAACTTTTGCTAAAGCGTACGAGTAAAAACCGCTTACTTGAATTTTAACTAATTTTATTTGTGATTATTTATAAGGTGTCATCTTTATATCTTAGGATTAATAAAACTTTAAAGTTGTAATTATGAATCATATTATAACTATTACTTTTAATCAAGTATGGACTCTATAATAAAAAAGTTTAAATATAATTATTGCATATACGAGAGTACAACACTCTATTATAATATGTTTTTATACACAACATTCATCGAGGTAGTTGTATCAAATTTAATATATCTGATTGCGCATAAAACTTAAATAATACCAAATGTATGATTGTAGGCGTTTAAAACTGTGTAAAATATGTCAATTGACATGTGTTTGTTATATATGATAACTAAGTTTTGTCCTCACAATTTCGGAAAAATGGATCGTGTGGCTTTCAATAATGGGTCTTATTTAAAGGGTTAGCATAGTATTCATGTTTTTGTCAGTAGAGAAATGTAATCTAGCAGCAGAAATAGATTATTGGTCATAAAACCATGGCTAGCAAAACATTATTTTATCAATCGGCAATTTTTGACATTCTGGACGGCTGTAATTTTTTTAGTACAGCATATTAATTATATAAGCTGCAATGAGTGACTTATGTTTATAAAATTTTGATAAGCACTTAGAGGGTAAGCAATTAAAAAATAATAAAGATTATTATTATTATTAAAAAATGTACGCGGCTTTGGCCGCACCTTAACCGTATTCCCGTATTTTTATAAATTTAACAGTAAACCTACATTTAACCAACTACTGCTAGCCGCAGTAGTTGGTTAACTTTAGGTCTCTGCTTATAGACATATTTTCTTTGCTAACCAATCGTGAATCTCGCTGATCAATTAAGTATTTTGCGGATTGACTGTTATTAGGCAAACTCATATTATTGTAAGCTGCCTATTTATGATTAAATTACTAAAAATTATCAAGATTATTTGCGAAACAAGAATTGCCGCATGTTTTTTTAAATTGCAAACAGAATCTTTGAATGCTAACTGTGATGATTAAATGCTGTTTTTGTGGCTAAACAAATTTTATTAATAATCTCAAACAACACTCGCGTATGTCAGACAGGATAGATTTAAAATGTAGATGTCTGGTCATTGCCAATTTTTTTACCAAGCGTGACGATTGCGATGAATTCGCGGTACTATATAACTGAGGCTATGATTGATTAGTTAGCAAGATATTGTTTACAGCTAGGCTTGAAGTTAGTCACACTTCGTGGATATGTCTACTCTTACCATTACAATTCCTTTGTACAAGCATCTTCTGCATCTAATATACCACAAGTTTTAAGTAAATCTGAATTAAATAAAGGGAATCTAGCTCATTACTATGCAGAGATCTTCAAATGAGAATAATGAAGATCAAGAAACTTTACGAGTAACGTAAAAGGTCTGCTATAAACCCAAGAAATTGTAAAGAAGTTTTTAGAAAATTTAATTTAGAGACCTACTGCGTATTTAAGGTTCATGAATCTTCCTAAGATAATTTCATGTTTTTGAACATAAGATTTACGCAAAATTGGATTTTTAACAGAATAAGATAACATTTGAACATCATTTAAGAAAACAATTTCTATAGTTACATAATTATTATACATTTATGCATTAAGTAGAGTTTTTAAAAACCTGTTGATAATAACTTTTGTACTATGTTTCTTTTGGCAGCTTCTTTGAAGGCAAGTAGTATGAGTAATTACTTAGTCAGAAATTGATTTTTATATGTCCATATTCATCTTTGCGTAGTAATTTCTGACTTCATATCAAGATGAATTTAATGAAAATTATTTAAGAAAAAAGGTATGAGAATTTTAAGGAAATATTTAAAGGCGCTGTCAGTTTAGAGTTATACTGAAAATGAGGGCGTGAAAGGGCACAGCACAATTTTGTACTCCACGGAGTCGTCCTTCGCTTTTCTAAAATACTTACGAAATTTATTTAAGAAACTGATTGGAAGTGGCCACCTCATTCCCAAGGGTTATTATCAACCATGAATTCATTCATATTTTAATAACCCTTTTTATACAACCATGTATACATTCATATTATAATAACCCTTTAATACAGTTTTCGTTTAATAAAATATTTAAAATTGTATGTTTTTTGAGACTTTGTTGCACTAGTGTTTACTTTGCCCCATAAATGATTTACTGACTCTGTGTAAATTGGTATCACTAGCTTGTGTTTGTTCGTGGTGTTTACAGAGTGTTTATCACTTTTTTATTAAAACTTACTTAAGTTATTCCTAATTTTCGTAAATATATTGAGAGGCCAAAGTTAATTTATTTATTTATTTAAATTTTTCCCTGAGAGACTTTCTCGGTTTTAGGGTGTAAATACCTAGCTCTTAAGGTAAGCTTTCTGAAAATAAGTCTGAAGTAACGAATTATTTCTAATATCAATAAATACGCAATGTAAATCTACGCGTACGTATAATTTTACGCACTTTACGTATAACGTTATATCACAGGTTTTATGCTACCAACAAAATCACATGTCAACATAACCCATTAGGTACATACACATTTGAGTTGGGTCGACGTAGTAGGGTCATTCTTTGGAAGTATTCATTGTTCCGCTTTTTTATTCCATATTATAACACATCATTACTGTTTTACTTATACATCGCATGCGGGTGCGCAAAACAGAAATAAAATACAGGTAATTAGTTAATATATATTATATATACGAAATTTAAACTTAAATAAATTTACTCGCTCATATTTTTCATGTTGTTATAATTGCAGTGTAGTAGACCGTCGTTTCACCTCTATAGCACGAAATCGCGTGTACTTGCACGAAGGTCTTGTCTGGGTGTAGTAATGCTGCTTGGCCCTGGATGTCTCTCCGGCACAATAGCGTGACCACATCCCGGAAATCATATTTTGCCTGGTGACTATTGCCGCAGCGACGTCACTTTGAAAAACACGGGCATGCAGAATTCCCACTGCTCTTAACATCTATTCTCCAGTTAAATGTCGACGTTGCATTGGAATAAAATTTAAAATTAGAATTAAAAATAAAATAAGTAGCGGTTTTCAACAAAAAAACAATTACTCTGAGTACAAAATTCGCTCCCTCTATAGTTCAATAAAAATTTTACCGCCAACACATTTTATTTTTCTTTTATTTACATTTGGAATCAATCTGGAATAAATAACGAACAATTTGATATTATACTAAACCTAATCCAACAAATACCTTTTGACGTTTCACATTAATCATTCCGCAATAACTTTGTACAAGCGTACTCACATGATTTAAAATAACCTTTTACGTAAATCCAAAGAATTATGAAGTTATCTATATTTCATTACAACAACCTGTGAAATTGACGTTCTGCGGTACTGGACATTTCAAATAAAAATAGTTTTTGTTTGGCCAAGAATTCAAATTTCATATTAATTTTATTTAAAAAAAATGGAATTCTTTTTTCAAAATTTGTCATTTTTATATTGATTTTTTCTTTTATTTTAATTTGGAATCAATCTGGAATAAGTAACGAACAATTTGATATTATACTAAACCTAATCTAATAAATACCTTTTGACGTTTCACATTAATCATTCCGCAATAACTTTGTACAAGCGTACTAACATGATTTAAAATAACCTTTTACGTAAATTCAAAGAATTATGAAGTTATCTATATTTCATTACAAGAACCTATGAAATTGCCGTTTTGCAGTACTGGCCATTTCAAATAAAAATAGTTTTTGTTTGGCTAAGAATTCTAATTTCAAATTAATTTTATTTTAAAAAAATGGAATTCTTTTTTCAAAATTAGTCATTTGATTATTGATAAGCGTTATGTTTTCATCGCATTTGGACCTTTCTCGTCGTTATGGTTACGTTAAAAATTCAAGTAATTATGGAATATGACTACGTCGTGGCAGCAACGCGGCACAAGCGGCACTCAACATCAACGACGTTTACGGAGCAAATACTACAAACGAACGTACCACCTATTATTGGTTTGCCCGCTTCCATTCTGGAAATTTCGACCTGCAAAATGAACCCAGTGGTCGTCCGAAAACTTTGGTGACAATAACGAATTAAAGGCTATTGTGGAAGCTGATGATAATCAATCTACGGTTGAATTAGCAGCAGCTTTCGACGTTAGCATCAAAACAATATAGGTCCATTTGCGTCAAATTGGCATGTTAAAAAAGCTTGACAAATGGGTGCTCCACGAACTCAATGATAGCCAGCGTGAAGTACGCGTCAAGACGTGCCTTGCACTGATAAACAGGCACACAAACGAAAGAATTTTGAACCGCATTGTTACTTAGGACAAAAAATGGATTCTGCTTGACAATTGCAAGCACTCAGCATGTTGGTTGGATCCTGGTTCAGCACCTAACCAATGCCCTAAACTAAAACTTACCCCTAGAAAAGTGATGGTCACTGTTTGGTGGTCTAGCGCTGGTGTGATTCATCACAGCTTCTTACCAAACGGGATTTACTGCAGATGTGTACTGTGAAGAATTGAACACAATGATGGAGAAGCTCGCACGTCTCCTACCAACTTTGGTCAATCGCTCGTCCCCGCTGCTCCTGCACAACAGACGGTCTCCAAGTTACAAGAGCTGGGGTTGGAAGCTCTACGTCATCCGCCATACTCACCAGACCTTGCGCTTATAGACTTCTAGTTTTTCCAGAATTTAGATTACTTTATGGCGGGGAAAAAAATCCATACCCGTGAGGCAGTACAAATGCCTTTGAAGAATTTTTTGCCTCCCGTCCAAATGATTTCTTCAAGAAAGGCATATATAAACTACCACTACGTTGACAACGATGCATTGATTGCATGGGTGATTACTTTGATTAATTGAAATAAAAATATTGAAAAATTTTAGGTTTACCTATTTCATAAAACGGCATTTTCATAGGTAAAGACCTAATAAATGGTTCTTTATTACTAACTTAAATTTCGAATCTTTCAAACAAAACAAAATATAGACAATTTAACGTTGTATTTGACTTGACGTTGTTTCAATGATACGTATATCATCCAAACAGTAGTGTTTGGATGATTCAAATTCATGTTAATGCGGATAATCGGTAAAAATGTTCAAATCATCGAATCTTTAAATTTTTATTTTTATTATTTGTTTATTTATATAATTATTTTTAGAGTAGCAGAAATTATACGTATAATGTCTAATTACTATTAAACAAGTCTAATTTTTTTTAAATTTCTGTGAATCCCACTGTGGTGAAGTAAGCTTAGAGGATGCCGGCTTGTACAATGGTAGTACAGAGTTATTAAAAACCATTTGAAAAGGAATTGGCTTCTGATATAAAAAACTCGACATCCAAATTGAAAAATAATTATTTAGAGACATGAATGCAAAACATAACATTTTTACGAGAATTTTATTATATAACCAATTTGGACAACGTAATATTCATTGATGAAACATGGCTAAACGCCAGCCACACTGTGCCGCAGACATGGACAGATGACACGTGCCCGTGGGAAAAGGTGTGCGCTTCATAATTTGCCATATGGGATCCGCCGGAGGAGGATTTGTAGAAAATAAAACTACAACACTAGCGATCACTGGGCCTAAGTGATGGAGAAAACAAAGTAACTTGTTATGGACCACTATGAAAGAGACATTCATTTTGAATGCATTATAGAAAATCAAATAATAACTAATGTAAATAACGATGACGACGACAGCTCAACTAGTTGTAGTGAAAGTGATTAAATAAATTTGTTTTTAATCTAGTGCAGTTTTTTTTTATTTATATAACTTTATCTGAACTGATAAATTTTGTGTTTTGATTTATCTGTTTCTAATTTATTCTGGTAAAATTAATCTAGATAAAACTGTAAATTATCATCACCAACTCTAAAGAATTGATATCTCTTAAAAATCGAATATTGTAGGTACCGATTTTTTTATTGGAATGCCTAGTCTAATAAATGTGACAGCTGTCAAAAAGTATTTCTTAAATTTGGTGGAGGATAAAAACCATAGACTTAGAATATACTGGCGTACAGATCAACATAGTGTGCAAAAGAGAAGAAAATTTCTTATGGCAAAAATGCAAGATAGAAAAGGATACCAAATCTCATGACTCTGTAACCGATTTTGAATGGCAGGTCGGCACAAGTCGGCACGCAAGAAATAGCTCCTAGATATTTTGTAATTTTTTAGAGCGTAATAGTGATTATTTTTAGTAAGTTACTATTTTCCAAAATGGTTACTTGTTCCGTGAGTGACTGTAGTGTTAATAATAGAAATAATCCTGATAATTGCACATTTCACAGGTAAATTCTCAAGACGTCGTCAATGTTATGACGCGTTTATTTTTGGTTAAAATTTATGTTTTAAACTGTTTAAAATATAGAATATGTTCAATTTTTTTGTAAGTTTTGATATTTTCCAAAGAAAAAAGTCACGTTGTTGATAATTTGCAAGAATTTGGTAAATACATTTTTATACAAAATATTTTACACGTACGCTAGGGATTGACTCAAATATATCAAAATTAATGTCGATATTTATCTCGAATGTTTATAATGAATCGATATACTTGCCCACATAACAAGAAAATAAATCCTCGGTTTGCGTTCTAAAATGTAATTTTATTTTACCGTTTGTCAAACAGATTCCCTCCGGATACTATAATTAGAAAAAATGGTTAAGGTTATTTGGACGGGTTGGTTGGAAGCCAAAGAAGAACTCAACAATTTTCAGCAAAATTTTTTTGAGAAGTATAAAAGAAAAATTGGAATAAAAACAATTTTATTAAAAGAAGTCATTTCTACATTATTTGTACCAGTAAGTATAATATTGCTATAATAAGACTTCAAAAATTTAACTTTCAAAAATTTTGATAAATATAGAGAGATTTTTATATATTATAATACTATAGTACATTAAAGATAAAAAAAATCTTGAGATTATCCTCTTTAAGCCATTATAAACCCAACTAAGTATCTATTTATCAACCAAAATAAATGTATAACCTTACTTAACCAACCGCAGAGCCTCATGGTCACACTAGTACAATATTCTTGGGGAAAATAGCATCACGCTATTTTCCCCAAGGGGTTGAGCGGAGCTTCGGATGATATTCCCAAGTCACAATGATAAAACTTTCAGCGTAGTTAGGTATAGTAGATATTTAGTAATGCTCCTGAAGCACCACTAGACGCCAGCGCATGAGACGTGATAGTATAAATTCCATAGTATTTGATACTCACAATGCTCGATGCCCGATTCATGCTTGATGCTTGATGGCCGACGACATTGTGCCGCGAGGGCTTAAATAGCGTGGTTCGTCGCCTACAGCGTTAGTCGTAGAGAAGAGGAACTCGTGGTTAAGTAATAGCTGCGCGAATCAATACATCTGCGAGATTAAGTTGCTCTTGCTGCGGTCAGTCCATGAATGAGTGACCATTTTCTTAACATACCGAGATTGAGAGAATAGAGAGTGCATCTGTATCCTCAGATACTTGGTGCACTTTAATCTGTTAAGGTCATTATGTTTTTAAAATTCATGCAGCTAAAATGATAATTAACTTAATATTACTTTATACTTTTCAGGGACAGATGAAAGAATATAAACATGAAGCATGATGAAGCCTCATAAACATAATATTGGCTTTAAACAGAGCAATCTTATTTAACTGATTCCTACAAGTTTCCTTACTTAAATTATTGAGTTTACATTCATATTTAAGTCGAATGTTAAAATAAACTTCTATAATGTATTTAATTATTAATTATTAAATGTTTGTAATTATCGAAAGTAATACTTATATGAAAAATAAAGCAGCCATTATGTACTTCGTGTCCCCGTTTTTATTTCCCCATCAAAATATTTTGTAAAATATATAAAATATAAATAGGTATATACTTAGTTAAGTATCTACCTATTTATATTAACAATATGTTAAAAAAGAAACTCCGGGGGAACTGTCTATGGCAGTAAATATTTTTCTCCAAAGATTATAGCTCGAAAATACAACTTTCCGATCTGACTTTTGAGGAGTTTTTTTAAGTTTATCGGTAGAGTTACCTGGGATTTTATACATTTGAATTAAAATCCAACAAAAGGCAGGTAGGTTCAGCTTATTCCCAGGAACATGTTATATTAGATTAGACATAGAATATTTTTTAATTATTTTAGAACTATCATGGTAAAAATTCAGTTAATTGTTGTAGTTATTCAATTTCGTGAACTAAATAATTTTTTAAAATCTTTTTACCGCTTCCTTAACAATTATTTTTCGATAGTCCTTGTAAGTAAAATGAACATCACTAGCTAACGCACACAATGACAAATCAAAATTATTCACGCGTTTTCGGGCTGTCAGGTCGTCTATACGCCAGTATATTCTAAATCTATGATAAAAACACATTAATGTGGCCAGTAGTTTTTAGTTGGTCAATGTTATTAAAATATCCATATTCCGTGTTAACTTGTTTATTTATAAACACGCTTTGAAAATAAAACTTATTTTCAAAGCGTGTTTATAAATAAACAATTGTAATTGTAAATGAATTTTAGCTTCGATTCAGATAACCTTAACAAGAAGACATTTCGTACACTGCTACATAGTATTTTATATCTGGAACGTTAAAGTGATGGTGGATAGTGTCATATATTTACAGATAACATATTAAGTAAATTATGATTTTTGTCTATGATCACTAGATTTTAGCAATTAAATCATCGCTGTCTAACTTTATTCTGAACGCAATAGTGTTAAAATTTTTGTTTTATGTGTACTTTTAAAAGGGACAGATGTTTAATGAAAAAAATTCTCAGAAGCAGTTCGCAGTCAGGAAGTTGGCGATGTTTCACCCCCATGCCTCAGAAAGTAGGTAAAGGCGTTGGCCTGCGCCCGATCTCTCTCCGGTCGTGTCGGGTTTTGTACCATCGGAATATGAAAGTGGGAGAATAGAGAGTGCACTTTTGCCTGCGCACACAGTTGTGCACCATAATTCTATCCTGCGTAGACGGTTAATCTCCGTTGACACTGGCCGCCGTGACTGAAATTCGGTCTGAAGGACATTATAGTCTACTGTTAAGTTCCGTAGCCTGTATGTAAATAGTAGTATGCCTAGATATTGGCTTTGTTCACTATCTTGTCAAATGTTTACCGTTTTATAAGGTTCGTACCAAAAATAGTGTTTACAAAAGTGTTTAAACTACACATTATACATTTAAATTATCCGTGATATTTTTATTATAAAATGAAGAAAAGTCGCGCTTTTGTCATTTTAATGGAAATTCATTGATTATTTTGTAATAGAAATTCGAATGTCTCCTCATAAAATTTTGGTGTGTTAAATTTTTTTCTGTATAAACGATATCCGAAATCCAAAAAAAAAAATCAGTAATAACAAGGTCAGGCGTCTACTTCGGGTAGTAGTCCTCTGATTTTGAGCAGTTCAGTATTTTGACTAGCATTATATATTGAGCAATTGATACGTCTTAATTGTTTGGTAGCGAGAGTGTTCATCGTTTTCAATGTTTGAGCCGTGGTAGCTCAGGGCCTAAGCGCTCGCTGTATATTTCACAGAATGCGAGCAACCCGGGTTCGATATCCGCCGGCACCAATGAAATTGTTACTTGCAATTTTAAGTGCTGATTTACTACGTGCTTGGCGGTGATGGAAACATCGTGGGGAAACCTGCATGTCTGAGAAATAATAAAAAATATTTCGAAGACAAGTGAAGTTCACCAACACGCATTGGGGCAGTGCGACGTACATTTCCTTGACCTAAAACCCTCTCAGAAGTGAGAGGAGGCCGTGGGGGCGAGTAGTATGACCTCTTCCGATTTCGGTGCAAATGCCAGCTTTCTGCCAGCGATCTGGTTCAATATAATCGTTCGATCCAGTTATCACGGCTGAATACACCACGATCGTGTGGGTTTCGCAATTCTAGTCTCTCCTACCGTAGTGAAAGCACTTCGTTGTCGTTTTGCGTGCTCATGTCGGACAAAACAATAGAAATTATTTTTCATAGTAGATACAGTGAAATTAAGAAACAAAATATGACGACGGGAAAACAGATTAACAACCGATTTTTCCCGTGAACTAGCACTGGTAAAACATTCAGAGAAAAACATGTTTAAAGTTCTGTTTTTTGACCATGTAACGTATCGCGTTTGCACTGTCAAACAATATGTTGAAGTGAAACATGTATAATACATGTTTTACATGGTGTACAATACATGTTTTACATGTTGACATGAAAGTCAGTTAGAGAAAGATTTGTTTGAGTATATAATCACTATCCGATGTAATTTAATTAACTAAACATTATTATTGGTTATGACTTGAATTTCATGTCAAAGTTCTCCTTATCTATTTTTTACTACGAAAGTAATAATTATAAAGATAAATAAAACATAATTGAAACTAGTATTCTATGATTGAAACTGTGTGTTACGGTACTTTTATTTTATTTCGTCATAATTTGACGATTTGATAGCAATTTGCAATGCTTTTTTTACCAAAGAATTTGCGGGCATGCGCACTAAAATACATCGACGTTTCATCGTTGTTAAATGAATGATATAGAAACTCATATAAAATGAACATACAAGCAAAAGAAACTTTGCGGTCGCGCACACAAAATCTTATAAAATTTCGTCGTAATTGGTAAGATGGTATAGGAACGCATACGGAATAAAGAAGCGATTATTTTTATGTGTAAACATATCAAAATATATGCCAGATACCTATATATTTGAAAGTACCGGTCTATTTGTGTCGACTCTGTGCTTACCAACTTATTTGGATAACACGAAAAACAAGTTAAAAACAAATTGTGAGACAAATAAACAACAGTGCGAACGTTAAGCTTTACATATCCATGACATAACATGTACAATTTATAGCATAAGATGATTACAGTAAAATTTACACAGTTTCGTGGAGTTCAAATGAAACCATCAACAAAACATGTGTGACTTATTGAAACGTAAAGTTTTGAAACATTATTAGTTGGATGTTTTTTGGTGCGTACACACGGTAAAGCTACCAAAACCTAAAACTAAACTGAACTTGGAACCATCTAACTCGAATGTAAGATATCGAATTAACCAGTATCAGAAAACGATAATTTAATAACCAAAGATCATTGAAAGGGTAAAACAATTCTAGGATAGCTTTTTAGTAGGTGTTCGTAAACTAAGAATTGCAGACAGGTTTAAGCACCAACTGATACCTACAGTAGTTGCCACTATATTATCGCCGACATATATATACAGTATACATTTGCTTAACGCTATTTTTATATTTAGATTGATTATTTTCTAAAATATTTTTAATAATTATTAAGTTTATTGTCGTCTAAAGTTAGAATCGGGCCTCTGGTAAATCCATTTTATAAAAGTTTTAAAAGGAGTAGTCTTTTTGCATTGAAAAGCATAATATATTGCACCAAGTTGACAAGGAATTTCATTCTGTTCGTACGCGAACGAGAGCAGACGAAGCAATAGGATCTGTACAACTTCAAGGTATGTATTTCTTTTATTCTGAAAATATAAAAAGCTCTGAATTCGATTGAACTCAACCGTGCATCTTGCGGTTCGATAAGAAAAATTTAATAAAAATGTAGTATACATTCTCCAAACTATAAAAAGTGTACCTTATATGTAAATAAATTCTCATTGTTTGAAAATTTCTTGAATAGATAATAAAAAACCAAATTTTTGGTAAAAATAGTAAAATATGTAACAGCAAGGATAGTATGCTTTTTTATACAATAAGGGTGACAAACGGCACACAGTCCACCTGATGGTAAGTGGATGCTGTGAGAGCGTGGTTCTACCCCGATCGAGCCGAACCATTTGTGCTACAACTAATACAGCTGTAGCGTGGCTCTACTACGTATAAAATATAGGTATAATGGTAATGTGGTATAAAAAAATGGTAAAATAATGAGGGATTTGTTCATGACATTCCTTCAAGTTTTGATATAATCATCTTGATTACAATAAATTTGTATAATATATGATTTTGTAACGTCCCCAACTAGACGTATACTCCTACCATGTTTGAGCAATTTGCCGTAATCTCTATACTTAGCACGCAACAACTTTTTTTTAAATAGAGCTACGCTGTAGTGTATTGAAGCTGCAGCACGAATGCTTTGGCTCAAATGGAAGAATAACGCTCGCACAGAATACCGTCGTCAAATGACAGCATAATTATGCTGCTTTATTATTTATGGAAAGTGGCGAAAAATTGGGGACCGTTTTTTCTGGTAACAAGGCATTCCATATTGTTCATCGCTGTGACAACGGAACTTTATTTTCATTTTTAATCGAGGACTTAGTTCTATAGTATAAGTATCCTTATATTACAAAAAAGTATTATATTTATTTAATAAGGGTGTCAAACGAGCACACAGTCCACCTGATGGTAAGTGTATGCTGTCGCCCATAGACATCTACTTGTTGTGTCTTGCGTCATCGTGAAGCAGCAGTGGCCTAGAGCGATTGACCAATCTCGGTTGTTTAGTAGCTAGTTCTTCCTTCATGGTGTGCAGTTGCTGACAATAGATATCTGCCGTAATCGTTGGGCCAGATTTTAGAAAGCTGTAGTGAACGACACCGGCGCTAGTCCACCAAACACTCACAAGTAACTTTTTCTGAGTCAATTTTCATTTAGGGCAGGATGTGGCTGGGTCTCCAGGGTTCAGCCATTGCGACGAGCGCTTCTGATTATCGTACAGTATCTACTTTTCATCGCAAGTAATGATTCGATTTAAAATCCCTTCATTATTGTGTCGGTTGAGTAGAGTAACACAGCAGTCGACGCGTGTTTGCTAGTTCGATTCACTCAATTCATGAGGTACCCATCGTTCAAGTTTTTTTTACTTTCCCGATTTGCTTCAAGTGGATTAATATAGTTTTATAACTTACCCCGAAGCCTGCAGCTATCTCTGAAGTTCTTTGTGATGGATCCGCTTCCACAATAGCCTTTAATTCTTCATTTTCCACTTTGGTCTCCGGCCGTCCACGGGGTTGGTTCTGAAGGTCGAAATTTCCAGAACGAAAACGTTGAAACCTAAAACGTACCGTACTTTCTTTTGCGACACCAGCGCTGTACACAACATTAATCCTTCGAGCTGTTTCTGCAGCACTGGTGCCACGGTAGAACTCGTACTCGTAAATATACCGATATTTCATGTTTTCCATTGTGCGGTAATAAGCGACGCCAAAGAATAAAATAATGAGAGAAAAACAAATGAATGACTGTTTTCAAAACTCAAATGTACCAGCTAAATGAATTTATAAATTTGAATTTGGAATTCTTAACCAAAGAGGAGATATTTCAGATCAAAGTGGTCAGTACGACAAAACGCTAATTTCATATGTAAGGACCTAATATTAATGTATTTTGTCACAAAAGTGGTCAAGTATTTCTTACAACTTATCAAAATCCCTAGGTATATTGCCAGAGGTCTTTAGGACTAGGAAATTTCGAAGGTCGTTCGCTTAGAGCCGCTTTCGTATTTACACCACATTTCCGAAGTAACTGAGTCTCAGTCAGGAGTAGCAGTCGACACATACGCTATTTGGGTCCAATTATATATAGTATTTCTTTTTTTATATTTATGATGTGACCATATAATACTATATAGACTGCATAAGTACTATAAACCACTCCAACGTAGCTTAAAATTATTATGCTAGGATTGTGATAGGAGAGGCTCACGACATTAGTCAAATGGCGGTTTCAATCCCATATCTAAGTTTCGTTCCTTAACCATTAGGCTACTGTAGCTTTACAAATCCCCAATTCACTTTAAAATGTGTATTATTACTAAAATATATTATGAGTGCATGATATTCCTATTATAAAGATGCCTCGGGTCCATTACACGCAGGCAATGGGATCTAGGCACTCGAGGATAGGCGCGTCTTGTATTCCGGTAAATCTTGCCTAAGAACAAAGGGAAAGATGTGTTGTTGTATCCCAAGGAAAGGTCGCCAAGGAGCCACTGACACTTTTGGAGCCACGGATGTAATGCGAAAACGTTCTCGTGGATAGCGGCGAAGGTGCAACACAGAATCCGACATAAGACATATTAATATGTAGGCATTTTTGCAAACTTCAAAAAAACTCACGATCATTACGGGGTCATCATCATCATCATCATCATTGTGCGCATCAAAATCGAAGTTGTACACTATTTTTTTTGTGTAAACGTAATGATTATATGCTTTTATATGTGATATCTACGACAGAACTTAAAAAAAGGGACATCTGGATAGACTCTCATTGGGACATTTGGATAGACACGGTTTATAGTGCAAGACTAAATACAAGGCATGTAATATGATTTTTATTTAATTTAATTTATGTTTAATATTATATAATGTAAAGATATATTATATATAATTATAATATATAATATATATATTATATATAATAAATAAAAATGCGTGTGTATCCAAATCACAAAAACGGGAAGAATTTTTTTTATTAAACCAGTTAAGCAAGTACCCTAGCAAGTTGATAGTGAAAAGGGAAATGCACTTTCATAATGAGTTATTAAAACGTATAATAAAAATAACAATAAGATTTTTTTATTACAGGTAGTTGAAAGCAGACTCGAAATAATTTTTGTAACTTACAATGCGGTCGCGGTACATTCTTTAGAAAGAAGCTATACGAGTATGTTCTCTAGCCAAAATGTTATCGTAACGCTTCATTTAAACACAGTACACGTTCTGAACAGCAGCACGCTTCTTGTTAATCTGACATCACAGTAAAAGGAGCACGGCGCTATTTTGTTTCAGCCTGATACAAAGCATTACATTAATGAAAGTAATTTGTAACAATAAATACGTCTTGGATATATCCGAATTTGGTTGTAGTAAAACTTGCATTAGACACTCCTCTATAGTATGTTATAACTAATAACTGTATTTCTTAACACGTATTTGACTCGCGGAAACAATTTACCAAAGTATTTAAGAGAGCCCTCTTAAATAATTTAGTGATGGCCTAGCCAGCAGTGATTTTTATAGATATTCTTGTTAATCGCGACTTGCGAAAATCATAAATTAAATGGTACAGCATTTCCTATACGATTCGAGCGGTCGCCATTCAAGAAACTGCAATACAACAGCGGGTGAACATCATGACACCCACCGCACGCTCCGTCAAACATGCTCTACTGAGGCCTAAGTCTCTTAGGTTGAGAATAAGGTTGAGAATATTCGTAAAGTTTACGAATAACGTATCTACTTCGTTCTCACATACAGATGCGTTGTCTTGCGCTAAGATGGAATTTCTCACAGCCTGTAATTGTACTTACTGGCTCTTTGTACCCTTCAGATTAGAATATAGCAGTACTCGCACTGTGTGGTGGCGGAAATAGATAAGAAGGTGGTATTGAAAAAAATGTATGGCTGAATTGTTCCTCATAAAAAGTCTGCGACAATAAGTACAGTATAGATAATAAAAAAGTTCGTGGTCACCTATTGCATTGGTCGGTTCAACAAGACTGATTATTTTTAGATATACCAAAAAATAATTTAAAATGTTGTTCTTTTAATTTATCAATAAAATAAAAGTAGTATCGAAATAGCTATTTCATTCGGTACATTGCTGTCTGCGCAATGAACTCCCCGAGTCCAATGCGCGGAGCCCATGGGGCCAGGAAAAACATACACTCAGATGCACCAGCATTCCTGACCTCAGTGGCGATTCTGGTCTCTGGCTTCGTTGCCAACCTAGTTTTGGTTGCAGTGTTCGGTTTATATAAAAAAAAATTAAGTTAATTTCAATTTAAAGACTAATAAACTTGCTTAACCTCTTGTATAAGGAGGAAGAGTTTTAATAATAACCGCAATAAGAATTGGTTTTGATAGTTCCAATAAAAGCCAAGCCATACATTAATTATACTTCTGTATTTGCGTGAATAATGCTAAATAATTTCTATTCTTATATTTTTTGACCGGCAACGAGTTCTTCAGCTATCTGCGCATAGATAGTGATCGTAGTCGCAACCAACGGAACTGCTTCTTCTTGATAAGTATGTTCTATTTATGTGATAAAAATAATTCAGAAGTGAATTCTTAATTATTAACAACAATCATAGGAATTAAGTATTTGATACATAATATAAGTTGTCAAAACATGATCATATAATGAATAATAATTTACGACAGGGTACACAGAAAAATTTTGCAAAAACAATTTTTTTTGTATGAGACGCTGGTTAGTTATAATTTATTTAAAAAGAACGACTATGATGTATTTGCAACTAAAATGCTAATGTTTAAGTTTCAAATTTTTTTCGCCAGTTTTAAATAAGTAATTATGAAGTAAAACAGATTACTTTGTATCACTTTTTATTCACTTTACAAACGAATCACAATAATTATATTATACTTCACTTAATGTAGATGATAACAACTACTAGCAGAGCGATTCAATTGCTCACGACTGAACTGAACTGAACTGCCACTAAGATATAGCACTTCCATTTATAGTGTACAACGCTGTTACAATTACATACAAATCTTATTATTTTTACCTATGTTGCTCTATGGTTTTATGATTTATTAAATCTGATGCATGTGTATACTGAATAATCATTTATGTATAATAATTTATTACATAGGTGACGATGATTTCAAATCCATTTGTAAATTCGGCCATCCTGAGTCGGACGCGTCCCGCGGCGATCATTATATTTACAATTTTGCCTCTGAAAGGAGAAAAGAAAATTAAGCAGTAAATTGTACTATTTTTAAAAAGAAATCATGTAGACAAGATTCACTTTGTTTTATTAAAAGTCATTAATAAAGGTTTAAACTATTAATATACCTATTTGCTTACCTAAGAGTTCTTGTGTATTTTAACAATTATGGATTTATTCATTTAGCTGTCCTTGTATTATACCTATTACGGACTTGTTCGATTAGCCGTTCCTGTGATGTAACTATTATGGACTTGGTCACTTAGCTGTCCCGGATCTATAACTCTATTATGGACTTGGTCACTTAACTGTCCCGGATCTATAACTATTATGGACTTGGTCACTTAGCTGTCCCCTAATTTTAACTATTATGGACTTGTTCACTTAGCTGTCCCTTGTTTTAATTGCTATGGACTTCTTCACATAACTGTCTCTCACTTTTAACTATTATGGACTTGTTCACCTAGCTGTCGCTTCTTTTAATTGTTATGGACTTGTTCACCTAGCTGTCCCTTTTTTTAATTGTTATGGACATGTTCACATAGCTGTCCCTAACTTTTAACTATTATGGACTTCTTCACCTAGCTGTCCCTTGTTTTAATTGTAATGGACTTGTTCACTCAGCCGTCCTAGTATTTTAATTATTGTTAGATTTAACTATATCTGTACTTTAGCTGCGTTATAAATATTGGTTTAGAGTTATTATTTCAAATTAAACCAACAGACTTAAGCAATATTTTTTATTTAAAATAATATTTTAGTTGACAACTTTATAACAACAAAAATTAATACTCAATTTTAAACAATTAGGAAAAAATAATTCAAATAAAAAATATGGTTTCTTTTAATATTATTCTAGAAATTAATTAGATACACATTTCAACAAAGGCAGCAAAAATGCTTAACTTTCAAAGAGGTCTATCAGATCATCCCTGTCTACTTCACGGTCGCTAGATGAACTGACATCATTGGATAGTGTTGATTTATATGGTCGTAGACTCTCACCACTGACTACGCATTGAACCTTCTATAACCTTTCATACCCATAATACTACTTATTTTATAACGATCGAGTGATTGCTCGGCCCTAAAAATTTTGTATGGACCCGTGTATGAACCATTAAGCTTTTTGGTGACTTTAGCAGTTTTATCTCTAGACACACCCCCTTTCCATAAAACCAAATCTCCTACTTTATACTTTCGGCATTTTTTATGCTTACGATCAAACCTACTTTTCATTAAGGTCATATTCCTATCAATATGAAATTTAGCACATTTTCTTCTAGTCTGTAAGTTTTGTTGTTGAGAATCATGATCTTGGGGAATTTTTTTTAGGAAAACATGGGAAACGTGAATTGTCGTGACCAAACATTAAACTAAAAGGTTTATATCCCGTAGTAGAATTAGGGGTATTATTAATTCCCCAGACTAACTCTGACAATTTGTTATCCCATGTATATTCACTGTCAGAAATTGTATTTAAGCCATTTAGTAAAGATTAATATAGCGGCTAGTAAATGCCTTGCCTCTGTCAGTAATAATTATTTTTGGATTACCGAATTGGGACAGTATGTCTTTCAGCAGCCTTATAGTCTCTATGGAGCTGCAGTTCTTAGCTGCTCTTGCGAAAATAAACTTGGTAAATGCATCAATAACGACAATAATATACGTATTAACTTTACGAGTTTTTTGAAAGGACCCAGATGATTTGCATGTTAATAAGCCAATAGACAAAGTGGCTTGTCCCATGCATTAATAAGCCAATAGACAAAGTGGCTTGTCCCATGCATATGGTATGCATGGGACAAGCCACTTTGTCTATTGGGTGTAGTTTACCCTCTAGTTTGCCATGGTTGCCCTTACCGAAGGCGCATTGTAAGCAAGCGTTGATGTACTTACGTATGAACCGTGTCATGACCAAAAACCAAAATTGTGCTTTGATGGTCTTCTCGCATTTTTCGAAACCCGGATGGCCTATCTGATCGTGAAGTTTTTGTAACAACCCATACTTGGCTAATTTAGGAATAACAAATCTCTCCCCACCAATAGTTTTTCTAAATAGCAGGTTATCCTTAACTGCATAGTTAGCTATTAAGTCTGGATTAGTGTTTAGTTCACGGAATTGTGCGAGGATATTTTGAATACCTTCATCTTGCATTCGCAGTGTTTTTAACCAATCATCGTTATCTATCATGAGAACAAAACTCGACGATGGGTTACTAGTCAGGGCATCAACATGCTTCATACGTTCGCCTGGCCGGTACTCTATTTATAGGTCAAAATCTTGGATAGTTAGCCACTATCGGGCTATACGCGGAATCAAATCCTTTTGTCTAGCGTAGTACGTAGAGCCGCACAATCCGTAACTATCTTTACGGGTATGCCTGTAAGGTATATACGAAAACATTTAAGGGATTCTACAACAGCTAGAGTCTCAAATTCATAGCTATGGTAACTAACATCTTTCTCATTAGTCGTGACTCTACTAAAAACACGATTGGTTTTTAAGTTACCATCTCTTTGGTGTTGAATGAGCACCCCGCCTTATTCGAGTTTACTTGCATCGGTATGGAGTTCAGTTTTAGCATCCTTGTCGTATATGCCTAAAAGTGGTCTTTCTATTAATCGGTGCTTTTCGGCTGGGATTCCCAATGCCACTCTACATCCTTTTAGTAAGTTCAGTTAAGGGTTGTGCTATTTGTGCAAAATTTCTTATAAACTTTCTAAAATAAGACGTTAATCCAATAAACTGCCTGTCTTCGTGTACATTTCGAGGTTGACGATATTCAGCTACGCAGTTAATTTAGCTCGACCTGGATGTATTGTACTGGTGGAGATTTCATATCCCAAATAATTAGTGGTATTTTTAAGAAATGAACACTTTTTATTTAAATTTAAGTTTAGATTAGCTTTTGCAAATAAACCCAAGACTTGTTCCAATAATTCAAATCCCCTTTTCACTGATATAGTCGGAATCATAACATCGTCTATATATAGAGCTATTTCGTGACATACTTCCCCTAATGCTACTTGGATTAGTCGTGCATATACAGCTGGTGTATTAGATAATCCAAAAGGTATTTTAAAAACTCATAAAGGCCGGATTGGGTAATAAACGTGGTTTTTCTTATGGACTCATCATCAATTAGTACTTGGTAGTATCCCTGAGCGAGGTCTAGTGTTGTAAAATAGGATTTACCCGATAGACGAGTAACTTGGTCTTCAATGTGAGGTAGGGGGTATCGATCTTTAATAGTATTAGCATTCAACGCCCGTGTAATCCTTTTTTCTTGACTAGGACAACAGGACTAGCATATTCCGATGTGGATTTTCTTATAATTCCTGCTTCCAAGAGATCAGTTATTTTGCCGTTCATTATTTCATTTTCCTTATGCGAAACTCTGTACGGTTTACGATACACAGGTTTGTTAGAAATAGTTTTTATGTGTAACTTAGTTAAGTTAGTACATCTTAAATCTTTCGTATCTCCGGCAAATGAATGAGCATATCTATTTAATAATTGTAGCAATTCATTCATTTCCCTATGTCTTAATTCACCCACACCGATATCAGACAATTAAATTTCGCACTTATTAGTGACTTGGTCTATAATAAGAGTATTGGTTTCAAAGTTATTATTTTTTTGTTTTAAAATGTCGGCTCTACCTACGAGTTTATTAGCAGGCCATGATATAGTTTCATTCCCAACGTTTAGGACCTTTAAATATGACATACTGGAAATAATTATCGCTTCTGGAATATAATATGATAACCCACCTAGCTGAAAATATACTGCATGTGTTAGAAATGCGTGCTCGTTTTTGTCAGTATTACTGTTACAGTCATAGGTTCGGCTAGGTATAGTGACGTCTAGTTTTGTAAAGTCTGGAAATTTCGAAAGATATTCAATTATGTTAAAACTGTTTTTTGTCAAGACATCTCGTAAAGTGAAGGTTGGAACAAATTTTACGAAATTCGATGTCGTAACTAAGCCCACATTTTCTTGATTTATCATTGATTGTCCAATTATTAAGAGTATATCTGGTAGCTTGCAATCGGTTAACTCTACATTTCCTACCAAAAATAAATCATCAACATTTACAATAATTTGGTAAGTACCTAGCGAATATGAACTGGCTCCTCTAAAACCCCTCATTACAACAACTGAGGGTCGAGTTTTAAGTTTCATTTTTTTGGCTTCCAGTATCTATATAGGCCATCAATTTTTTACCATTAACGATGATTCTTTTCTTATAAATATGTGGGTAGATATTAAGCGTAACTTGTAATACGTCACTAAGCTTATAAGCCTGTTGCTGCATGGGACCAACTCCAGAGTTGGCTGCAGTTGCTGTTGCATACCAGCATGCAGCAGTTGCATGCCCTAAGCGCTGACACACATCACAGCACTGCTGGCAGGCCTTCCTTTCATGTCCTGGTCGTCGACATACGTAGCAGATCATGGGAACGAGTTGACGGCGACCCGAAGTAATTTGTGTATTGAATAAAACTATTTTTACGGATTTTATCGCGTTTAATTTTACTAATTTTGATTCCCGACGTTTCGGGTGCTTGTAATGTCATAATGAGGTGTTGACGTCTCAATGTCATAGTTGGCCAGCTACCTTCAGTTTTTGAATATTAATTTTAGTCCGATCTACGCAGAATGGTCGGACCAAAATTAATATTCAAAAACTGAAGGTAGCCGGGCGATATAATACGCGATAAAATCCGTAAAATTCGTTTTATTCAATGTGTAGTGTTCGCGTAAATATAAGAAATCATAATTTGTGTATTTTTCCTCCAGTTAGAATTGCGTGGTGTAAACGCGGACGTTTCCAAGCGTTTAAAGTTTTATAATGATGAAAAATATCCGAAGTGAAGTTGTTCTGGTGTTTCACAACTGTAGGCTTTAGCATTAGCTCTCAGTTCATGTGGTAAACCTCGAATATTGCAGGAGATTGCATGTTCACCATTAATGTTGCATTTTTTGAGGAGTGATAACTTTTCATGATAATATTTAGTCATAGTTTCATCGTCACTTTTGACCTGTCTACGTAGTCGGTAGATCGAGGAAAAGCAGTTTGAAGTGCTTCCTTCCACCCGTCCCAAGTAAGAGCATAATCGTCAAGGTCATCATACCACTACCGAGCAGATCCAGCAAGGCGTAACTGCATTATAATTTGACGATCCTTGCAATTCCATCCGTATATGTCACCCAACTGGTCAATTTTATGAAGCCATCCAGTAACATTACTGGTTTGGTCGTCTGGGCAGAATTTGGGTATAAATTCCGCATCTATCGGAGACACACGACGTCTTTTGGTGAGCATAGAAGTTCATTTTTTTTAATTACGTCATCCTCATCTTCTTCCGAGCTTGTAGTGTCGCCGTATCTTCGCTTATGCTCTCCTAGCCCTCCAATATACGGTCGGGACATAGTACGATCCCACTTTTGAAGTTTTAAATAAGTAGTTATGAAGTAAAACATATTACCTTGTAGCACTTTTTATATACTTTATAATCGAATCACAATAATTATATTTTATTTCACTTAATGTAGATGATAACAACTACTAGCAGAGCGACTCACTTGCTCAGGACTGAACTGAAATGAACTGAACTGCCACTAAGATATAGCAGTTCCATTTATAGTGTACAACGCTGTTACAATTACCCACAAATCCTTTTTTTTTTACCTATGTTGTTCTATGGTTTTATGATTTATTAAATCTGAATCATATGTATACTTAATAATCATTTATGTATAATAATTTATTATGTAGGTGTCGATGATTTCAAATCCATTTGTAACACTAGTTTTCTTACTTTGATAGGGTATCTGTTTTCAATTCCTTTACGAAATTGAAGTAGCATCAACGAAATATGGTGTACTACCAAATGCTTGCCAAAAGTGTTCACTGATCTGAGCAACCGAACACGGCACTCCGCAGGCTACTTCTTCATCATGACAACGCAAATAAACCTCTTCCTTCCTTGACCTTCTGGACAGGATTTGATACCGCGTGATTTCTTTTTATTAAAATATAATATAAAAAATCAGCTAAAAGAGATAAACTTTTCAACGCCGGAAGATGCGCTAGCAGCCTTCTAGCAGGGGGAAAAGAGGTGTTATTCCGGACTAGAAAAATTGTTTAGCAAATAGATTCAGATGGATAAAACTTTCTATAGATAGTGATAGAGAATTCTTTGAAAATATTTAATAATAAAAACTTTAACCATAGAACTCATTCTTTAAAACTTTCCGAGTGGATACGTGTTTGTACTGTGCAAGTTACCTTCATGTAATGTCACATTTCTGTGATCGTTGGCTATGTATACCCTTCTCAAACTTTAAGTTGCTAAATGACCATAGCTAGAAAATGTGAAAGGGTGAGTAATTTATCAAAGTCACCCTTGTTACGACCTTTCATTTACGAACAGTTGAATTAACTTGTTTTACAAATGTGCATGATTTTTTAAATACAAAGCAAACAACTAGTTAAACAACATAGTTAGTAGAACCAATAGAAGAAAAAGTCTGAGCGTATCTCAATCTGACCCTATAACTACATACCACAACTTGGACAACATAATGACTAATTCCAGCGGTGGATTGAACTCATGATCTTTAAGTTTTGCAGTCTCCAAGTCTAAAACTTAAACTTATTACAAAATTCATATTATGCGAGTAAAATTTCTTTTGATTCGAAAAACAATGAACTAGAATACTTGTAACACAATTAATATGCTTTTTGTCTTATTGACTTATAATAAAACAAGAAGCAAAAAAAAACATACATAAACGGAAAATACGATTTTATTGACGTGACTATGCTTGCAAAAATATAAATTACATTTTAGTGTACCGAATTTCCATTCTTTGTATTCATTATACTTTTCTTGAAGTTAATATACTTTGATTATACTTGTACCTATAAATATAAAATGATTATAATATGTATTTAAATGTCTGATAAAATACAATACAAAAGCACTTAGTAATTTGACCGACTAAATGTTAAACTATTATTTATTTAATTTTTATTCTTTGTTCTAGTAAAGTATAAGAAAAAATCAGTACGTATTGATTTTTTATGCATTAAATTTTAAACGCTAACCAGCAGGAGAAACGGTCATCGTATTCACGAAATAATCTTTCAGCAGTAGTGTGTTTTCTATACATTTGTTTTAACTTAGAGTCTGCATTCAGGTTTACATTTTAGCCGCACTGTGGCTGCTACTACATACAATATACGTTGCAATTTAACGGTACAGCAACAATATGGCGCGAAAACGTGCAATGATTAATGATACTACATTTCTATCTTCGCTGCTTTATTTATTATGATCGTGTTAAGTAAATAAATTGCCATGCGTTAGAATTGATAATAAAAATAATTTAAAATTTATATTATTGGTTACCTGAGTAAAAAAAAAAAAAAATTATATTAATTCATAAAAGAACAAAGTTCTTCTTAGATGTCATATAATGTTTAATTAAAAAAAATAGTTTATAGTGTTACGTTATGACGTGATGATAGTATGGAAGAGAAGATATTATGAATGCACTATGAGTGTGAATGAGAGGAATGAGGAGAGACGATGGAATGAAAGGACGGGGATAGGAAGACGATTTGTTTAGGAACGACGGAGGTTATGTAAGATGAAATATTTTAATTTTTTTTTGTAGATAAGTGATTAAAATATGTAAAAAGGATGGAAGATTCTTATTTATTTTAATAAATAAAAACCTTTCATAATTTTTCCAAAATGTGTATATTGCAATTAATACAAGCAAATAAGTTCCGTAAAAATTGCTTTCATTAAATAGAAACAAAATAATAAAATATTTACTAGAAACTAAATAATGTTCCAACAAATAGATAAATTGGGGCATAGACCGGAAATTTTGGTGATATATATTTTCAAACAAAAACAATGTGGTCATGGCGTGTCTGCCTGGATTTGAATAAAATGTGGAGAAAAATTAAAAAGTATTTTTTTAAATAACTACCTTTTATATTATATGTTACACACTATAATACATGTTTATTCTTTGTGTTACTTTGTTAGTCAACAAAAAATCGATGATGGAGATAGATAGGTCTCCAATAGTAGGGAGGATTTCCCATGAATACAAAGCTTAGCATATGTTTTGCACCTTCAATACTGCTCCCCATCGCCGTTTTGGGTATTTAAAATCTAATATTCGAGATGGTTATTCTGTTTGTCTATCGACCATAAGGCTACGGTACAATTTAGGGCGATTGATTGTCTTACATCACTACCATACACTTAATATATTGAATAAAACTACAAGTTTTTAAAATAAAGAAGTATATTATTACATTTACATTATTGAATATGTTTTTCCACAGCTTACATGGAACTCAATGAATTTGATTTTTATAGTGTAATGTTTTAACTTTTACATATCACCTTATCTTGATTTACGCTATTTTAAATTATCGCCAAAATAACGTGCTTTCCGCATTTTTTATAGGAGAGGGGACAAACTAGCATGCAGCTCACCTATGGTAAGTGACTACCGCCGCCAATGAACAAATGAAACACCAGGGGAACCAGGGGAATGGCAGATGTGTTGCCGGCATTTAAAAAAGGAGTAGGCTCTTTTCTTGAAGGTCCCTAAGTCGTATCGGTCCGGAAAAATCGCTGGTGGTAATCGATTCCACAAGGAAGTAGTGCGTGAGTTTTGCCGCGATGTGCGTTCGTGAAATTTGGCGGCTGGGATTAATTCGAACAATTCCTCAGAGCACTCCCCGTGGTAAATACGAAAGAAAATGCAAAGGGATGAAACATCTCTTCGCAGCGCCAGTGAGTCAAGCCGATCAAAAAGAGCTCGGTCGCCGACGATTCGAGCCGCTCCGCACTGGATGCGGTCAAGTGGAAGGAGCTGGCACTGGGGAGCCCCAGCCCAGAGATGGGAACAGTATTCCATGTGAGGCTGAGCCTGCGCCTTGTAAAGTTGCAGGCGTTGTGCCGGCATGAAATACTGTCCCGCCTGCTGAGCTGTCACTTTTCGGTCACTAGCCACGAAACTGCACGTCACTCGATATGTCGACGCCGAGGACCTGATACTGGCTGAGGCAACAAGGGAGTGCCTTGAAACTGAGGAGATACGACAAAGGATTCTTTTAGGATTAAACTGGACTAGATTTAGTTGCCCCAATCCGAGACTTTGTTCAGCAAAGACTCGACTTCAGACACAAGTTTGTTCCGGTACTCGGCGACGTTTTCCCGAGAAAGATTGGCACGGCCCGTGTATAAAGCATCACCAGTGCTGTCATCCGCATAGCAATGAATGTTACCGGTTTGCAACATATCATTGATATGCAGAAGAAACAGCGTTGGTTATCACCAACGCTGTTTCTTCTGCATATCAATATAATAGCACGCAGCCTTGTGGAACACCAGCGTTAATATGCTTGTAGTCGGAGCATGCACCGTCTACAACGACCTTAATGCTCTGATCTGCAAGAAAACTGATGATTCAATTGCACAATTTCTCGGGAAGGCCCATAGGAAGGAGCTTCGAAAGAAGCGCTTTGTGCCAAACCCGATCGAGGGCCTTCGCAATGTCCAAACAAACGGCCTATGCCTCCCCCTTGGACTCTACTGCCTCCGCCCATCTATGAGTCAGGTAGAATAGAAGATCACCAGCTGATCGACCCCGACGAAAAACATATTGGCGGTCACTAATCAGCTGGTGATCCACAAGGTGCCGCATGAGCTGGCAGTTTATAATGGATTCCATTATTTTGGAGAATAAGGAGGTGATGGCGATAGGCCTGTAGTTGGATGAGTCTGATCGGTCGCCTTTTTTAGGGATCGGGTGGACAGAAGCTATCTTCCATGATTTCGGGACTACGCCTAGAGAGTAGGAGTACCGGAAAAAACGCATTAGAACCGGTGCCAACTCCGGAGAACACGTCCTCAGCACAATTGGGGATTCCGTCAGGCCCACTCAACTTGTGGATATCCAGGAGAGGAGTGCTTTGCGAACCGAGCACTGTGAGAATCGCACATTCTGCATGGAGCACTCACACCGCGGGATGGTCGGCGGTGTGTTCCCCGTCATCAAGAGTCGAGTTGGACGCAAAAGGGAGCCTAAAGGTCGGCTTTCTCTTTTGCGGCGTGGGCCAGTGAGTCGTCCTCCTGTGCAGAGATAGTAGTGATGGCTCACAGAAATTCCTTGGACAGCCTTGGCGATAGACCAGAATACACGGGTTCCCGAAAGAAGGCGAACTAGTTTCTCGCCAATTCTGCCTATGCTCTGACTTTGCCTTGGCAATAACTCTTTTGAAGGACCTGGAGGCGAAGTTATACTTCTTTTTAAGCATTGTGGTGTTTACATCCCAAGCCGCCGAAGCCTCAGCCCAGGCCCGATAACACTCCTGCTTACTGCGTGATGCAGTCTTACAGGAGATTGATTATCAAACCAAGGCTGAGTTCTGCCTCCGATGGGTACCACAGATGATGGAATAAATAGTTCCATTCCCTGTAGCACCACATCAGTGACAGAGTCAGCAACAGCGCTGGGATCATCCGGCGAGAAGCAAACCCGCCCGCATGGGTAAGATGCAAAGAAAGACCGCATTCCGTCCCAATCCACCGACCTGTAATGTCAAACACGGCGGCAACCTGCAGAACGCAACCGCGAGCGGAGCGTGAGTGGCACCACACTCCGGATCAGACAATGGTCCGAAGAGCCGAGAGGGCATCGACGGAAACTTGATGACGTCCGGATGAGAGGTCAGCAGAAGGTCCATCAGCGAAGGTGTATGATCCTCCACATCAGGAATCCGCGTTGGCAAAGTAACCAGTTGCGTCAGACCATATGCCAAGGCAAAGTCAGTTAAACGTGAACCGAGCCATTCGGCGTGGTGGGCGTTAAAATCGCCAAGGATCACGATCTCTGCGGATGGGGTCTGCTGTAACAAGGAATCTGTAGCCATTTGGACGTGGTCGATGAGTCGGTCTGTTTCGGCATTACCGCTATGGGACCTATAAAGCACCCGTAGATGCGCGGATGGTCGTCGCTGTCTACGCGTAGCCAAAGGATGGACAGGTCCGAACCTTCAAGACTGCCGAGGCGTCGAGAACAGAAGTCCTCTCTGACGTATACGCAAACTCCAGCCCGAGGCAGAAAGGAGTGTTCCAATTTGTACCCCGTTGTGATGTTGCAGAAATTCACGGATAGCGTGGCAGGGGTCACCTTGGTCTTGTAGCTCACTTTGCCCGAAGCAGTTATTGTTGTGAGCGAATTTTGCCCCCAGAATACGCGAGGCAGCCTAAGCACCAACGCTCAGAAGTGGAGTAGCATAGTCGTGATGCGCAGCGAGGATTCTTCAGGGTGCTGGTACCTCCTGGGGTAGTCTTTGATTTAATTCCGCTACCATGTTGATTTGGGGAATTGGGCCCAGTCACCTGCACTCACCAGACGAAACGCAGAAGTAAAGCCCACTTTACGCCGGTAATCTGTGAGGTCGTGGTACCAACCCGGCTCGAGCCGGCCCATACGTGCAACAGCAAAAGCTGCCGCGTGGCTCTACCACCGTTAAATATTATAATATTAATAAATCTTCTAGATCTGATGCATGCGCAGTCGTAGTAGTTGAGTAGGGTTAGAGTACCATAATGCAAAAAACTACGAACTGTATGTATGTTATTATAGTATGCAGCAATAGAACGTAAATAAACTGTATCTTTATTTTTATTTTTACTAGCTGGTACTCGTCGCGTTGCTGCCACAGAAAAAAATTGTCGAAATATCGTTTTAAATTTGGAAGAGTTATGTTGTTTAATTAGGAATGATGATACAGTCATTGAAACTGAGAGATGTATAACTTTCAAATAAATTAGTCTATTGTAAGTTAGTTGTAACAAGCAATAAGTTTACAAAGTTTTTGCGCAATCTGATGAACGATATGGCAGCGCATAAAATACGAACAAACAAAAATTATTTTTATATATTAGATTAGATGACGGGATTAAAAAGGCATGACGGTAAAATCGATATAGTATTTAGATTGCTTAAAGCTCTTATCTAGGTTACCAATGATTATCATCAAATGAAACCGAAACATAAAGCAAGTACTTCGACATAAGTACTTTCAATTATCTTTACCTTTTTGAGTGATCTAAAGAATATCAAAAGTTTAAGATAACAACTAGAATGTCGTTTATATAGATACATTAAAAGCTTCATTCCATATTTTTCCACCGTCAAGTTTTATTTTTTTTCTTTAAATAAGTATAGGATCACCCTGAGGTTAAACCTAATTAATAAAACTGAACCATTTGAACTGGTTCAGCAGTTTACTAGAAATCGATGTACATACGCGTAGATAAAAAAACATACATAATATAACCTTCTAGTTTCTTTTCAACATGGTGAAAAACCACAAAGATATGTATATAACTAAAATTAAAACTTTAAAAAACCCCCGAAACAAAAAGAGCTGATTGATGATTTTCAAACGGCTGAACAGAATTTCTTGAAACATAGCTAAGAACACTCTCGATTAAGAGACCCTTTAAACGAAAAAAACTTAATCAAAATCGGTTCATCCGTTCAGGAGCTATCATAGATAGACACACAGATACACACTACCGACATATAACACCCCCTCTGTTTTCATCGGGGGTTAAAAAATAAGACCGAAGAGTATTGTATTGCCTGCGTGTATAAAGTGACTGAAATGCTGCTTTAAAATGTTTATAAAAATAGTTTTGTAATTCTGTTAGTGACTGCCTCATTGCTCTAGTGGTCATAAACGCGATTGCCAATTATAAGTTCCCAGATTCAAATCCCGAGTCGAATTCGAATTCGAATGAAATGAAATATAAAACAAAAATATTTCACAGCAAATGATTTATTTAATTTGATAATTTTCAACCACAAGTGCGGAATAAAATATAAGATAAAAGTTTAATTTTATAGGAAATAAATGTTACAATCCTTATTTTTAGACATGTAGAGCCTAAATTTTAGTGAATTCAATCAAAAGAATATTATCTTTCCACTAAAATTGCTTTGTAATAGCGACGTCTACTTCATTCTATAGGTAAAATAATTTTATTGAAGAAAAATTAGATGGCCTAAACACAATTAATTTAATATAAATCTGTAATTTTACTGTAGTAGTAGTAGTACTGATAATTTTATTCAATACAATTAATTTTATTTATGTGACGATAAATTTGTAATTTTTTAATTCTTTATTTTATTATTATAGAGACATTCAATGTTGACTTCTATCGGTTCTCATCGGGTGGCTAGGCGTCGTTCATGCGCGGAGCCGAGTGTTGAATTATTTTAATTTTTCATTATCTCTTAAACTATACGTCCATATAACATGCCACAGATACACAGATACACACTGCAAACATATAATACCCCTTTGTTTTCATGGGGGTTAAAAAATAAGACTGAAGAGTATTGTGTTACGTGCGTGTATAAAGTGATTGAAATGCTGCTTTAAAATGTTTATAAAAATAGTTTTGTAATCCTGTTAGTGACTGCCTCATTGGTCTAGTGGTCGTAAACGCGATGGCTAATCATAAGTTCCCAGATTTGAATCCGGAGTCGGGCCTGTTGTGTATGTCTATGTGTGTAAGGGTGTGCGGACTGCGTCCCCCACCGAACGGTCGCTGTCTCATTAAACCAGTGTGCAATTAACTAGCTTGTCTAATTGACGTATCGCCCTTGTCACTGCCTAAGTATATCAATATACAACAGGGCCAAAATTAGTTATTGGGTTTTTCTGTCACGAAATTCTCAGTAGCAGCCCGGAGTCAGTTGGTGGTTTTTCACCTCCGTGCCTCGGAAAGCACGTAAAGCCGTTGGTCCTGCGCCTGATCTCTCTCCGATTGTGTCGAATAACTGTCCCATCGGATTATGAGAGTTAAGGAATGGAAAGTACACCTGTGCTTGCGCATACTCTTTGGCACTATAATCCCGTCCTGCACAAATGGCTAGACCCCGTTTAGACTGGCCGCCGTGACCGAAATTCGGTCTGGAAGACATTATTATTAATTATGTTAGTGCTGAGTTGTATACTTTAAGTACTATTGATACTTAAATAAAAAAAAGTTCTAAAAATTTAAAACAAACTTATTAATGTTCCGTTGATTAATTTCATTTCATAGCTTTCGACGCCTTTTCAAACACAGGCATTTTTAGTAACAGGTGAGTGGTTACAATAATGTACAACTAATAAGCTTAAAACGTAACTAGGATGAGTGAGAACAACCAAGCGTAATATTAATACGCTCACTCCACTGCCTTCACCTTTTATCACCCTTGATATAACTTTATTTATAATTGTAATTAATAAATACATATTTTGTTTTGATAAATATGTTCCTGTATCTTAGATCTGCAATAATCATAATCAATGCAATAATGCATTTAAATATACACTTTTATATACAATATTGAATGCTATAAGGCAATAAAGCAAAAACATCGAAGTTACTTGACTTCGATAATGTTTTTGGTAGACATCCTAAGTAAACACCCACTGTGTTAATACCATAAGTGCTCCTGAAATTGGAACCCAGTGTTGATGTACATTAGTTATTCTCGTTATATTAGATTATTAGACATAATTATTATACGTAAATCAATTACACCTAGCCATAAGGCATTGTACCATGGAAAAACGCGCTCGACCTTCGTACCAAATCATCTACATAATAACATTTAAGACGTAATAAATTTAAAAATTTTGCAAAGGTAGGTTAAAATAAATAAATAACCAAGACCCAACCATTTAGTTCTTTGTCATAAGACTATGACTATGGAAATCGCTTGCACCTGGCTTCCGAAAGATGACGATATAAATCATCTTATACATACATACATGGTAGATAAACTTAAGGGAATAAACGAGTCAATCAGCAGATTGTTAGTGACTGATGAAAATGGTAAAAATAAAGAAAAAAAATATTCCGAAATTTATTTGAACAGTCCATTTTTTTTTCATTTAATGTGAAATTTATGAAACTTAAAGGATGAGTTTTACTTGTTAGTGATACATACCGCCTTATTCTAAAACACGGACTAAATATAGTATTGGAGTTAGTACTTGGAATAACGTTTTTCTTAGTTAAACCATACACTAAGAAAAACGTTATTCCAAAACGAAGATTATCTCTATTTTGAGGATTATCTATGGTACTAAAGTCAAACTTCCGCGACCCTTGTTTAACTATGGTACTAACCTCAATTTCGGTACTTCTTAATTTGAGGTTAGCGTTGTTTTCATTTGGTGTTTTTAAAATCGTTAAAAATTGATATTAACATGATTGACTTGATGGATTTAGAAGATTTGGACATGCTAGAGACCACTCGGCGACCTGATAGACATCGACATCGTGTGAATCCGTTTGAATTGAGTGACAAAGATTTTAGGTATAAGTATAGGTTCTCAAAACGTTTCAGAGAAAAAATAGTGGGCATTTTATATTGTGTATATTTCATTGTGATGTAAATAAAATAAATATTATTTATAACTATTTATTTTAATTATTAATAAAAGATGAACAAATATTTGCTGCAAATAAGTGCCTGAAAAGAATCGTTTCATATATGCGGATATTTACAAACATGTATCTGATATAGTCTTAAATATTTAGTTTTTTTATAGGATAATGGTGATAAACACAATCTACCACACACTCACACACACAGTCCACCCGATGGTAAGTAGCTGTGCTGTCACCCGTGAGGACTAAGATGGAATGCCTCATTTCCAGTAAAGGAGGTATCTCTCATACAAAATTTGTCAATAAACAAGGTTAAATGTTTTACTAAAGAAAAATTGTATAAAAATAGTTATTATAATATCAAAGAATACATAAATGAAAATAACCCCTGGGAATGAGGTGATCGCCACCATGCTGGTTCTATTAAAATTCATTTAAAAATTGTACTAAGAAAATTATTGTAAAGTGAAATATGTTTATAAAAAAGTCCCGTTGGGCTTCTTGTTAGTTCTTCCCAGAACAAAGGTATTTTCCGAACCAGTAGTAAATAAAAAAAAATGTCTTTCAATAAGTATTATGTAATAATCTACATTTTATAAAAATCATTCTATTCTATTCTGGTTCTATACACTCACAAACAAACACAGCATCGTTAAGCTGGTATTTAACTTTTTTTTTTCTGACTTTCTAATAAAGATATTTGTAATTCTAATTTTTTAATTTTTAGGTTGGCTATTTTAATATTGTACTCATGTTCCTCTTCCATAATTTCTAGTTGTCTTTTTTTAAATCTGTGTTACTTTTTACAATTCTTTTGTATATATCTTCTCTTCTTAAATTCCATAGAGTATTGCCAAAGATATCGTTAAATATTTTAAAACAATTGATGTTAATAAAACGGCAGACTTATGGGGATTTCCGTTAAAGTTATTTTATCTATAATAGATATAATAGCACCTTATCTAGCCACTATATTTAATACAAGCGTCGAATCTGGTGTGTTTCTGATTTAATGAAACATAGTAAAGTCATACCTTTATTTAAATCTGGTAGTACATTAGACCCCGCCAACTTTAGACCGATTTCTGTACTACCAACATTTAGTAAAATTTTGAAAAATAATTTTAGATCAGATCTTAAGTTTCTTTAATATTAATAAATTGCTACATAAAAATCAATTCGGTTTTACAAGGGTCGCTCGACAACTGACGCTGGAGTTGAGCTTATTAAACATATTTTTGTGCATGGAGAATTCGGAGGATGCTTTGGGTATATTTTGTGACCTTTCCAAGGCCTTCGACTGTGTTCACCATGAGACATTAATCAGGAAGCTACAGTACTATGGTGTCAAGAACACAGCGCTTAAACTTATTATTTCATATTTAAGTAATAGAATGCAGAAAGTTATTATCAATGGTAAAAGTTCTTCCGGTCACCTGTACTAATGGGTTCGATTCTCGGCCCATTCCTATTTCTGGTATATATTAATGACTTACCTTCCTTGTAGGGGATAATCATGATATAGTATTATTTGCTGATGATACTTCCTTGATTTTTAAACTTAAACGTCAATCATTTAAATGTGACGAAGTGAATAATGCTATATCAAAATTAGTGCATTGGTTTAACGTTAATAATTCTACATTTAAACGGAAATAAAACTAAATGTATTATATTTACAACAACGAATGTTAAAAGTCTGGGTACCAATGTGTTTTAAATGGGAAGAACTGAGCCCTGTTGAATCCACTGTTTTCTTGGCATCACTCTCGACGCAAAGCTTCAGTGGGGCCCCATATATCCAAACTAGCAAGCAGACTAAGTTCTGCAGCCTATGCTGTAAAAAGATTAGAGGTCTCACTAGTGTCGAGACAGCTAGACTAGTTTATTTCAGTTATTTCCATAGCATAATGTCTTATGGGATTTTGCTATGGGGAAATGCGGCTGATTCAGAAACTATATTTGTTTTACAGAAGAGGCCATTAATAATAACTGTCCATTTATAAATAAAGTAACATATACACAATATTTAAGTGTAATAATAGACCAGAAATTGTTATGGTATTCTCACAGAGAACATGAATCTAACAGAATTGCTAAATTAAATTGGATATTTCGTACCTTAAGACATGTGGTGCCAAGAAAAGCGTCCACTGAACTTACGCAAAACAAATTATTAAACGATATATACACAGCTTTGGTACAATCCGTTTTAGGGGCAGCCTGAGCACGCACGCTCAGGAAGAAGAGGGTAGCTTGACCGTGGATGCTCAGCGAGGGATTCTCCATTACCAGGGGTGCTGATGTCCTTATGGTGGTGGGGGAGGGGGTAGGAATGTTCAAATTTTTTTATAGGATAGGGTGACAAACGAGCACAAGTCCACCTGATGGTAAGTGGTTGCTGTGACCCATAGACATCTACACCTATCCTCGATTACGAATCAAAATGCAGATGCGTTATCACCCGTGATGACTAAGATGGAATGCCTCGTTTCTAGTAAAATGGAATTTCGTGCTACAACTATACTACTAATATAGCTGCAGCATGGCTATACCACTTAAAAATGTTTTGCCGCCCGGATATGCACTTAGGCTATTAAAATCCTGCCACTACCCTTTAAGGTAATATAAAAATATCGTTGCGTGTATCTATCTATCTATCTATTTATCTATATAACTTGATCTTTAATTGTTATTTTCACCAAGTTGTAGACGGCGGATTGACTTGAAAATTTGCTGTCATACCAAGGACCGATAAAAATACCATAATTTAATAACTTTATCCTAGTATCCTGATCAGGATCACCAGGATAAAATAAAATATTTATCAAGATCATCACAGAAACACATCACAACATCAATGCGAGTTGTTTAAATTTTTTATTCTCTTACATTATTGCATTTAAAATAACTTTTATTTTCAACGCATGAGCGTTAACCGTACCGGTGAATTAAAAAGAGAATAAGAGAACATGTATTAACGATTAAATTATAATGGAAAATTATATGTATTTAATTTAATTTCTTTTTGACGTGTTAATATAGAATTCTTATTTAATAATTTGTATTTATATTTGTATGCAACAAGGTGATGTCGTGATTTCAAAACAAATTGTCATAAGACCTATTTTAGGTAGTTTTATTAATGCATTAATTAGTACTAAAAAGACGAATTATTAATCTTCCGTTAGTTGTGTTCTACAGTTTACAAAAGTTTGTTGTGAGTACTTAAACATTTTATAGAACCATACATTGTAAAATCTTATTCTTTCTTGTTACTCATATACTATTTTACGATACACTTTACTATCTACAAGATAAGTGTTTTCTTTGAAAACCTTTACCAAAGATGAAGGGAAAAGTGAGATCAATTGGATTACTACGTTAGTTGGTTAGCCGCAAGTGATGTTCGGAGTGGTCTGTAATATTATTGAGGAAATATAAGAATAAAAGCGAAAGGCTACTTTAGGAAATTGAGCCCTACAATTATTATTTGACTTTTTATCACAATATCAAGAAAACATTAACTTTGTTTCAATACATATACTATTTTAATGCCATAAGCAGTACACAAAAAATGTGGCAGAGTTGTATTTTTTGTAATCAAACACACACACACACACGCGTGCACCCGCCAAAGAACGTACGCACGCACGCACGCACTCACGCACGCACGCACTCACGCACGCACACCAGCATGCACACACACCACGCTACAGTGTATAATAGTTTCAGCACGAAGACCTACTACTTGACCAAAAACTGAGCACCATCATAAAATAGTAGTATGGTACTGCTGTATTTTGCATTGTCAGTGACAAGAGCCGAGATTCCAAGTAACGGGGCATGTAATAACGAGCAATATATCTTTGTCCCCTTGGGTAAAAATGCATCTGCATATTAATTCTACTCGTAAATCGCAATAGTATTCACTTAACATGAAGTAGAATGTGTGCTCGTTTTTCACCTTTATTTCTATAAAACAGGATACATTTAAGAGAATACTTCAATAGTTGCAGTATAGTGGCAGCGTAAGAGAATCCACTACCCTATATAATCTCGTGGTGTCATAAGAGGTGACATAGAGAAACTGAAATAGATTTTTTTTTATAGGATAGGTTGACAAACGAGCACACAGTCCACCTGATGGTAAGTGGTTGCTGTGACCCATAGACATCTACATCTATCCTCAATAAAGACGCAAAATGCAGATGCGTTGTCACCCATGAGGACTAAGATGGAATGCCTCTTATCCAGTAAAAAGGGTCTCCGGTTCTCTACACTCACTATACGAAACACAGCAGTGTTAAACTGCTATTTTACGCTGGTATTCTGTGAGAGCGTGGTCCTCCCCGGTCGAGCCGACCCATTCGCGCTACATCTATACTACTAATATAGCTGCAGCGTGGCTCTACCACGTAAATGTAGATATTGCTTTGTTATCAAGAAGATTAGATGTTTATATTTCCATAATAACAGAAAGACTGTGGTTGCCAAACCAAACGTGACAACTATGGCAAATATCCCTATATTAGGCAATATATTATGCGGGAGGACTTTGTTCAGTACATTATACATTTGATAGAACTGTACCTAATGAATGAATAATGACGTAAATCATAATACATTGGGTACTTACTTAAATATCTTGGAGTCCCTCTAGATTGGTACCACACTTACCAATTTCTGCCACCATGCAGCTGTTCAACAACGCGGAACGCGCTGATCCGGTTCAAAGGCTAAGAGAACTATTATAATTACAGGCTATGAGATATTTCATTGAGTACTCATGGGTGACAACGCATTTGTGGCCTTTCATATCAGATGTTGGTTTCAGATGTAAATTGGCAGCCGCTACTGTAAACTTACAAATAAAAATGTATGTAATATAATAGTTGTATGTATGTCCAAATGTTACTGAAATAATGATGCAAGATTTAACTGTATTATAATGGAAGTAATTTGATAAGTTTACTAAAACCCCTCATCGTCGACTGTAAAGGCCTATTGTCAACCCAATCAACATTCATTCATCATCTTTTTCTGGTGTGCAATTCCTTTTAATGAGGTTTCTTTAAATGTACATTAAAGAGGCATTTTATTTCAAGATATTATGTTTAAACAAAAATAGGTCATACCAAAATACCTCACATAAAGTACTTAATCATTATAACGGTTGAATGATTTACGGCTCTTGATGTTAGAATTTTATAACATAATCCTTAGAAAAGTTAAAAGGTGCTTTCACAAAATTCATTGCTTTAGGAAAAAGCATTTTATAATTACTGCAGTTAAGAACGTTGCAGCGTGTGTTTAGAGCGTAAACGTTGCCAACAGAGAACGTGCTATGTTTTCAAATTCCTTTGGACTGACGATTTACATTCCTTCCAGAAAAACACACAAAGTACCATAGTCCACGAATAAAAACTTTTATAACGACGTTTTTATTTTGCACAATTTTTAAACATATTTTGGAAAGTTATTTTAATTAAGCATTTATGTATTTTTAAGGCTACATCACCACTTACCACCAGGTGGGATTGTGGTCAAGCACTGGCTTATAATAAGGAAAAGAAAATAATAGATATTTCCGCAAAGTAAAACCAAATTTAACGGTAGCTTAAAATCATCATGCACAAATTTTCTCTCAATAAGCAACCGCAAATATCCGCAAGGAAGATATCTCAGCTGAACAAAAGTAAACAATACAGCCCATCGAATCAATAAGTTAAAATGACATTGGGCCGGCTCGTAGATCCAATAAACGATCAGGGGTTCTTCTCAAAACAGTAACACCGCTCCATAAAATTTATCACTTTTTAAAAATGTAACCCTCTTGTAACGAATTATTTTCCGTTACAGCCTATCAGAAGACCACTGCTAAACACAGGGGGATATTTGCGAAAAGGGAATTGAAATTTTACATACATAATATATAAAATAATACAAAATCTTAAATAATAGTCACACGTGTTTTAAAGAATTATCGAACAGAATGAGAATCGACTTTAACCTAGTTAAACTATAGAGTCGATATTTACCTATATATATATATATATATATATATATATATATATATATATATATATATATATATATATATATATATATATATATATATATTTTCCTTCTTTAAAAAACGTTACCTCCACACTAGCATTTCCTCCTGTATCGTGGGGGCAGTTTACATACATAAATTTCACAAGGACAACACATCCAGACCCGGAACAATTATTTGTAACAATTATAGGGTAACAATTATTATATTATTAAATATATATATTTAATAAAAAAAAAATAGGATAGGGTGGCAAACGAGCACACAGTCCACCTGATGGTAAGTGGTTGCTGTGACCCATAGACATCTACATCTATCTTCAATAAAGAATCAAAATGCAGATGCGTTGTCACCCGTGAGGACTAAGATGGAATGCCTCTTTACGATTAAAAAGGGTCTATATAAAATATCGGAAAAAGCAAAAAAAGATAAGGAGAGTGATTAAGGAAAGTCTGAATTGAAGAAAGAACGCTAGAGACGAGCTCAGATGATGAAGCGTTAGACCCTTCAAATCACACAATAATTTAGTAGAAGAAAGTGAAAATATTACGTAAAAATCTGGTGTACATGATGACTTCTTATATTAACGCGAACACTACACATTGAATAAAACTATTTTACGGATTTTATTGTGTTTAATTTAAGTTATTTTTGAATTCTCGACGTTTCGAGTGCTTTGCAGTCGTTACGTCGAGGTTCTTACGATCCGTTAAGTATAATATCCTCTAAAAGATATAGGAGTGTACAAGCTTGATTGCTTGATTGTGAATGTGGTCTCTTTTATATAGGTCAAACAAAAAGATCTATAAAAACTCGCGTAAAAGAACGTATAATTATAAATGACGTCATATACAAGACGACCCTCGCCATAACATCAGATTTTATCATCATCATCATCATTACAGCTCTTCACAAGTCTACTGCTGAACATAGGCCTCCCCAAGGAATGCCACAAAGCACGTTCCTGAACCACCTGCATCCATCGACTTCCTGCATGTCTTACCAGGTCGCCACTCCATCTAGTGGGGGGTCCTCCTACACTTTGCCTACCGATACGAGGCTGCCACTCGAGAAGCTTTTCTACTCATCGGTTGTCGGTTCTTCAAGTTATATGGCCAACTCATTGCCACTTCAGCTTACTAATACGTTGGGTTATGTCGGTCACATATCAGATTTGATAGAACACAAATCTTCGCGAAAGAACATCGATTCTTACCAAGAATAATACGTGAGGTTAGCGAAATTAAAAAACATCCTAATTTCAATAGAGAAGGTAGCTGGTTTATTGGAATCTTAGGGTGGATAAACGGAATAACCCCTTGGGATCTGTAATTAATAAAATTAAGACTAAATCCAAGCATACCACTGCAAGACTTGAAGACACAATAAGCTCATTTTGCGTAGATCGGACCAAAAGTAATAATTAAAAAGCTGAAGGTACTCCGGGTTAACTTAGACATCGGGACGTCAATCACCCGAGCCCCTACGTGACCATAGGTGCTGCAAAGCACCCGAAAAGTCGGGAACTAAAAAATAAGTTAAGTTAAGCGCGATAAAATCCGAAAAACTGTTTTTAATGTATAGTGTGGTGTGGTGTATAGCGTGCTGAATGGGATAAAATTCTTATCGATCATAAGCAAAGGTAATAACCTAATTTAATCTGTCATGTCCCACCGGTCCACATCAGTCTTGTTGGTGATAATTTTGTAGATAAAGAGTATAGTAATATTTAGAAGGGACCCCTCAGAACCAAACAGTATATAATCACTACTTTTACTCAGAACAAAAGATAAGAGTGCTCAGAACAATTCTTTTTTACATGTTATTTATAAGAATTCTACAACTAAAATTCTAAATTTTATTTAGAATTTTAGTTGAGTTAGTTTCGTTTCTATAAATTTTTATTAGAATTAGTTTCGTTAAAAAAATTGTATTAGATTAGATTCGTTTATAAATTACGCTTCTCTAAATTAATAGAATGTACTTCAAATGACGAGTTTGCGTTAAGTAGGTACAAAAGAAAGTTTGTTGATTAGTTTTTTTTATATAAAATGTAAATTACACTGTTTTTAAAGTTATTTGCTTATATTTTGTCTCGTAACAATTTTATACATTCAGACCTTTTCAATTATTTGTAGATCTTAAAAATACTTGTTTCGTGTGAAATTTGAACCTGCGGCCTTGGTACCATCAATGCTATGCTAATTCGCCACGGATCCGTTAAAAATGGCACTGATATATTTCAAAATATTGCAGACTTTGTATTAGAGTCACTTTTTAACTTCGAATAAAGCTTATTATTATTTACATGTACCCTGTGATTATGGATGCTACAAAATACTCGATATGTGGGGAAATTAAAATTAGTTAAAAAACGCGATATACTCCAATATATGATAATTATGTAGTATTTACATCATTATAAAAATAATCAATCGCTATTTATTGACAATCTACCTGTTTATTCAGCGACAAACGTGCGATACGAGATAACTGAAGTTTATGTTTACAAGATGCTGTGACCAGGATTAAGAAAGGAATGTTTCGGTGATTTGGAAACATTTAATGAATACTATAGAAGTGAAAGAAAGTTGAAAAGTTGTAATTATCGGCCAAATTGGCGATATATTATAGATGGGCCAAATAAAGAGTATCCTTAACCGACAAGCATGTAATCTTAGGCGTAGAAGCGAGAGAGGTGTGTCAGGTTCGTGCCAAATGGAAGTCCGTAATATCTGTCATGTTATGTATTCAACGAAGAAAATATACCTACAAAATATACTCATACTCATTAACATTGTGTTTGTTTCCTACACATATAATTTGTATTGTGTAGACATATTTTACCTAAAAAAGGCATATTAGCGATGCATTCATAAAACTAAAGTGACATACAAACTTACAGTCCACCTGGTGGTTAATAATTCTAAATAAATAATATTAATAATAAATTTGTAAAAACTTACAGTTCACCTGGTGGCAAGAAGCCAATTTCAAACAAAAAAGGTTACAGACGCGTGGTCACCTCTGAAGACTAAGATAGCAAAGAAGCGAATAAGAAGCAATTAAGCCTGTAATTATTCTGGATCTATACCCATGAATGTGTCATATTACTTAATATTACAACACGAAATAATTAATTAATATTCAGACTTATAAGAATTTTATATAGCTTTTTAGGATTTTTATTACAACTCCCAACTAGGTGATACATCCTTTTAATATTAGTTACAGGTGACGGTTTTCCGTTTATCTTTACAGTTTTATATACAGTTAAATTTTAATAATAAATAATAGCCGATTTCAAACAACGAATAAAAGCTAATTTCCCATTCCGAAGTCGGTGCTAAGACATATCGTTAGCCGGTTTATTATCGGTAGCCTTTCTTGTTTGAAATCGGCTTTCACTTTTTATGGAAAATTAATTTTATAACGGACTAAGGAATAACACAATCTCAATATTGTCTAAATAGTTCCATTGAAAATTACATCCTCTATTTTGCCACCCATAAAACATAACCTATTTAATAAATAATAATTATGAAAATTGGTTCACAACGAAGATATCGCGTACACCCATACATAAAAAAAACATAGTCGAATCGTCAACCTCCTCCTTTTTATGACGTTGGTTAAAAATAGTGCGACTATTCGCACACACAACACGACGGACTATTGGAAAATAAATTTTCTAGAACGTGTACGGTTCAAATGCATTAATGTCAACTTTAACGGATATAATGCCACCCTGCCTTGCCCTGCCAACTTGTGTAAAATATTTCCCTTAGTACATATTGCAGCATTACAACAGTAGCTGCAAAAAGTACGGTTTTCTTGCAATAACTGTTCAATAGGTTACTTTTCCCCTTTTATTGGAATATTTCTGGGAACAAAAATGTTCTGCTGAAAAGCCCGTTTTGCTTAATTTAATACTGAAAAACCTTTAGGAGTTATGAATGCTTCATGATTACTGAAATTTAGTTTAAAGCTGCTTTGTCTCCGGGGAAGACTGCTTCAAATTAAAATGTACAAATAAACACGTCACATGTTGAGCTTTGATAACAAATATATATTTAACATTTCAACCTCCACGAATAACTGCTAACATAGCTTATTATAATAAAAAAAACATGCGTGAGTGTCGTGGAACACTCGGTTGGAACGACGTTCCTTTCGTAGTATGTTATTATTGATAAAAGTATTATATTATTGATTAACAAATACAAATAAATGAATTACTGGCATCTATTAAAATGAAGCATCATTTAAAATAATATTTCTTTCATGGCAAGATAAGAAAAAGTGCGAGGGAGATGGATATTATTCCATTTCGCTTCCTTATAGGCCCCAAGGCCGTCTACACTATAGCAAGGGTCGTGACGATAAATTCTTACACTTTTTTTCGCCTAGCCTCCATCCGCCATGACCGTACCGTGCGATAAGGAACTTCAAAATAAAAGAAGTTTTACAGTGCTTAAAATATGAGCACAAACATAAATGCAAATACTAGTACTTAAGAATGATAGAAGGATATCTGATAACTTCCAGGCAAATATTAAAATGTTCTGGAAACTCGTAAGAACTGCCAGGGGAAATTCAATACAGCCTAAAATAAATGCTATACGAGACGAGAATGGCTGTATGCTGAATGATGAAGTTTCTAATTTAAAGAGATGGAAGGAATACTTTGAAAGCGTGTTTATGAGTGAAGAGTCGTCTGAATTAAGTGAAATAGAAATTCCGAAAGAAGTGGAGAGAGGTAGGAGATAAGTGTAGATGAAATAATGAAAGCAATGAAAAGCATGAAAGCAGGTAAGGCAGCCGGATATGATAGAGTATCACTCGAAATGCTAAGGGCTGGAGAGGTAGTGGTGGCAAGCCTGCTGTACACCTTGTTTAATTTATGTTGGGAACTGAAGCGAGTACCGGTTGACTGGTGCAAAGCCTTTATAGTCCCAATATATAAGGGAAAAGGGTCACAGCAGGACTGTAAAAACTACCGTTGCATTAGCTTGCTTAGCATTGTGGGTAAACTGTATGCTAAGGTGTTAATTGAAAGAGTTATGGAAGAAACTGATGGAAAAATTTGGGATGTGCAAGCTGGATTTAGAAAGGGGATGGGGTGCACGGATGAAGTATTTTCCATGCGCATGATTGCGGAGAAGTTTTTGGCCAAAACCAGAAAGTTTTTTGTGCGTTCATGGACTTGGAAAAGGCTTATGATAGAGTGGATAGGAATGAGTTATGGCAAACACTTAACTCATTTGGTTTGAGCGCTGGTTTGATACAGGCGTTAAGGTCTCTTTATAGGGATTCTAGTGCTTCTGTCAGGATCAATGGGGTCTACTAGGACTGGTTTGGCATTCAAAAAGGTATCAGACAGGGCTGTGTAGCTTCCCCGTGGCTGTTTAACCTATTTATGGACAGTTGTTTGCAAACTTTGAAAGTTGAAGAATGTGGGTTGAGAATGGGTCAGTTAACCGTCAAATGCCTTTTGTACGCCGATGATCAAGTCATATTTGCATCGTCGGTGGCCGAGTTGCAAATGATGTTTACTTTAATGAAGTGGTCATTAAAAGAAAGGGGTATAAAAGTGAACGCAAGTATGACCAAAGTGATGGTTTTTGAAAGAGAAGTAAGTAAAACGTTATGTGAAATAAAAATAGAAGGGGAGATGATTGAGCAAGTGGATGAGTTTGCATATTTGGGATGTTTATTTAGCAGGGATGGTAGATATGATAAGGATATGGAATGACGAGGGAACGCAGGAAATAGAGTGAATGGGGCCCTATACGCTATTATGAAAAGTCAGAATGTGTCAAAAAAGGCATGTATGGCAATTCATTATGCTGTGTTAGTCCCTACTTTAATGTATGGTAGTGAAAGTTGGGTCTGGCAGAAGAAGCATGAGAGTAGAATAAATGCTGTAGAAATGCGGTCATTAAGGAGTATGCTAGGGCTGAATCTGAATGACAGGGTGAGAAATAGTGTGATAAGAGAAAAGTGTGGCTTGCAAGATGACGATGTGGCCAGGATTGAGAAAGGAATTCTTCGGTGGTTTGGCCATGTAGAAAGAATGAACGAGGAAAGAGTGACAAAGCAAATTTATGTTGCAGAAGTGAACGGAAGAGTAGAGAAGGAACGCCCTAGACGAAGGTTTATCGGCCAAATTGGCGATATATTGAAAATGGGCCAGATAGGAGTACCCTTAACCAACGAGCGTGTATGCGTATATATATGGATGTAAAAGAGGCGAGAGAAGTGTGTCAGGATCGTGCCAAATGGAAGTCCGTAGTCTCTGCCTACCCCTCTGGGTGACAGGTGTGAGTGTTTATGTTATGTTATGTTACTAGTGCTTGTATCTGAAGTTAATTATTAGCAATTCAATAAAAATCACAATCCATGCAAATATATAATAAACCAAAACTAAACTTGGAATATTTTATATAAGTCTAACAAGTTCTCGTTCCTTAGACACAATTTTACAATACACTGATACAGTAAATAAATATGTGATATTACATAGTACAAAGGAGATAGTATTCATTTTTGAAACATTTTGAATTTAAGACTCAATACAATGTGGAACAGTTATAAATTATTGAAATCAATAACATGAAGCATTAATATATTTTAGCAGGCTATAAAGACGTCTTTATTTGTGAGAAAACACTTCCTTTCAATAATCTATGCCCGATCGTTAGCAATAATGGAATCTTGCCAACTTTATGTCACGAACTTATATTAGTAAGAATCTACGAGACATCCAAATTTACAAGTGCACTTAAAAAGTGAGAGAGATGACATGAGTACGATGCTTTTTAAGCATATACACGTCTTTAAAATACTGGCTATATCGAGAGTAAAGGTTTTCCTCTAGCGAAGCGTCTTTTCTTTTGGTAACGTGACAACCGTTATTGTTTAGAGGATTTTTGAAAAATAACATCATCGAGAAAGCGTACCATATATCTGCGACGAATTGCTAACGATTTATTTATTATATTTTCTTGTACTTTATCTTATTGCGCACGCATATTTGTGCCATCCATCATGAGTGCATCTGAGGATGATCCTCTTTCGCCTACATCAGAAGTGGTTATCGCCCACATATAATTTTCGAATAGTGTGATGAAGTCGTGATGCTGTGCCGGTCGATCTTGAATGGAAGTATGCTGTCGGCGTGGGACGCCGCGAGCGGATTATTTACCGCTGCTGCCAACCGACATTTGATGTGTGAGGGAAGTAAGTTTGTCTTAAATATTGCTTTGAAAAAAATATTTTGTAGTAACAAGTGTTTAACTTTTTCATTGGTTAAGAGAAATGCCTGAAAGCCAAGCTTATTTCAATTGACTAACCTGAGTCTATTTGGGTGATTAATGACCCTGTTTAATTGTAAAGTTGCTTACTTCATTTTATTTTGTGTTTTGGCTATGTCAACAGCCATACCATAGCAGTAGCTCAAAGAGAGTTCTAGTTTAGTCGTCGTTGAGATGTAACGGGTAATGACTGAACATCTCTATGTATGAATGCTCGAAAAAATAAAATGAAGTATAGTATACATTTGTTGCGTAACGAACGATTAAAAAGGTTATGGCTCTTGGACATTTTATTTTGTGATAATAAGTAAAGTTTTCTTTGAACTGATCTAGAATTAAGTATTGTAGAAGTTGCCGGAGGTATTTCCAAGCGTACATATTCTTAGTCACTTATTGTTACTATTTGGTCGCATTGCACGCATTGGTGCGTAGTTGTAACTGCGATTTACTTGTGAGTCATTCAGGAGCAATGGACATTTGATGGTGTGGTGGAAGGCCTTTATCCTATGAACTGATAGTCATTGGCTCTACAGTACATCGTATCACAAGAAGTGATGAAGATATTGGTAACGGTTTGTTGTTAGCCACTGGCACTGTGTGTAATCAAACAGATAGCTTAAGTGATTTTTCTGTGTCTTGGCACACTAGACATAATGATTTTTTCGGGAAAACTTGGCGGGAAGAGTGACCAAAAGAGTGATTACTCCATAATTATTATTATATAAAAGTATGTTTTTTAGAGTACCCTTAACCGATGAGCATGTATGCGTAGGTACATATATGGACGTAAAGGAGAAGTTTGATCACGAGTATTAGAAATGCCGCAAATGTCAACCGTGAGTAAAAAATTCAACGAAACTTTTGCATTTTAACCCAGACGATTCAAACTCGGATATAAAGGGATGGTGTAATGTTGTAAAAAAATTATTACACAAATTAGACGCTTAGATAGAAAATGATTTGATTAGTTAATGGCATGAACAATCGCTAAAATAACAATCAATCGCCAGTAGACATAGACATAGAGTTGAACCGGCACTGATTAACTCGATAGTAAACATGCTCAGTTCACGAACAAAAAAGATTGCTGGTGAATCTCAAGCAGTCCAAATAAAGAAAGGCTGCCCGCAGGGTGGGGTTCTTTCACCTCTCCCGTGGAATATGGTCATAAATGAACTAATAAGCAAATTAAATGCCAATCACTTCTATACAATTGGTTATGCAGATGACCTGACAATACTGGTTCTTGATAAGTAGGAAGATTGATGGGTGGTTACTTTGTTTGTGCAAAACTAATACTTGCAGTAGATGAACTATGAGGTGTTGATGTAGAATTATGTGACGAAATATTTTCTTTTAAAATTGTTTTAAATTTTAAGTATAATTCTTCCGTTTGGGAGTGCAATTCTTTTAACATTTTCTTATCTCCTTTACTCATATCTGTACGAATAAAATATACTAATCGACCCTACTTATTGTAGTTACTTAATACAGGGTAGTTGCTCAGTGAGTGTTATTATAGTAAGATGCTTGCTTATTAGCATCATCATTTGAAAGATGTTTTTTATAAGTCTAAAGAAACATTTTTTTTATATAGGATAAGGGTGACAAACGAGCACACAGTCCACCTGATGGTAAGTGGTTGCTGCGGCCCAAGGACATCTACATCTATCCTCGATTACGAATCAAAATGCAGATGCGTTGTCACCCGTAAGGACACAGATGGAATGCCTCGTTTCCAGTAAAAAGGGTCTCCGGTTCTCTACACTCACCATACGAAACACAGCAGCGTTAAGCTGCTATTTTACGTTGGCATTCTGTGAGAGTGTGGTCCTTCCCCGGTCGAGCCGACCCATTCATGCTACAACTGTACTACTAATATAGCTGCAGCATGTCTGTACCACGTAAAAAAATGAAATAACATATATTCCGTTGTAAATTTTTGCCGATAATCTTGTAATAACTCACTTCTAGTTTCAACATAACTAATTGTATGACGAATTGCAGGCGTCTTATTATAATTTGTATATAACGGAAATTCAGCAGAGGATCCTACTTGTGATCTCGGAAATACATCAGGCTAGAGTTATTGTTAAAAATAATCAAAGTGTGAGAGCGGATGTTCAACTTGCTCTCTTGCTTACGCAATTAATCAATATTAGGAACAAGGAAGCGTACAGCACTACACATTCAGTATAGAGCAAATACATTTCGTAATATTTACCAGTCACAATCACACATTGGTGTAACGTGAAGGACATAATTACATGATAACACCAAAGTATGCAAAGCAACTGCAACATTACTCATCTCAGTGTAACACATGGCAACCTCTCAGCAACACCATCCTCCTTGCCTGCACCAGAAGAATTACTAAAATGAACAGCACCACAACACTGTCTTAATTATCAACACTGTATTAATAATAATAATCTTAGTACTCGTAGCATGACTTCACTCGTAGAATGACTCATGCGGAATCTCTCACGCACGGCGCCTACAGTGAACTTTACACTGCACCAACAAGTGGGGGGTTCTCGATATACCCTCAATTCCACCTCGCTACCATCGATATGACGTTCCGCTAGAGTGACGCAACCTCTCGCTCACTCGATTCAACTGGTATTTTGTAGACGCTCCGACATACATAACTTAGTTATTTGGTGAATAATTATTTTGTTGTCAATATTTGGTCTCATAATTTCATTGCCATTATGTGTAAGTTATGTCACCAAAACAAAATCAAAAGTAAAATTTTACTGATTTTTATTACAGTTCTTTTTGCAAATTATTGTTGAATTTTATAACACAATTTTTTCAGACTTAGCACAGTTTAAATAATTATTTCTATAGTCACTGTAATTACCTATATCCGAAGCTTGTAGGACCAATGTTCATACCACTACTTATTTGAAATTAAACACTGCACATAAAAATTTGTCATATTTTATTTGTTGAAAACGTCACATTGTTTTTCTCCTTATTTGTTATAAAAAATTATAATCAAAACTCTTCTACTTGTGGTACCAAGTGTTTTTCATCATAGAAGCTAAATTTAATCGTCTTATCACTTACTTTGACTAATAAACCCTTAAGAAATGTATCGGTCAGTTGATAACATCATGTCAATACGAACTTTTCTATTAAAAATTAGGAACTTACTTAAAAATAAAGAATTAAAAAGCAATAAAAAGTGTTAAGATAATAAATCTTATAGTCTGCTTGCATTGAGGTTTACTATATTGTAATTATACTATAAGTTGTCTCCACTATAAGTTTACATTCATAGACACTTGAATCAGAGTGGAATAATCTTGGATATAATATTACGAAATTTTCTGACGAAAAGTTTTCCTTGTCAAAAATATGAAGCTTTAGTTTACTATTTGATACAAAAACACTGATAATTATTTGGTTTTTCAATTTAACTCAGTTCTATTTATACCGATATAACTAGGCTAGTTAATTAAAAACTTTAAATAGAATTTCATATTTTTGAATTGAACACATCTTTAGAATCGTTGTCATTTGAAACTCGATGAAACGAAAAGCGACACTAAAAAGAGACAAACATAAACATCTAAAGGATTTAGCTTGCGAGGGAATGAAAATGAAATGGGAATAATAAACAGTAGCCTAATAGCAGGGTGCAGACTGCGAACTCAAAAGGTTGTGGGTTCGAATCCGCCATTCAACTACCGTCGTGAACCACTTCTAACACCAGCATTTTCAGCTTACCAATAAGGGAATATTAATATCTAAAAAATTCAGTGTTTCCTATTACATCAGTCTCCTTCTGTACGGTGATTTAAAGATGGTTAATATACGTTTTAACGGATAAAATAAACAATATAAAAAATTAACAAATTTCCTAAAAGAAATAAAATTAACCATATTAAATAAAATTATCATATTCAATCTGATCATAAAAATCCACGATTTCAAAATTTCAGGTCATCTAGCATTTATTTTACGTACCACCTTGAGAGACAATCAAGTTTTGTTCGATAAAATGACTTTGCCTATAGACTGAAGTAGATGGCGCTATTACAAAGCAATTTTACTCGAAAGAAAATATTATTTTATTTATCACACTAAAATTTGGTCAAAAAATAAGGATTGTAACATTTATTTGCTATAAAATTAAACTTTTATCTTATATTTTATGCCGCACTTGTGGTTGAAAATTATTTAATAAAATAATCATTTGCCGTGAAATATTTTTATTTTATATTTCATTTCATTTGAAGGTTTCACTTTTACTGCATGTGAACTGCACACATGTTTTTTTTTGTTTTTTAATTTTATGGAACTAATTAATATTTTTCATCAGCATTCCAGTTCAGCATTCCATTGACATAGAAAGATCTTATGTAGGACGATGTGCCATATTTACCCAAGATCTCTGCAACTTTTAAAGATATATTATTCTGTTATTGATTAATTATCACATAGTTTTAAATTTGAACTCTACGACTGAAAAAGATATTGGCTAACTGAACTCACTTTATTAAATTATTTATTGTATTAAAAGTATTTGTTCGATCATATTAAAACTTTTTTATTACGTTAGACTTTCGTTTACTTACTTATTTTATTAACTCGATGTTAGTTACCTGAAAAAATAAAACGTAAATCAATGATATATTAACAACGTAGCACGGTAGCATTTCATGATAAATGAACCTGCAGTTACATTAGTCCTGCAGTGTACCACTCATTACACTATATTTTGACACAATGTTAATTTTAATAAATATTTCATGCTATTAATAATTAAAACATCAACATTATACTCAAACTTTTTTTGCTGCCATAGATATTATCAAATGCGTATTCGCTTTTTAAATCTATGTTGTTATATTTGTATTTTCTATTATTTTGTTGTATTTGAAATATATGACCAAATAAATGCTTTTAAGGTTGAAAAAAGATTTATTTTTTCAACCTTATTTTACTTTTGAAATGATTTGTACGCGTATTTTATATTTTTTTATATTAAGTGTACATTCTTTAAAGTCATTGAAATGCTTTTAACCTTTGCTTAAAACCTATTATTTATAACGCAAGAGTTGAACAAGTTTCGGCTGTCAAGAAAGTTGGAATTAACTTTCTGGAAGATGTATTGCTGTTCATTTATAGCCATTCATATTAAAATTTCTTTTCACTAATGTTTAATGTAAAAAACCGAGTTTTGTATAAGTCAAAATTAATCTATTAATAAAAATTATATAATATAAACACTCACGCCTGTCACCCAGAGGGGTAGGCAGAGACTATGGACTTCCATTTGGCACGATCCTGACACACCTCTCTCGCCTCATTCCATGCTCACACGCATACACGCTCGTCGGTTAAGGGTACTCTTAATTTGGCCCATTTTCAATATATCGCCAATTTCGTCGATAAACTTTCGCCTAGGGCGTCCTTCTCGACTCTGCCGTTCACCTAAATTAAATACCGATAAAATTAAATACCGATTTAAAAACTAAAAAGGAATAAAATAATTTCCACATAATAACTTTTGAAGTCGGTGCTAAGATATAGTGTAAAGAACCAGCTTTAGAAGTTATTTAACGGTAATTATTTTTTAGATTTAGAGACTTTAGTTTAAGAAGTTTTTACTTTTTCTTAAAAGTTAAAAACAAAAAGTAGATTATATTAAGTCTAATTTGTTTAACTAGAATCTGTTTTACGAAAGGATTTCCGAGTAAACATGCAAAATAATATGATGTGATGATGATGATTTGCTGCTTGATTGCTTGATTTATATAATATAATTGAATATGTTCAAATAAAACAAGCGCTGTCATCTTTGTAAAACTTATAAAAGCCAATGAGACTGGGGAACAATTTACAAAAAAAATTTGAAGTAGTAAGAGTACAGAGATATTTACTTAATAATTAAATTTAAAATGTATGTAAGTTAAAAACTGCGTATATTGATGGTCTTTGTCTTTATTAGATATTATACTTTATAGTTCTACTGTAGATAAGAGGTCTCCTGTCAATAATGTAAGAAGTTATTATATAATAGCCGCCCAACGTAACACTCTAATCTGAATTGGAGGACTTCACATATATCCGTGTCGTGGTAGCTTAGGGGCTTAGCGCTCGTTGTAAATTTCATAGTACGCAAGCAGCCCGGATTCGATCCACGCCGGCACCAATGAAATTGTTAATTGCAATTTTAAGTACTGATTTACCACGTGCACGGCGGTGAAGGAAAACATCGTGAGGAAATCTGCATGTCTGAGAAATAAAGAATAAATATTTCGAAGACATGTGAAGTCCGCCAACACGCATGAGGGCAGCGCGGCGGACACTTCCTTGCCCTAAATCTCTCTCAGAAGTGACAGGAGGCCTGTGTCTAGCAGGTGGACGTATATAGGCTGTAACTTTATTTTTTTCTTTTTAAATATCCGAAATAAATATTATTTCTCAGACAAAAATGTTTTTATAGTGTATTTTTTTATTGTCCAGTGTGTGCGACTAGTAAGCACATTTAAAATCGGAGATACAAATCTTTATGGGGCCGCCATTGGCAATCCGACTCAGGTCGCTCGTACAGCATACTATAAAATTATGTTCGAACTACTATGGCTCCTCAAATAAAAATATGCCATAATATAAATTTACATTAACTTTATATTATACCGTAACTTTTTAAATATTGTGACAGATTTGGGTATATCATGGTCACTTAAAAGTGCCTATGGCGGCGTCAAACTTGTGAACAGGAGCTGCTTGTGGTGCTGGTCTGCTCGGGTTCGCTATACAGATAAGCTCCAAATTTTTAATCGCATTTTTTGGGGACAGTATAGAACATACTTTAGTTACCGATAAGCCTGTTATAGTTTTTCATTATATGCTTTATAATTTGATTAATCTCTGCCTACTCCTCTGGCCAACAGGCTCGAGAGTTTATGTTTATAATAGGGATAGCACCATAAATAGTTTAATTTGTTTGTTTCTAAAAATTATAGAATCTCAAATTGAGTTACTGTGTTGTTGTTAAGCTGAGCCGTAAAAGCTTAAGGCTTGGGTGCTTGCCTTAAATTTCATAAAACGCAATAATTTAAAGTTACATATTAAGAAAGTTTGATCCCGCCAGGACCATTGAAATTTTTAGTAACAATTTTATTTGTATTTATAATTAACAATTGCACGTTGAAGAGATAAGACTGCGAAAAATTTGCATGTTTGAGAAATTAATAATACACAAATTTTACAAAAGTGCGAGAAAACTTTATGTGTGCAAGACTGTTCCCATCTCTAACTTCTCTAACACTAAAACCCTAACAGAAATAAGAAGAGACTTATGCCTAACAATGGAAAGTATGTAGGCCGTTACTATAACTTAGGTTTACGTACCTTTACTCAACAAAAACATACATCTAAACTTTAATAGAACAAAAACATAACACAATCTACTGACACATCCCTTGAAAGTAAACAAACAGAAGACTGTAGAGAATTTCGGTAATCACATTTTGGAAGACCCTGTTTGTAGCCCATCGACTTAACAGGCGCTTTCAGTTAAGTCGATTAGCACGAAGGATCTAAAAGGATCTTCTCAATCACAGGAAACAATACCGTCTAAAACATGCTTCTGTTTTGTTTTGGTTTTGTTTCTTACATGTACATTATATGATAAGAAATATATTTAAGAAAGAAGAGTTAAGGTTATTATAAAAAATAGATTAATCACAACTACAAATACAATAAAATACGTAACAGTAGAGTCGCAAAGGTGTTACAAATTAAAACTGTGCAACTGCATTTACAATTTTTCTCCCATCTCGCAACTTACTACTGTAATTAAATAAAATTGTTTCTGCAAAAAATTTAAATATTTTTTTTTCATGTGTGCGATAAATCCCCGTCAGCAAACAATTCCCATATGATTTGGGTCACGGACATACATAGCTATTAGCTATAGTATTACGAAAGATTTAGTTAAAAACTTTAGGTTAAGCAAAGGCAGAAGATGCGTTTTCATTGAAAATAAATCATAATATTTTAGTTGATAATTTAGATTCTCGTATTCAATATTTGATAAACACAATTTTAAGTGAAGTAAATTGTTGTATCAATGAAATATTTCATTATATTTATTAGATTATTTAGAAACGGCTTAAATGGGTTTAGTGTTCGAATCTCGACTGGAACAAGTACAAATCTTGATCCAGTTCTGGATGTTAGTTCATGAATGTAAAACGCCTCTACGTTACAGGAGAAACTCTATCTGAATCTGAATTGCATCCGTTATTGCACAAACGTGTACAAATACCATATAAATGTTCCACATTTAAACAAAACCATGTCGGTCTTGAGAAGGCAGCCAAGCCCGTGGTAGTCTTATACGATACTTTTGTGCTTGCTGGGTTTTGACAAAACGTTCAACTTAAATTTAAACGGTATGGTTTAGATTACGTACGTGCAAAGGCAAAATTCAGTATTTCTGTACTTTATCTTTGCTACAATTGTCGTTACACTGTAAATTGTCTTATAGTATGTACATTCATACACACTTGAATTACAATGGAATAACATTACAGGATTTGTTAACAGATGTTTTTTCCTTGTCACAAACGTAGTTTTATAAATTTTTAATGCTGGTTTCCTTGCGATGTTTTCCTTCACCGGCGAGAATTGCAATTACCAAATTCATTGGTGTCGGCGGGGATTGAACCCGTGTTGCTTGCGCATTGTATAATTGACAGCTACCGTTTGGCCCTTGAGCTACTACGGCTCTGTATTGTTGTTAGGATAAAATTTATTAATGCAGACTTACCTATTTCAAAAAAGATAATAATTTTGATTTGACTTCTTCCCAATTTAATACTTATAATAAAAATAAGATAAATATAATGGTGCTTATATAAAAATTCTCATTTTATTTTTGACTACACTTAAATAATTCATTGTCTCGCCACTTTAAAACTTGTATTGCATTCCACATTTTTTAACTTTAAAAATTCGATTTCCAATCGTGTCTCAAAGTGTTTCTCGAACCAGTAACTCGTTTTAACCTTGTTAAGAAACTCGTTTTGAGCAATTTTAACTAAGTTCTTAAAATAGTTCTAAAAGCTGAGAACTTTTTGAAACTATTTTAAGAACTTAGAACCTTGAGAACATGATTTCAGAGTTCTATTGCTATCGAGTTTTGAAAAAGGCTTTTGTACTTAAGAAACATTCTTTCCAAATTTTCTTAATTATCTTAACGATAACATTTAATATATTTAGTTTACTCACAATCGGGTTCCCTTGAGCAAAATAGTCTTAAGATCCACCACTTAACAGCGCTTTCTATAATTCTTCTTTTACAGTGCTCATTTCGTCCCGTGGGAGTCGTAAGAAGCGACTATTAGAAATGCTGGAAAAATCAAATGGCTTTCAATAAATTAACCAGACCACCCGATTAGCATGCAAGCTGTATACGAGCTGTATTGTAGTTCGTTTTTATACTAGAGGCTGTATTTTCTGGCTGTATAAAGGTTGTATAAGCGCTTATACAGTTCTTGTAAGTAAAAATTGGCACAAATTATACAGCTTTATGCGTTAGTAGCGCTGTACAGTAGCTGTACAAGCATAAAAGAGGCTGTATAATAGCTGTATTAGAGCTGTAATTTGGTGTGCAAGGAAACTATTATACTACAGATATTGTCTTATAAGTAACTTTTAAAGAAAAGCGCTTTAAATTGGGTTTTGAACGGAATTACAAATGAATATAAAACAAAAAGAACTTTATTTTCGATGACTAGATTGTATTTATATACCTTATTGAATGATGGCGACATTTAATATCAGAGTAAAAAATATATTTAACATATTAATATTATACTTGGATTGGAGTTGAGTTTTGACGGTGAAAATTGGTGTATTGAACGTGCAAAATTAGATTTACGGTAAACTTGTATACGTTTTCTATCAAAAAATTGCAGCGCCAGCAAAATAACAAAATAATCTAAGGAAAAAATACGGTATACGGTAACTAAATATCGGTTATATAGGTAAGAATAAAAAAAAATAATTAATGGATATGAAGGCACATTGGGGCACAGTGATAATTAGTCAAACTGAAAATAATGGTATAGGCTAAAACTAATGTGTAAATAATATTCCTAAAATTATATTTTTTTATTTTTATGGGTCCTAAAATGGCGACAATTTGCTAAACAGCCTAAATGGTTTTTCGGGAGTCTAATAGTATTAGTAGCTGTACTATGCATGTTATGGATTCTATCAAGCAGCCATTTGTTTTAATCAGTTGCATAATAGAATATTCTTATTACTTATGCTGTATAGCAAATTTTTTCAACATAACATATAATTCTCTTTAGAGATACTTAAAAAGATGACAAATCTTGTCTTGGGAACAGTGTTGGATAACTTTTATTTAGATTTAACATGATTTTATAACTAATATGTGGGGGAAAAAAAGATTTGGTCTTTTTCTTTTTTCCCACGCAACGCATGCAAAATGGTGATAATCTATCATTTACATATACAGATTGCAATTGTACTATGGCTGTTATTTATTTTTTTAGTTTTATATCCCCTCATAGACAGAAGTCATAATACTACTGTATTTAAATGTGTGTACAATAACACCATAAAGATAATATTTAGAAGGGAGTTTGCATACACCATTGTTCAGAAATAAGATTTGAGTGATACTATAATAACACTTATAGCTGTATAAGCAAGTGACAGCATGCAAAAAAAACTTCTATACAGCTTTAATGATAAAATCAGATTCAAGTGTTGCAAAATACTTAAAGTTGTATACTAGAGTATTCATATTCTGAGTAAGAACCATAAGCTTACTTAGATCCCATAATACAGACTTTATACAGCTTGAGCTGTATTATAACTCATAAACCACTCTTATAAGGACACAACCTCTTTTCAACACTGTTATGCGCTTCTAAAAGAACTCTAAGTTCTATGTGGGCTGGTACTTTGATGTTCATAACGCTTGTGTGCTGCTTGGGCAGGGACGGGCAACCGTGTCAAAATTGCGAATGCCTGGTATTACGACCGCCAATATGCCTACAAAAATCTTTCTCTACAACTGAAGAAGCCCATGTCCAGCAATGGACTTTCACAGGCTAGTAAAGTAGAAGAAGATTGAATAAGGAAAATCAAAATGTCTACAAATCAGAAACAACCCATATGCTTATAGTTTAGATAAAAAATATAGATCCACCGATTGTCACACTAATTCACACTAATTCAAATTGAACGACTTCACATATTTAAAGTAAATATTATTTCTCAGACTTGCTGGTTTATTCATGGTGGATGCCTTTATTGCCTAACATGTGGCAAGTTAGCATAATAAATTTGAAATAAACATCTCTCAATGGTACCGTCATTGCACATCTGACTCGGGTTGCTCTTGCAGCACTATAAAAATGCTATTATTTAACCCTCTGTGCACCAGGTGGGGTTTGACAAACCGCAGTCCTTCAAATTTCGCAATCATTTTAAAACTGTGAACGCGCCGAAGTTCGAATTCTCAGTAGCTGGAATTGCGACTTTGCTGCTACGATCAGCACCAGTCTCTCAGCCACCACCAAGCGAGCTACACGTCCTTAAAGTGCGTGTGGGCGTCACACACCCCACCTCATACGGCGCGTTGATAGAGAGGTAAGATTTTTCTCCGATGTAATTTATGTATTTTTTTATTTATGTCTGTTTAATTTATGTATGTTTATCATAAATGATTTAAATGGATTTTAATTCATTACAGATAATAGCTTACATGAAAAATGTCTCATGTCAAGGAAGCTGATATATTACAAGCATTTTAGACGAAAGAGATGACTTTGAGTTAGAATCTGGAGGTTCAGGACCGGGATCTGAAGGTGAATCTGAACATTTGTGTATTCAGAGTGACACGAACAGCGAAGTTGATGCGGATATACTTTCACCCGATTTTGATAGTGACGACGATGTACCACTTTCAGAGCTTTGCCCGTCTAGACAAAGATATTATACTGGCAAAGATAAGATAACGAAGTGGCAAAAAGAATCATGCAAGAGCAATGTTCGCTGTAGAGCAGAAAACATTATTACTCGTTTGCCTGGTGGTATTTCTTTGATAAAAGGCTACTTAAACTCCAGAAGGCATAACCAAAAGCTTCCAAGGGACCTACGCAATAGAATTGCTAAATATTTTGTTGATTCGCCTGAAAATTCAACAGAACTCTTAACTCAAAAATGATGCTTAAGTTACCCTAGAAACAAAGATCGTAAAACAAAATACTCATGTAAATAATGTTACGTGCCAATATGTATGGAGCACACTGATTTTTTTTGTCAAGACTGTGGTCAATTGAACACCGGTGATTTCAATTCAAATTCATCTTTCCTGTGTTCAATTTATGTTTAATAATTAGAAAATATATTGTAGTTTGTAAAATTAAAAAGATTGTGATAATTAAAAGTGCCATTTCAAATTAGTACATAAGAAAATAACTGTTAAGTTACATAAATTACAGAAGTTGTGTATTTATAAATATCTAATATTTAATTCCGCCAAAAAACAAAAAATAAGTAAATCTTGTCACTTTTTTATTTTGGGGTTTGTCACACCCCACCTAATATGGTACGAGACTTTTTATCACCTGGTATACGGAGGGTTAAGTTAACACGTTTTATTTTGCCGTAATTTTTAAAATCTTTATAATAGTTTTTATTGACATTATCCATAGTAAAAAGAAATTATTAACCGATATATACTATTTTTTTAAAAGCATACATGGTAAGCTTTTATTATTTCTTTAGCAGAAACAACATAAAAATTGGTGTAATGTAGCCAGAACAAATTTACTAATAAAGTCCAGATGTCGTGTTAACCGCATTCCACATGAGAAAATTACAAGATCGAGGCGACAACGCCGCTGGCCCCGATCCAAATAGCTGGTTGCATCAGCTACCGCATTTCTCGCCTGATAAATTCTTTTGATGCCACCAAAATTTTAAAACTCTTACCAGTTTTTACTGAAATTACTTTAAAAAATATGTTTTTTCTAAAAAAGTTGGTTTTGTTAATTACTTTAAATGTTTTTAGAAACAATGCTTTCCTTTTTCTTTCTAAACAATGTATAAGTAGTAGAGGTAAATAACTATTACGTATTTTTTTCTATTTTTTATTAATTGATAATAATATGTTTTTTTATAACATTAATTGATTATTTATCATTGAGTAAGTAATAAAGTCAATAATATTAAAAAAATAAAAAAAGGATTGAAGATCCTAGTACTTTTTATGTATTATAGTATTTTAAATGTAGCATTAACAATATGTTTATACCGCCACCTATCTGAAACCATACAATCTTTATAACATATCTCATAGTCGTTAGTATATTTTAATTAATTTAAAAAATAAGATTATAAGGAATAAGCAATACACACCTATAAACAAAACCAAAACTATACATTATAATGATTTTTTTATATCGCTTTAAATAAACGTCGAACGTCTTCTATTATTTACATAAACAATGGTGTATTAAGTGCACTCTATGTCGTAACCTTCGATTTTAGTTACTCTCGTCAAACCGTTGTCAAGGACCTCTTCTGCATACTCTTCGTGCAAATATTTTACTAGCCTTTCTACTATCAAATATTTTAGTATTTAATTATAAACATGCTACTGTAAATAACATGGTATAATTTAATGCAATTCCGAGGCTTACAGGTTATATACGCAATGGAGCCATCATTTGTACAAATACATTAATTGGTTTTTACATTTGTTTCGATCTGAATCTGACTACGGTATAACTACTTTATAAGTTGTAAGCAAATAGCCGTTAGTCTCGCTATGACAATGCTGCTGCACTCATCACCGATTTATAGGATGTGGGTCTGATATTTTGGATTGGTGCTCCGCCATCAGTCGGGCGAATACGTAATTCAAGTGTAACTTGTAATATGTAGGTAAATTAATATAGCAACTGTTAAATGTTGACAATAATCCGTTTTAAATTTGCAAACGTTATTTATTACAGAGTTTCTTAAGACCCTACGAGAATTCGGTGTAACTTTGTAGGTTACGAGCGAACCTTACCTTACATTACTTAAAAACTTACACCCTTCATTATGTTATTCTAATATATTTGAATTTAAAGGAGTTTTATTAGAAGTTCAAAACTGCTACTATATTTTAAATAATTTCAAAAGGTATAATCTTGAAATAAAAATATCATATTGCTGTGTTAACAAAAAAAATTAACAAGTAAATAAAAGTGTGTTTTTACTTTCTAATTTTAACTTGATTAGTAAGATATTTTATATCTTATGTATTTATATATATATATATATATATATATATATATATATATATATATATATATATACAGGGTATTTTGAAACGCTCCGAAAACGAAGACAGACGACAGTACTAACTATATCTTAGATGATGGGTGAAATATAAAATCGATCCTGATGAAAAAAATCATCTTTTCACAACGTTTTATTAGCTTTATTCACGCTCCATCGTGTTAGTATAAATCATCGTGTTAAATAAAACGTTAATTTCATTAAAATAAAACATGAAAATACTTAAACATAAAAGCAGCAGTGGAATTACTAAATTACAATCAGCTGACTAGGGTCAATGTACGCGCGAACGCCGAATTCGCGCGGCCTGTAACTAGCGATGGTACCACAATACCTAATAATTTACAACACTTGTCTAAATACCTAACTTATCTACTTAACCTACTAATTTGCCACTGTGCTTGTCTCCACGTAGCCACTTTAATTGAATTCACAGGTTAAATAAACCAAATAACTGGTTCGATTCCCCGCTAATGAAAAAATACTTAAATAAAATGTTAACAAGGTTAGAGTCATGCTTTTTATCCATTGTGTAGGTATATTTTTTATTCTGATGTATTCAGTTATGTACCTATTCAGATCAGTTCAGTACTAAGTTATTTAAAAAAAATAGGTTAAATAAACCAAATAACTGGTTCGATTCCCCGCTAATGAAAAAAAATACTTAAATAAAATGTTAAAAAGGTTAGAGTCATGCTTTTTTATCCATTATGTAGGTATGTTTATTATTCTGATGTATTCAGTTATGTACCTTTTCAGATCAGTTCAGTACTAAGTAATTTAAAAATTAGGTATGAAACGGCTTACCGAATTTCCGTGGCCTTATGAGATTCTCCAAGGCACATTAATATGTTGCCGTATTCACGAGCACTATAAACGTACGCGTTAGGCATTATTAAAACAAAAAAGAAACACAAAACGTAACAACAAGAATAACACGTAATAACAAGTACGTAATACCAAGTAATAACAATAAGAATTTAATAAACAAAACCAATGAACTGTCGCTCGCGCATGCGTGTCCAAAGTCAGCGCGGAACTGTCTCAAAACTAAAATTAATAGTGAATCCGCCAAAACTGAAGCCTACTGTGTCCTAACTAACGTCCTTGCGGTAAACACTTTGAACATTCCCACAGACCGTCAACTTTTATTTTATAAGTTTAGTTTCCATATGATCCCTACGACTAGTCTTTCATATGGAATTTAGAAGTTATAGTTGTAATTTTTAATACAATTAGACAATCAATTGTACCCTGACGAAACAAGCAGTTCGTTACTACAAAATGATATTGAAATTAATAAACGTACTTACTTGGGTTTGGTTATCTTTGATTTTGTACAAGAAAATAGAAATAAAATGGTATTGAATAATTTAATAGTTAAAATCAATTGCAATTATGATCGACAGTTAATTAATCTAAAAATAATTATTTTACTTTACTTTTATTGACTTTCCGTTTTAATCCTTCCAATACTTTGATTTGAAAACAGGTACGTCAAAACTATTACAAATTACTTGTAAGTTTTATTGTAATTGCCGCCTCTAATTCTTATGTCGCTTGCAAACAAATCTTAGTAGGTAAATTTGGGGAATTTATATGTTGGCGCTGACGCGAGGTGACACACAGTCGGCCGGGTGGCGGCAGCGCGTGGTACAAAGGGGCGCGACGGGGAATGCTCGCCAGTATTGTTGTGCGCACGCTATTGGTTCCTCATTCTTGCCGCGCTTTGAAAGCGATGTTTCCCAATATACAGTCGCACACACAGCTTTCTATGCACGACGCGCGACGATGTTTTTAAAAGGAAGGAAAGAAAATTATTTATATCTATTGTTTTATGACTGAACTAGTGAACGAAAAGGTAAATAGAAGGTGAATGGGGAAATTGTGCAGTAAAGTTAAATGTATTGAGGAAGAATACCGAAAAATTACCATGTGGTCAACCTGATGACGGAAACATTTATCATTCGCATTGATGATGATGATTCTGATGAAGTAGCATCCAGTAACACCAACACACCATCGACATCCGGCTTCCATGTTCCATGTTCTAACGGTATAATGGACGGCGTGCCACCCTTAGCTTAAGTTTTCTTGTTACAAACTACTTTATTTTACGATTGAAATAAAAATAATGCTCAAGCATACATTATCCATTTTAATTTCAACCTCTTCCAAAGTTCTAAGAAGCTAGTAAAGTAACTATTATGATTCTACAATAAAACCATTAATTACTATTATAATATTATAAAACAACAGCCTAGTACCATGTAGTACTTTAGAACGCGACTGTACCCATGCGCAGACACACCCTCCACTGTCGCTCAGCGTCGTGACGGACCTGTACGGAGCTAGATAAAGAGTTTGGCTTCGACGCGGATATTGACCCTAGTCAGCTGATTTTATGATTTATTTATTTTAAATTCCACTGCTGGTTTAATATTTAAGTATTTTCATGATTCTTTTAATGAAATTAATGTTTTATTAACTATATCAACACGATGGAGCGTGATGAAGCTAATAAAACGTTGTGAAAGATGATTTTTTTCATCAGGATCGATTTTATATTTCACCCATCATCTAAGATATAGTTAGTACTGTCGTCTGTCTTCGTTTTCGGGAGCGTTTCAAAATACCCTGTATATATATATATATATAAATATTTTTATCTCTTATAGATATAAAACTTGGCCAGAGTATTCTTTTTGGCATGTTAAAAGTTACCAAGAACGGATTTTATGAAATTCCACCCAAAAAGGGCAGTGCGGGGCGTTAAAACTAAAAATACAATATAAACTTTTATACAGGCTGTTTGTGAAACGCTCCCGAAGACGAAGACAGACGATAGTACTAACGATACCTTTGATGATGCGTCAGAAAGAAAATCGATCCCGAGGAAAAAAGTCATCTTTTCACAACGTTTTATTAGATTTATTCACGCTCCATCATGTTAGCACAGCTAAATGAAACGATAATTTCATAAAAAAAATCATAAAAATACTTAAACATAAAACCAAACTTAAAATAAAATCAGCTGACAATAGGGTCAATATTCTTGCGGACGCCGAACTCTTATCTAACTCGGTACAAAACAATGCATTAGGTATTACCTACTCACTCTACCCTTCCCTATCACACACGCGCTGCCGCTGGCCGGCCGACTCGTGTCGCCTCGCGCTGTGGAATTTACACATGTCAGCGTTGCCAACATGTGGGGAATTCCCCAAATTGCGGGGAATTTAAAGTTGGTTGGGGATTTTATGGGGATTGGTATTATGCGGGAAAATGCGGGGATTTTGAAAACCGATAGCCAGGGCCAAGTCAGAACCCTATTTCAAGAAATCTAAATACTTATCGTAACATTTTGTTAGGTTACTTGTGAATATCGAATGACTCCCTTTTTTAATTATCTTCGTTGCACCAAATTTAATTTTCGGATTTATTTCGGCAACTTTTGTGTATCATTTAATGCTTTTCATTTCTTTATTTTTAATTTTAAGGAAAAAAATGTTCGTTGAAAAGTAAATCTTATAAAACATCGGGACCTCAAACACCTCAGTCCCCACCATGACCATGGGTGCTGTAAAGCACCCGAAACGTCGGTAATTAAAAAGTTAAAATTAAACGCGATATAATCCGTAAAAATTAGTTTTATTTAATGTGTAGTCTTCGCGTAAATATAAGAAAACCTTAAATTAAGAATTTTTTTCGACGATACTGTTATCTGTAATCTGTTCGACTAACCTGATTGGACCGGACGGGTGCGTCCCTTCGACCAGCCGAAAGTGCTTAGCCCGGACGGCACTGTCCCTTCGACCAGTGTAACTCCACAATTCATGAGCCTAAAACGGATGAATGTGTCCTTTCCACCAACCACGCGGCATGGCCCAGTACGACATTGTCCCTTCGACCAGCTTCACACAAATCCAACCCTCAACATCAAACACCAATTCTGTTGATCACAAAATATTCAGAGCACAACTGCTACACTTATCAACACATTACAACACAAAAAGGCCACTCATTCTCTCAACTCATAGCATGTTAAAGTTAAAAATTTCCACGGTACATCGCTAAACATTTCGAACTTTAAAATGTACCCCATGTAAATCATATTTCGCATGACCATAAAACTGAGATAACAAATCCAGTAATAACTTCATCACGCATGATGGTTTTAGGAATTTACTCGATGAGGGATCATAAGTGAAGACCAGTTTCGGACACTGTTCCTTTATCTCTGATTTCTTTACTAAGGGACATGCCATTTTATTAAGTTTAAGCTCGATAAGACAATTAGCTGCATGATGTTTTAAAGTAATGCCATTAACAAATCAAATCATTTTCTATCGAAGCGTGTGCAATAATTTTTACTATATTACACCATCCCTTGTTGTTATGTGTCATCCCTAGTTTGGATGGTCTGGAATTAAATGCAAAAGTTGCATTGAATTTTTACTCACAGTTGACTTTTGCGGCACTGCTAATACTCGTGATAAAACGCCTCCCTTACTTTCATAAATGTACCAACGCATCTCTTCTTCTTCGTCCCGCCAAGTTTTCCCGAAAAAATCATTATGTATGGTGTGCCAAGACACAGAGAAATCATTTAAGTTATCTATTTGATTATACACAGTGATCACAATGCCGCAATGGCTAGCAACAAGTTGTTACCCATGTCTTTATCACTTCTTGCGATACGATCTCTGTAGAGACAACGACTATCAGGTCGTTCCAAGTCGACCAACAGTAGTCTCTACGAGATAAAGGCATACCATCACATATGCATCGCTCCTGAATGACTCACAAGTAAAGCGCAGTTACAACTACGCACTGATGCTAGCAATGCGACCAAATAGTAATAGCAAGTGACTAAAAGTATGAACGCTTGGAAATATCTTCGGCAACTTCTTCAATACTTTATTATAATTTAACTAGATAAATTCAAAAGAAATTTTACTTATTATCACAAAATAAAATGTTCAATAGCCAAAACCGTTAAACGTTCGTTACGCAACAAATATATACTACACTTCAATTTATTTTTACAAAATTCATTTCTATGTTTCCCCGTGACATCTCAACGACCACTAAACTAGACCTCTACCAACATCATACGCGTACGGCACCCACTCTTTGAGCTACGGCTACGGTATGGCTGTTGACATAGTCAAAACACAAAATAAAATGAAGTAATCAACTCTACAATTTAACAGGGTCATTAATCACAAAAACAGACTCAGGTTAGTGAATTGAAATATGCTTGGCTTTCAGACATTTCTCTCAACCAATTAAAAAGTTAACCACTTGTTTCTACAAAACATTTTTTTCAAAGCAATATTCAAGGCCAATTTAAGGCGCATTTACATTAGTCGGTTAGACCGTATTCGGCTGCAGTCCGTATTCGGTCACCGACTAATATAAACAGGTATTCGTTTGGCCGTATTCGGTTTGGCCGTATTCGGTCGAGCCCGTTGTCGGTGTCGAGTGCGCCGTGCCCCGCCCGTCGCCCGCCGCCCGCAGCCCGCAGCTCAGTTTGAAGAGCGCGAGCCAGTCCGCCGCACGCGCACGATTGTGCATATTAAAATGGCCTCTCGAAAATTAAGTGACTCGGAAATGACGCACTTGGTAGAACTGTATCGGGAAAACTAAGTTCTATGGAAAGTTACACATAAGTCGTAAAATCATATAAACAACAACGGTCTTTCATCATGATAACGCTAGACCACAAACATTTTTGGCCTCTCAGCAAAAATTGAGAGAGCTTGGTTGGGAAGTGTTAATGCATCCAGTATATAGTTCTGACCTTGGACCCTCAGATTTTCACCTGTTTCAATCTCTTCAGAATTCTTTGGGTAGTGTTAGGTTAATATCAAGAGAGGACTGTCAAAACTACTTGTCGCATTTTTACCTACAAGATGGCAACAAGTTATCGAACAAAATGGCACACATACTATAATTAAATGTAATCAAACTTACGAAATTAAACGAAATGTATGAAGTTCATGACTCCAAATGTCAGGCAATTAAATACTAACGTAATTCTAAATGGGGAGGAACTGAGTCTTGTCGATACCACAATTTTTCTTGGAATAACACTAGACGCGAAGCTTCAATGGAGCCCCCATTTATCAAAGTTAGCAAGCAGACTTAGTTCTGCAGCATATGCTGTAAAAAGATTAGAAATCTTACCCGTGTGAAACAGCTAGACTTGTTTACTTTAGCTATTTTCATAGCATAATGTCGTATGGTATTTTGCTATGGGGACACGCGACTGACACTGAAATTATATTTGTTTTACAGAAGAGGGCCATAAGAGCAATCTATGATTTAAATCCGAAAGAGTCGCTCCGACAAAAATTTAAGGAAATTAATATATTAACTTTGGCCTCTCAATAAATTTATGAAAATGTAATGTACGTACACAAAAATAAAAGTAATTATACAAAAATAAGTTATATTCATTCTGTAAATACTAGGAACAAACACAAGCTAGTAGTAGCAGTTACTTAACTCCACCGAGTCAGTAATTCATTCTTGGGGCGATGTATACGCTTTTACAACAAAATCCCAGAAAATATACAAAATTCGACCTGCTCAAAATTCAAAAACTTTATTAAACATAGTTTGTATAAAAAGGGTTATTATAATATTAAGGAATATATGGATGATAATAACCCCTGGGTATGAGGTGTTCGCTACCAAGCTATTTCCAATTTATTTTGTGTGGTTAATTGTGTAACATACATGAATGTAAGCTGTTATTTTAAAAAAAAAGTCCCGCTGGGTTTCTTGCTGGTTCTTCCCAGGACTGAGGTTTTTTTTTCGAACCAGTGGTAATTAAACAAAAGAGTGACTTTCAATAAGTATTATTTATAATTTATATTGAATAAAATAGTTTCTGTTTCTATTTCTTTGAAAAAAAATCTTGAATTAGTATTAGTAAATACGAAGAAACTTTTTCCCCGACCTTATATATAATTTTTATGTGATAAGTAAGTATAAATACCTTATCATTTCAAATTAAAAAAATATTCAGACTTATTTCTCTAAATGCAGCAGTTTTGTTGATTACTTTAGTTGTTAAATTTTAGCTATTGAGTTCACTTTTCGAGTCAATTGTTTAGTAATTATTGCAAGCCTCATAACGCGAAGCGTTATTATGTAGTGCTTTACTCCCAACATGTGAAGTCAAGAAATTTTGTGTTCTTAAAATGCCTCTATCATAACCATATTGCACTTATACGATAATATGAGTCGCCGTATATCAAGAAAACACTAATTAATCGGTACCAAAGAAACGACGCTTTGCTAGAGTAAAACCTTTACTCTCAATCCAGCCAGTATTTTATAGACGTGCCGACATATATATTATAAATTACATATGTTATTTAATAATTAAGATTTGATCGTCTGTTTGTGATATCGTAATGATTGTCTGTCTGTCTGTACGCTTTGAACCGATTGTTTTGAAACTTCACGAACAGATAGAGAGCAATTCCAGGAGGGATCTAGGCTATATTTTACATAAAAACATGTTTTTGATGTCTCTTATACTATAAGAGATATTTGAAATTTTCAAACAAATTTTTTACACTAAAAGGTCCATAGATAGATAGAAAGATAGACTTTATCTTCTATTAAAGTTTAAATGAAAAATCGTTTTTTTTTAATTTACCACCATTTTACAACAAAACTGTGAGTGTTAAAAATAAAGTGATAAGACCTTTTTACGTAAAATTAAGATCTTTAATTTTTATTCCTTACATTTTCCCATTACGCACGTTTCGAGATCAATCAAAAATTTAGTTTGAATTGTTTTTTTTAATTGGACTACCAACACAAACTATTACCACAATTATTCGAGTAGATCTGCAGATTTTGTAAAGATTTATGTTTTCCAACGCGGCGAACACACTTTCAATACACAATCTAATCTGAGTGACACGTAATAGCATTCACTTCTAGCACGATATTTTCTTTTAATCCTAATATAGCCAATGGGCTATAGGGAGTGATGGCTTACTATGAATATTTTACCTCGCATTTTTTTAAATAGGTACGTTATTTTATTTAAGCTAAATTTAAATTTACGTCCACAATTTTAGTTACTAAGCTGAAGAAAAAAAACACATATAAAAATAACAATCTAAGATGCTAGTTAATATGAACATCCAATAACAAAAAACTTTTTAATTTATTTATATTCAAATTATGCGTTCAGCCTGTCAAAAGTTCACTGCCGAACACAGGAGTCCATTAGTGTATTACTTCACGATCAGGTGAACTCTTAGCTCGTGAGAAACATGTTACCTAAATAATAAAATAAAAATAATTATAATTAATTAAAATAATCACCAGAAATAATACCGTAAAGTACATAGAGATATTTTAACCCAACATAGATTGCACAATGATTTTAACATTATATTGTGGACGGATATTTTCCAAACACTTCTATGCTTTCACAAGTAATTTTCAATATTCACAGGATGTCGATATAGGTAATGGAAACCACTCAGAGCTCTTGAAATTGTGTTACCGCTGAATAAGTGTGTAAGGGAGCTTTTTCGGCTTAATTTATAAATATTATCGGAGTTGTTATTTTTTTGATTAGCCTCTTTACACTACTCTTTACGTAGTAGAAATTTAAAATACTTGTGAATGCAAGTTTTAAATTGAACCCCATACGTAACATAAAATTAAACTTTATTTTTAAATTAAAATAAATTTAAACTAGAAAGACCTCGTAGCAAAGCAAAGCCATGGTCGGTTCAAGCTATATGGCTAGTCCATTGCCACTTCAACTCGCTATTCTGTTGGACTAGTCTGGTTCTACTGCGGATATGCGCATTTCTAAGTTTATCACGGAGAAAAACCCCGAGCGTAACTCGCTGCAGCAGGCCAGCAGTAAAGCACCATATCTCTGATCCATAAGCCATCACTGTTAACCGCACTTTTTGTACAATCTTGTTTTCAAGTTTTGAGGTATACCTGACGAGAATTTTTATGGTGACAAATAATAAAAGATTTTTGTAACTTGAAAATTGGTACGTACAATTACATGAGAATTAAAATAATGAAATACGCATTTTAAATTTTATAAAATCTAAGTTTAAAGTGTTAATATGAGGGTATAATGTGTGCGTGGGGGAAAATGGCTTTGTATCTCGCATGGTGGTGAGGATACACTTAAAACGAAATTATGGTAGGTATGGATAATTCATATTTTCGAACTTAACAAAAGCTCGCTGAGCGACCGTAAGCTTTCTCAAACAGCCAGCAGTGAAGGACCACGTCTCAGATCCATAAGTCATCACTGGCAACACGCACTGGTTGTGCAATCTTGTTTTCAAGTTTTGAGGTATAGGTGCCTGACGAGAAGCTGTGTCGTAATCTCCGCGAACGCTGCCTTTTTTTACATGGGGAAATGCCTACGCATACCCGCCTCGCCGGGGCAAGGACGGGTTATTTCGGACTCGCACCGACTAAAACACCATGGTGTTCCACCTTCGCCGCATATTGGCAGGCCACGAGAACGCTTTCGCACACATCCGCGGCCCCACCATCGTTGGCCACCCCATGGCAGCTCCTCCTATTGGGAGGACTTCTCTTCCCCATTCTCCTTCTCAGGCAACCAACTCCAGCTGCGTAACGCCCCCCCCGAGTACGATACGCGAAGGATACCTAGTCGGACCACGGACACATACTCGTCAACAAATTCAATCTTAGTGGTCCCAACAACTACCGGTTATAAGTGTGATATAATTAACGATTAAACGAACTTACCTTAAGTGACGTTCTATCATAATCATACGAGGTGCTTCGTCCTAAGAGATTAGTAACTGGAACTTATTAAACACATGTAGTATCACGTCTAGGATTCACCACTCGTACTATAGTTTAGAATCTAAAAATTTCAAATCCCTCCTTTTCTCTTCTTTTTCCTGTCACGGGAATGAGGAGAACTCTTCTCCGCGTACCATCCATAGATTCTGACCTCGATATGTCATTAAGGTTAGAGCTGAACACAAAAATTTTAATATTTCCTGGATTATTGGGCACAGAAGGACGGGCGGGAGTAAGTTACTAATCTCTTCGGACTAAGCACCTCGTATAATTATAAAGATAGAACTTCACTTAAGGTAAGTTCGTTTAATAATTCATTATACTTCGTGCTTCGTCCTCTAGATTAGTAACTGGAACTTATTAAACACATGGAGATATTGAGAGAACAGGAAATATCAAAATTGATATAAGGAGGGTAAAACTATTCTGTATTTATTGGCCATCAAAGATGTGATAAATACATGCTCGGCATTATTTGTACTATATATTACAAATTATAAGCGCATAAAATACGAACAAACAAACATTATTGTTTATATATTAGATTTCATTAGTTACGGACGACACTTGCGAACGTTAACTTATCACCGTTGTTTAAGATATTCTTATTATAAAATTTGTATAAGGTTGTCAAAGCACTAGTCCATCCGGCCGTGTTACTAATCACCTAATCAGCGTTCACCCTGGAGATACTAGTGTGCGATGTGGCGGCGTGTCGCGTACTTTGTGCCGTAAATATGAACATATCAAAACCCAAATATTTTAATGTATATCTAATCCCGCTTAGCATTTGCGTGAAGACTGGCCGGTGTGGCTTCTTAAACGTCAAGGGTAAGGCATTATGTTGACGAAACTGGGAGATATTTTATTTTTGTTGTTTTTTCACACAAGTATTTTAGAGTTTGAGCTGGACAAATTACGGGTGTTTCATCGAAATTAAATATGACTTGTATGGGCTGATTGGTTTAAACTCTAGAGATATTATTTATATCGTGAATTTTTATAACAATTTTATGTTTTTATATATATATATATATATATATATGGGGATGAGTCGCTCGCGTCCGTAGGCTTCGACCACCTAACCCTAGGCCCACCCTACACGTGTCCCCCGGGTGGTGCTAAACGAGCGACAAAGCCGAAAGGTTATTATCAATATATATCAATACTCGGCTCCTCGCCGTATGGTAGCGGCGTAAAATCTACCACCCCCTTAGACCGCACCATGAGCCAACACGTTAAAGGAATGGCCCCGAGTTCCCGGCGCCCCTTTAATGGGGCAGGGGTGCGAAGAATCTCCGGGAGTAAAACCGGCGACGAGGTTCGCCACCCGTCACGTTCTGTCTCCCGGAGGGGCGAAAAGTGGATTGCGGAGGCCCGTCTGGCTACGCTGAATGTATGTGGAGCAATGAATGATAAGATGGATGAAATATGCGAAATGATGAATGATAGAGGAATAGATGTGTTATGTGTAAATGAGACGAATGAAAGGGAAAGGATGCCACTGCACATGGCATGTATACCGCTTACTGGTCTGGTGTAGACGAGACCGAGCGGGCATGCCAGGAGTCGGTGTCATCCTTTCAGAAAGAATGGTCAATGTGAAAGAGTATGAATGTAAGCCAAGGCTGCTGTGGATACGAATGAAAGTGGGCTTAAAGAAGTTGTTTGTGCTAGGGTGTACGCCCCAGACATGTCTAAGCCCACTTATATCCGAGAGCAGTTTTGGGACATGGTAAGGATGGTGTTGATGAAATGTAAGGAAATGAAAATATCATTATGTTAGGAGATTTTAATGGAAGGTTGGGGTGAAGAGGTCTGGTTATGAAAGGATATTAGGAATGTTTGGCGACGAAAGTGTAAATGAGAATGGTGAAGACCTCCTCGCCGTATGTGAGGAAAAGAATCTTTTTGTGACGAATACTTTCTTTCGCCATAAGAGGATTCACATGTATACATGGGAAGAGGTAATGATAGAAGCATGATAGATTTCATAATTGTGGATGAAGAATGCGGAGCGCAGTGGTAGATACAAGAGTTTACCGGGGATCCAACGTAGGGACGGATCATTACCTGGTCTTATGCCGAATTAATGGTCTATTCAGGCGTTGGCGGCATCGGACATCTGTGTCTACCACTGCGTTACAACGTATAAGAACAGAGAGGTTACAAGATGAAGGTGTGAAAGAGAAGTATAAATGTAGACTGAGGGAGAATATAAATGATTTGAATGAAATATGTATGAATGATTTAGACCTGAAGAATGTATGGAATAATGTTAAGAAAGTTTTGGTGGATGCAGCCACCGAAGTAGTAGTGTAAGTAAGAGAACGAATGAAAGGAAAAATAATACGTTGTGGTGGGATGATGAGATTCGGATGGAAGTTGAAGCAAAGAAGAGAGCATGGCTAGATTACTGGCAACCAAAGCTGGTAATTCTGGCGGTATGAATGATGAGATTGAAAGAAAAAGGCAGACTTTAGACTTATAAATAAGAGAGTAAAAGAAGTTGTTGAAAGGAAAAAGCAAGAAAGAACGGATAAGAATGATAGAAGGATATCTGATAACTTCCAGGCAAATATTAAAATGTTCTGGAAACTCGTAAGAACTGCTAGGGAAATTCAAAACAGCCTAGAATGAATGCTATACGAGACGAGAATGGCTGTATGCTGAATGATGAAGTTTCAATTTAAAGAGATGGAAGGAATACTTTGAAAGCGTGTTTATGAGTGAAGGGTCGTCTGAAATAAGTGAAAAGAAATTTCGAAAGAAGTGGAGAGGTAGGGAGATAAGTGTAGATGAAATAATGAAAGCAATGAAAAGCATGAAAGCAGGTAAGGCAGCCGGATATGATAGAGTATCACTCAAATGCTAAGGGCTGGAGAGGGAGTGGTGGCAGGCCTGCTGTACACCTTGTTTAATTTATGTTGGGAACTGAAGCGGGTATCGGAAGACTGGTGCAAAGCCGTTATAGTCCCAATATATAAAGGAAAAGGTCACAGCAGGACTGTAAAACTACCGTAGTATCAGCTTGCTTAGCATTGTGGGTAAACTGTATGCTAAGGTGTTAATTGAAAGAGTTATGGAAGAAACTGATGGAAAAATTTGGGATGTGCAAGCTGGATTTAGAAAGGAATGGGTGTACGGATCAAGTCTTTCCATGCGCATGATTGTGAGAAGTTTTGGCCAAAACCAGAAAGTTTTTGTGCTTTCATGGACTTGGAAAGGCTTATGACAGAGTGGACAGGAATGTGTTATGGCAAACACTTAACTCATTTGGTTTGAGCGCTGGTTTGATACAGGCATTGAAGTCTCTTTATAGGGACTCTAGTGCTTGTGTCAGGATCAACAGGGTCTACTCCGACTGGTTTGGCATCCAAAAGGTGTCAGACAGGGCTGTGTAGCTTCCCCTGGCTGTTTAACCTATTTATGGACAGTTGTTTGCAAACTTTGAAAGTTGAAGAATGTGGGTTGAGAATGGGTGAGTTAACCGTCAAATGCCTTTTGTACGCCGATGATCAAGTCATATTTGCATCGTCGGCGGCCGAGTTGCAATGATGGTTACTTTAATGAACCGATCATTAAAGAAAGAGGTATGAAAGTGAACGCAAGTAAGACGAAAGTGATGGTTTTGAAAGAGAAGAAAGTAAAACGTTATGTGAAATAAGAATAGAAGGAGTTGATTGAGCAAGTGGATGAGTTTGTATATTTGGGATGTTTATTTAGTAGGGATGGTAGATATGATAAGGATATAGAACGACGAGTGAACGCAGGAAATAGAGTGAATGGGGCTCTACACGCTATTGTGAAGAGTCAGAATGTGTCAAAAAAGGCACGTTTGGCAATTCACAATGCTGTGTTAGTCCCTACTTTAATGTATGGTAGTGAAAGTTGGGTCTGGCAGAAGAAACATGAGAGTAGAATAAATGCTGTAGAAATGCGGTCATTAAGGAGTATGCTAGGGCTGAATCTGAATGACAGGGTGAGAAATAGTGTGATAAGAGAAAAGTGTGGTTTGCATGATGACGTTGTGACCAGAATTAAGAAAGGAATGCTTCGGTGGTTTGGTCATGTAGAAAGAATGAATGAAGAAAGAGTGACAAAGCAAATTTATGCTGCAGAAGTGAACGGCAGAGTCGGAAAGGGACGCCCTAGACGAAGGTTTATCGACCAAATTGGCGATATATTGGAAATGGGCCAGATTAGGAGTACCCTTAACCGACGAGCGTGTATGCGTAGATATATGGATGTAAAGGAGGCGAGAGAGGTGTGCCAGGATCGTGCCAAGTGGAAGTCCGTAGTCTCTGCCTACCCCTCTGGGTGACAGGCGTGAGTGTTTATGTATGTATATATATATATATATATATATATATATATATATATATATATATATAAACAGAAACAGAAAGGAACAGAAACTTTTATTCATATAGATTATAAATAATACTTATTGAAAGTCACTCTTTTGTTTAATTACCACTGGTATGTTACATAATTAACCACACAAAACAAATTAGAAATAGCTTGGTAGCGAACACCTCATTCCCAGGGGTAATTATCATCCATAAATTCCTTAATATTATAATAACCCTTTTTATACAAACTATGTTTAATAAAGTTTTTGAATTTTGAGCAGGTCGAATTTTGTATATTTTCTGGGATTTTGTTGTAAAAGCGTATACATTGCCGCAAGAACGAATTACTGACTCGGTGGAGTCGAGTAACTAGTACTAGTAGCTTGTGTTTGTTCCTAGTATTTACAGAATGAATATCACTTATTTTTGTATAACTACTTTTAGTTTTGTGTACGTACCTCATACATTTTCATAAATGTATTGAGAGGCCAAAGTTTAATATATTAATTTCCTTAAATTTTGTCGTAGCAACTCTTTAGGTTTTAAATCATAGATTGCTCTTATGGCTCTCTTCTGTAAAACAAATATAATTTCAGTGTCAGTCGCGTGTCCCCATAGCAAAATACCATACGACATTATGCTATTGAAATAGCTAAAGTAAACTAGTCTAGCTGTTTCCACACTGGTAAGATTTCTAATCTTTTTTACAGCATATGCTGCAGAACTAAGTCTGCTTGCTAACTTTGATATATGGGGGCTCCATTGAAACTTCGCATCTAGTGTTATTCCAAGAAAAATGGTGGTATCGACAAGACTCAGTTCCTCCCCATTTAAAATTACATTAGTATTTAATTGTCTGACATTTGAAGTCATGAACTTCATACATTTCGTTTTAGTGCTATTTAAATGCAAGTTATTAACATTAAACCAATTTACTAATTTAGATACAGCATTATTTACTTCGTCATATTTTAATAATTATTGTTTTAATTTGAAAATTAATGAAGTGTCATCAGCAAATAATACTATATTATGGTTATCCCCTACTATGTAAGGAAAGTCATTAATATATACAAGAAACAGAAAGGGGCCGAGAATTGAGCCTTGAGGCACGCCCATTTGTACTATCGACCCGGAAGAGCTCATACTATTAATGACAACTTTTTGCGTTCTGTTACTTAAATATGAGACAATTAATTTAATATATATATATATATATATATAGCATTTTTATACACAAACTATTCGATTGTCTCGATTCTCAGGTCGCACGTTGAAGGGTCTGAGGAATAGTCTTATTTTTCATATACTCATCATGACCTCATAAGTAAAAAGATTTGCATAAAGTATACCATATTTTATCCCAGGACACGCTGAAAGCAACAACCGAACAGACTCCACGTGTTGCTTTATTTTACACCTTTTAAGTTTTATAAAAGTTGTATTTATTAGATTCAATATTGGAACCGAAAAATGTGTAATTTGAATGCGCTTTTTTCAAAATTAATTTTGAAAACAAGCGAAGTTAGCAGTTTAAATGTAACAATATTTTCTCATTACGCTCGCAGTAATTCGATGTACGAGACCCGTCATCCAGATTTACGGTGGACATTCGGCTGTTCTTGGTAACTTAGTTACGGGTTTCATTATTTTGGTAAATTATTCACCGTTATATAAAAACCGAAGGTACTTTTGAAAATATTGTACATTTTTATTGGTAAAATAAGCGTTTTTCATAAAAGATAGACGGTTATAAGGCTCCGAATGCAGTGGCACAGACGAGCCGCGGCGCAGAGGGCCGCCGGCTAGAATCCAGCACGGAACTAGTATTTTGCATGGCCCACAATTAACCGTTCCGGGTTCTGACGCTTCTCTTTGCGGAATTCATGCATGTAAACTGCCTCCACGATACAGGAGAAAAACCCAGTGCGGGGGCAACGTTATTTAAAAATATAATAATAAAAATATTGAGGCCATTTAACAGTTACGGAATGTAACTTAAATTCCGTTCGCAAGTCTTTAATATTATTTAAAATATAGAAAGAAAGAAAGAAAGAAAGAAAGAAAGGTTTATTCTCCAAAATGACGCCATCATAGATAACATAAAAAAAAAAAACACATAATTTACAAATAATATTGGCTATACAATATAAATTACAACATACTACATATTACAAACTACACAATACCTATACTCGTACGTGTCAAGGCGTCATCTGGGAACAGGAGCACACTCAGCATAATGCCATGAATTTTTTTCCATGGCGCTGATTTTCAGTGTGTCCAACTAGTGACTTACCGAAGTCAGTGCTATATGTATACTCATTTTATTATGTTTTAAACAAAATTATGATGACAGAATTATGCACAACACGGGGGAAAGAGACAGTAATTATTTTAAGTGAGAGGGAGAAAGTAGCATTCAAGGTCGAATGCCACTTCGACACAGCACGTCCGTTTATGTTGCTTTCAGATGCTCTTAGAAGGTCTATACGGACGCTACAAAAGGGGAGATTATTAAGATACTATAAGGGGCTATATACTACACTATGTAATTATTAAAGAATATAAAAGTATATAAGAAGACAAAGAATACAAAAGCCGCATTCAAGAGGACGATTTTGATGCTCCGTTGTTAATAATCTATGACGATGAGGTACGTAATCGTGCAAAGCGTTATAAACTTTGATCAAAGTTAATCTGACTTTGCAGTAATTGTGTTCTATATTTATTTTGAATGTGTACTGCTTTCAGATTTCGAAAAGGAGGCGGTATATCGTTCCAGCACTTGGATGCGGCGTATTTGAAACTTCCTCGGAAAGCGTGTGTGCGGTGACGAGGCACGACGAGTATTCCTCTAGTGTATTATAAGTTTTACATCACGTGACCATATGAGTTTGTCAGCAAGATAAGGAGGTGTTTTATCTTTTAATACCCCGAATAGGAGAGTTGCCATGTGCAGTTTTCGGCGATATTCCATTTTAACATTTTGGCATTGTTAATGTAAGGGTGACGTGCGTGCGGGGCGGTATTGTAAAACTAAATCTTGCACATGCATTTTGAACTCGTTGCACTAGACACCGCGACCGCGCTAAAAGTCTCGGACCATATACAATGTCCATATAATTAAATTTCGAAAGGACAAGTGTGTCACACAATTTTACCTGAATATCCGAATTTAAAACTCCTTATTTGATAAAGAACCTTAAGTCTATAAAAGCAGTTTCTGCTAGTACTTATTATGTGGTTCTCAAACTGTAGTTTGTCATCCATTAGTAGGCCCAGATTGCGAATCTCATTTACACGTTCTACGATTTCCCCTCGAATTTGGATGCATGCCTCTTTCTGATATATTTTTATTTGATTTTTAGAACCCATAATTAGTAGTTTAGATTTAGTTCCGTTTAGTACAAGGCAGTTTGAGTCGCACCACGCGGCTATACTTTCAAGGTCTTCGTTTATTTTATTAACGACTTCTTGAGTATCACGCGGATTACATGACATGTAGACTTGCAGATCATCTGCGTATAAATGGAATTTACAGTGCTTAATGTTTTTTACTAAGTCAGCACTGTAAACTGAAAACAATATTGGAGCCAGGTTCGATCCCTGGCGCACCGGCTTTGATTTTTGATTGCGAACGTATTAATGTTCCTCGGTCATCGCTCAGTTCTACAGTTTGTAGTCGGTTTTAAAATAACTAACGAACCATTGTACTGCGCTGCTACTGAATCCATAGTAATGAAGCTTTGATAAGAGAAGGGAAACGTTTATACAGTCAAATGCACGAGAAAAATCAAGTAATACTAGTATTGTGCCTTTTCCTTCATCTTGAGCGGTTAGTACATCGTCAGTAAGTTGGGCTAGGGCCGTCGTGGTGCTATGGTTCTTACGAAACCTGACTGCATTTCCGGTAGAATTTTGTTTCTATCTAAATACATGTTTAGCTGTTCTGCGACAATTTTTCAATAATTTTAGAGACACAGGGAGAATACTGATGGGCCGAAGGTCTTTTTCAGATAATGGATTTGAGTTCTTAGGTATGGGTTTGACTAACGCATGTTGCCATAATGTCGGATAGTTTTAGAGTTAATGGATTTGTTCACCATAGCAGTAATAGTTGATAGTGTTTTCGGTAGGGTCATACGGATCATATCAAGAAATCCCATCAATGCCTATGGCTTTAGATTTTAAACTTGTAATAACTTTTAGTACCTCTAGTTCATTTACCTCCTTTATCTCAAATATGTCATTAACGCAGCAGTGGAACTCAAAGTACGTTAAATATGACAACGAGACGTTTCTATTTCCAGGCACGTTTAAAAAATAGTCGTTTATTTTATTTGGATCATTAAACAAGTCTATTGGGATATTGTGTTTTGGTTTTATGTTAACATTGGACTTTATATGTTTCCACATTGAAATGGGGTTATTTATATTACGATTAACATAAAAATTATAGTAGGCTTGTTTTTCACTATATATTGCTTTATTGACGCAGCTTTTAGATCCTTATAGTATTTAATATGTATGTCGTTCTTACTTTTCTCATTTTAATGTATGCGTCATCACGTTTTTCATCATCAATTTTATATTAAAGGTTAGCCACGGAATTGCTGATGTTTAATAATTTTTTCTAAGAGGCGCGTGAATTTCAAATAGTGTAAGTATTGCTGTGTTAAATGGCACTACCTGATTATTTACATCCGCGATACTCTCAATTTCTTTCCAATTTATTGATGTAAGGTCCTTATGAAAGTCTCCTCGTCTATGTCAGAAATTCTCCTACTCATTATTGTTACTGGTGCCGGCTTTTTTTACTTATATCAATTTGACATGTAATAAAGCATGACTACTTAATTCACGTATAAGTTCTACAGTAACTGCGTTTACATTTTCATTAATGTCGATACATTACATGTATCGACATTCAGCCACGGCGGTCTATACGCGGTACCGACAACGAGTTGCTTTCCGCCGCTAGAGATCGAGATCACATTTGTTCTACTAGCGGGGCTGGTGGGGCAGCTCGCGAACGCCGACGCCTCGCTTCACATAGAAGCCAACGCCGCCGCCGCGCGAGCGCACGTCGGGCGGACGCGGCGCGTGCCGCAGCCGGTAACCGGGCACCGCGGCCGCGCGCCCCTCTTCGCCCTCCCGCAGCCACGTCTCATTGATGGCCATGATATCGACACTATGCCGTTTCATTGCGACAATAAATTCGTCGTGCCGCGTTCCAAGGACCCTGCATTTAAAAGACCAACTTTATGTTACTTTTAGAAGCCATAATCGAATTTTAGATATACATATTTATTTGACATAAATGGTTCCGACGCAAAATTTAACTTTAGTTTGCTTCTTGTACAGACAAAATTAATTTTATGTGATTTTATAGAATGAATAATATTTATGGGGATATCACAAATTTTTAAATAGTTATCCATTGAGTAAATTTTCTTGTACCTTAATGTACTCGTATAGTAATTATTGTATGTATGTATTGCAGAACTTAAAGACAAAACACTAGTGAGTCTTTTCAATGCATTGATGTTAGGAATGTGTGCCGGAACTAACCAGGATATATTATTATTCCACATACGAGTATAGGCACAGTATATTTCATTTGACAGAAATAGAATCCAAAATAGTTCTTAAATAAAAATACAAACACAATTATTAACAACTTACATAGAATTGAGCAATAGCAGAACATGATAATATAAAAAAGAAAAAATTAAGATTAACATATTTTTTCCATTGCTTCGATATCCCCAACTGAATTTGTTCCAAAAACCCTCTCGAGATCTGCTTCACTTTTTATGCGATAAGACGTTGTTCCGTGTTCTCGACGAGCATAAATTTTTCCCTCTTTTGACCATACGTAGCGCCAATCAAATCGCCGAGCGAATTCCTTAGTTCTAAAAAATACATTGCGGTTCAATTTAGTAAGCCGTTCGTTTATATAGAAGGCTCGTGTATTTTCGGAGCGGAGACCTAGACCATCGGTAGTTAAGGAGCGGCGCACGCGCGCGGCCTGCAGCAGAGTGTCCCGCGTGTGCCTGCGCGCCAGCCGCACGACTATGGGACGGGGCTTCGCTAGCCTACTTTGCTCGTCGCGCATAAGACCGACTCTCACACAACTCACTATATCGCGCTCTTCTAGGGTTATGCCCAGCTTAGTAGCGCACGCAGTCACAATGTGTAGAACATTTTCTGCGCCCTCTTCTGGAATGCCTGCGACTTCGATATCATTGTACAGCAGCTCTTGGTCTCGATGATTTAAATCTGCTCTTAAGTCCGCAATAATCGTCTCGAGATCCTGAATTTTGCCGCAGACGTTTTTGGACTCAATTAGGGTTTGTTGTTCTTCAAGACGGATGTATTTGTTTTCTAATGTATCTAGGCGTTCTTCACACGATTTTATGGAATTACGCAAATCAAACATCTCCTGTCGAAAAGATCTAAATTCTTCCCTGGTTTCTCGCAGTTCTTCTCTAAATTTACGTAGTTCATGAGCTAGTTCCGACTCTTTGAGATCTTGCGCCTCAGGGCTTTGGGGTTTCTCTTCGCCTTGCTTAATAATATTCTCGGAATTAAGTCCTCGCACAGGCGTGTTCTGATCTGACTTTCAGGGCATCCGTATTTTACAGTCCGGACACAACAAGTAGGTTGGACCTGCACACCTTCAGGAACTTTGACGCAGGCCCTGTGTGATTTTTATCGCATTTAGGACACGTAACGCCCTCACTATATGTTTTAGTTAAGAATGAAGAACATTTTGCCATTTGGTTTGGGTGTCAAACACGTTTGACATGAATTGTTGGAAGTTATTGCCACAATAAGTAGTAAATTATTTATCGTTTCATCAAAATTCAATCGTTCCGCATTAGAGAAAGAGTGCAGGCTTGGCTGTTGTTCCTGATGATGAATACTGACGATTTTAGGGCTATAGAACCTAATTCCACGACAGTATGATGCGGTTATTGGTAATAAGAGACCATTGTTTTATAAGCAACGCCAGTTGTCCTGCGTACTTTGCCTAATCTATTGGTAGATATCGCAATGATCTCGAGGAGATTGTGGATGGTGCACCCACCTTCATTGGTGGGGTGGTGGCAATGTAGGTGCGGCTTGTCGCTCCCTCCGATGCTACAAAGAATACCGATGGCTAGTCAAGGCATGCTTCCAGTTTTAAGCTTCTGGTTTTAGCAGTCTCGGGTACCTTATTTTTGTCATTAATTATTGTAGCGCCAATTTTTGTGCAGTTGGGTAAGATAAAGTATTAAGCTCAGAGCTCTTTACGGTCTCTTTGTCTAAGCATGATGTGGCTATATGCTGCAGACGAATACCTAATTCGCAGTGTACGTCTGAACCAAATTCTGTCACAGAAGACAAGTACTTGCCCAGGATTTTGATATGTCCGCATTTATATCCGAATTTGACGCAGTGGTGATCGGCGTTTCTGCGATAATTTCTTTGTAAGTACAGGTCCAATCGGACCGTCTACCCATTGGGTTCCTTAGGATTGCCTTTAAGCTCCTTCAGCGGTTCCTCATTGGGCTAATCTAAAAAGGTTTTTCTTTTATTTATTTTTTCAAACGGGGTCTTATTACAGAAAGCAAAGAAATAATTATGAATTCATTCTTCATTATCGGATATTATTTGAAAGGTGTGTATTCAGTTTCCTTCGAAATGAACGAAACTTACTTTATTTTCTACCGATTTTAAACAGGAGGAGGTACTCAATTCGACTGTATGTTTTTTTTATGTGCGTTACCTCATAACTTTTTTCTGGGTGAACCAATTTCGATGCTTTTTTTCTATTTGAAAGCTGGTGCTTCACATGTGGTCCCATATAAAAATTGATCAAGGTCTGACTAATAATTTTTGAGTTATTCTTAATAATTTATAATGAAATCGGTTGTACAAAATTTTTAATTTTTAATTATTCCTTCTTGGAAATTATTTGATAGATGTGTGTTCAGTTTCTTTGAAAAGAACGAACCTTACTTTATAAAGAGCACTATATGTAACGGTTCCTTTAAACAGAACGTGGCCAACTTCTTTTGGTATTATGTTACATTCCCCTTGAAAAGAACGAACCCATTTTATTGGATTTATGTACCCATTTTATTTAATTGATTTATTTCCTACCTTCTAGTTTTTCCAAGTCCAGCGGCGAATCACTTAGAGGCTTGCTTGATATTCTATCTGTGCGCCTTCAAAAACGCTGTAATTTGTACTTTAGTTTCTTGATTCAGGTAACACTTACTTTTAGCATAATATCAGCTAAACACTATATTCAACAAAATTAAACACAATTTAAAAATAGAGAGAGGTGAAGCACTTAACTGTAAATGACATATCGAGGACAGAATCTATGGATAGTACGCGGAGTGGTGTTCTCCCCACTCCCGTGACCGGAAGACGAAGAAGAAAGGAGGGGGTTTGAAATTTTTAGATTCTCAACTATAGTGCGGGTGGCGAATCCTAGACGTGATACTACATGTGTTTAATAAGTTCCAGTTACTAATCTAGAGAACGAAGCACGAAGTATAATACAATAGATATTGACCTCACTTTATTCAACAAACTTTATTTCATTTTGGAGGTGCCTGTACGTAGTGAGTATATACTCTTTGGTGCTTGCGTTTTTTTTAATATGCATGATATTTCATTCTCTGAAGAAAGGAATATTTCCAACAATGGTATTATTAACAGCAAAAATGAACATTATTGGTAACGCGCAAATGTTTCATTTTTCATTTTTCAATTGTTAGTGCGGTATTTAGAAAGACCTTTTCTTTATTATTACATATTACAAACATACCTATTATATTAAAAATTTATAGCGTAATATTGGCGACATTTAAATATGAAAAAGATCAAAAGAACTGAAGAATTGGATAATTCACAAAATTTATTTTTTTCAACAATGCAGAACCCCGTCCCGTAATAGCCTCATAGTAAAAGAGTTGAATGTTAATTCAGCAAATTGACGAAAATTTTATTGGAACGTATGGCTCTGTATGGCTGTCGAGTTCGTTGAAACTTGCCCCCAATAAATTATTCTCCCCTGGTGGCATTAGTGTATAAACTGAGTGACGAGCGTGCCGCGGTGTTTGGGGTGCTCGACACCACACACGCTTGTATGGCGGGAAAAATATATTTATAACAGTCAATTGGTTATTATAAAAACTAAATCAAGTACTTTATTATTATAATATAGTTTTCTCATCAGGTTGGGCTGTATAAATATATGAATGAAAATGATAAATATACCTACATCTATATTAATGAAGTAAAATAAAAACGAATATATAAATAAATCATTGAACGATTTCATCCGAAGGGTTCTTGTCTCTATAAATGTTCCCTCGGTTTTAGAGCCTTGTGGAATATTTAGAGACGATGGCAGGAGACCCGACGGTATGACATTGGTCCCTTGGGAGAGAGGTAAAGCCCTAGTGTGGGATGCTACTTGCGTAGACACTTTGGCGGCCTTTCATCTCAGGGGTACCTCGTTTAGAGCCGGGGCGGCATCAGAGGCAGCTGAACTGAGTAAGTGGCGCAAATATGAGTCTCTGAGAGATGACTACATATTTGTGCCATTTGCTGTAGAGACTATCGGTCCGTGGGGTCAACGTGCGGTGATATTCTTAAAGGAACTCCATCCGCGGCTGTTCGTTGCTGCTGGTGATAAGAGGGCTGGCTCTTTTCTCGCTCAAAGGCTAAGTATAGCCATTCAGCGGGGGAAACGCAGCCAGCGTTCTTGGCACGATACCGCGTGGAGTAGGACTGTTTGATATTTAAATTACTAGTTTTAGTTTTTTTTTAATTATAGTTTTTAATATTGTATATAATAAAAAGAAAAACAAAAACATAAACATAAATAAATAAATTCCCAATATTATTTATTATTTATTTAGTTTTCTCATCTTGGTTGGGCTGTATAAATATATAAATGAAAATTATAAATATACATAAATATCAATAACATAAAATAAATACATACATAAATAAAAACCCAAACATTTATTACTATTATTATTTATTATTATTATAATTGTAAAACTATTACGACTCATTACTTAATTTGTTGTTTTATTTTAAACATAGAAAAAAATCATCGTGCATTGATTTTCAATAAGAATAAATCGCGCTAGATTAACATAAAACACCAATCAAACAACATTATTTATGTGATCTTCTGTCTTTTCTTTTATATATATATAAAAGGCAAATCTGACTGACTCATCTATCAACGCACAGCTGAAACTACAAAACGGATTTCGCTGAAATTTGGCATACAGACAGTTGTAGTGACGTAGGCATCCGCTAAGAAAGGATTTTTGAAAATTCACCTAAGGGGTGAAAAAGGTTCTTTGTTCTTAGGTTAAAGATTAAAAATAAACAATTACGTGTCCTAGGGTTTTTGAAAATTCAACCCCTAAGGGGGTTAAAAAGGGGTTGAAAATTTGTATGGGGAAACAAGATTAGTTAAAGTATTTTATTCCAAATTTCACAGGAGTACTCCTATCAATAAATGAGTAAACAAGTGTTTCAGGCTCAGGCTGAATTCAACCCCTAAAAGGTGGAAAAGGGGTGACAAATTCTGAAAATCAACACGGGTATCGTTTTTATGGTTTGTCAGGTCGGTGATTACGAAAACAACACCTACAACATCCAACGTAGCAGACGGGAAATACCTACCATCATCCCCTGTGGGGGTACGATGTGGTTGAAATGTCAATATGGGTGTCGTTTTGTGGTTTTTAGGGACGTTAATTACGAAAATGGCATTGATTATAGTTTGAAACCAACATGGATGGAAGGATGGATGGATGTATGTTTGTATGTAAAAATCATCATGGGTTGGGTGACTTGGGTGTCATTTTTCAGGTTTTTGGGTCGTAAATAACAGAAATGATATTGATAAATATTTTAAACTTAATTTATTAGAATAGAATAGAATATACTTTTATTGCACAAAAACATAAAACAAAATAGACAAGAAGATATGTACAAAAAATTTGCACAAAATTACACCTGAACAAAAAAAAAACTAATTTAAAATTTTTAAAAACAATGAAAATAAATAACCAAGCCAAGTATATCTTTTTACAAATTAATAAAAAGGCAAAATCAAAAGAAATACTTAGGTTCCTTCCTACCTATTTTGTATTGATCTTCAAGTTCCAATCCCTATCAATAGATGGCGTTGGTATCGTTTTATAACGCGGTAACGTTGTGTTTTTTCGAATTTATATAAAGTGAATCTTGAATGAGCGCTTCAACCTGTACCACATACGGTACCTATTCACTGTTAACGGATATTTGACTAGACTTCGACTTTGTTTGCTTGTTTACGGTTTAAGATTTGCTTCGTGTTTCGGATTAGTTGCTTGATTTTGTCTTTCTTACAACCACTGTTCAAACTTGGATTTAGATTTGCTTTGTGATTAGGTTATGTTGATAGAAGTATTTTTTCTCATTGAAAAAATGACTACAGAAACTCTTAATATTAAAGGAAAAATGGAAGAACATACTGTCGTCCCCATTATAGGTGACGGTGCCTTTTTGTTTCTTGTTCTTTCATTTTTAATGTACGGAACCCAAAAAAGTGGGATGGTGGTGCGTTCACAAATTGTTAGATTTGTGGTAAATTATTGGCTTAGGTTTTCAGTTATGACCCACGACAGAAATGGCGATAATTATTCAACTTGCTGTTGAATGATATTGCTGTTGAATGAATATTCAGCCGATATGTTAAAAAATGAAACTTACGGTAGACTTTATGAATTGGTAGCTGCATGATTAATATTTCCGTTTCGGTTTGAAGTATATCGAAGCGGTCTGCTATACACAGAGTCCGGAACAGATATCTGTCCAGTAAGGCGATTACGATTTAGCCATTATTTATCTAATGGACATTTTGACTCCTATCTGCCTATTGTTGCGAAGATAATTACACAGCGTCGCATGGACACGCACTTGTCGAAGAGCGTGATCCTTTTGTCAGAGATTGACCATTTAACTATTACATCTTTTGTGAACAGTGAAATATCATCTCCAACCAGCCGAACAGATCAATCTGTATCATCGACATTAAAATATGAAAAAAAGTAAAATAAACAAAGTCGAGATTTACTAATTACACAAAAAAAAGTCAATTACAAAGTGCAAAAGAAAGATATAGGCAGAACAAGCCAGATTTAAATCGTAAAGCTGTGTCCGCTTATCAGAAAAAAAATCAAGATGTACACAGGCAAGCTGTTGCAAATTACCAAACTGCGAATCCACAAGTGCATAGAGCAATTCAGTCACGGTATGCGGAAAACATTACACTGCGTTTATGGAAAAACAAGGTCCATTCCCCTATCGAGTATGACCCTGATATTGCTTATAGAACTAACAGCAGTGTAGCCTTAGGTTCTATGACATACAAATGTCAGTGGTGCAATGCGCTGAAATGGAAGGATGAGACACCTGGTATGTGTTGCAGCGCTAGAAAAGTGCAACTTGATCGGTTGAAACAACTGCCTGAACCACACTTTAGTTTGATTAATGATCTACACCCTGATCATGACAATTTTATGGGTAATATTCGTAAATAAAATGCCTGTTTCCAGATGACTTCCTTGGGTGGTAAACAGGTAAGAGCAGATGGTTTTTCACCGACTTTTAAAGTAGTATATTACCAGAAGCTGAACATGACCTGTACCTTCAAATATATTTTGTAGGTGAAGATGATCGAGAAGCAAAGATTCGATAACCTAAATTTCCTAATAAACAAAACTTAAAAACCACCAGAAGAACATAGAGGTAGGTACAATGCCCCAACTACAAATAAAGTTGCTTTATTGTTAGTGAATCAAAAATTTGATAGAAGGGACATCATCCTCGAGAGCCGAAGTAACTCACTTCAGCGTATTAGTGAGATACATCTAGCATATGATGCGCTACAGTATCCATTGATGTTTTGCTGGGGGGGATGATGGTTATTCAATCAACATACCACAACGCGATCCCACAACTAAGTTGCCGCTTAATAAAACTGTCTCTTCTGCTAGTTTCTATTCGTATAGAATAATGATTAAAGAAGGAGAAGATAACTATTTAATCAACTATCGTGCCCTTTTTTGTCAATATTTGGTGGATGAATACGCCAAAAGAGAAACAGACAGATTAAATTATATCAAAAATAATCAAGCTAAATTACGTGCTGATAGTTACATCCATTTAAAAGATTCTATTGGACGACAAGACGCAGAAGTCAACCAACTAGGACAAATGGTTGTCCTTCCATCATCTTTTACGGGGGGACCTAGGTATATGCACGAAAGAACACAGGACGCTGTGACCTATGTTAGGAATTACTGCCGGCCTGATCTTTTTATCACTTTCACATGCAATCCTCGCTGGGACGAGATAAAAGAGCATTTGCTTCAAGGACAAAAATCTCATGATAGACACGATATAATTTTGAGGGTGTTTCGACTAAAGGTGAAAAACATCATAAACTTATTGACAAAGGGCAAAATATTTGGTGAAGTGTGATGCTATATGTACTCAACGGAACGGCAAAAAAGAGGTCTTCCACATATTCATATTCTTTTATGGCTTCACAAACGTATTACTCCGGATCAAATCGACATTATAAATTGTGCTGAAATACCGGATCCCAAACGTGACCCAGAGCTTCACGAAATCGTTAAATGTAATATTATACATGGTCCATATGGGCTCTCATATGGGAAACTCAAACTGGTGAAGACGGTTATCCGCAGTACAAGAGACATTTACTAGATGACGGTGGGTTCTCTGTTGATATCAAAGGCACAACCATAGATAATCGCTGGGTAGTCCCTTATAATCCAGTATTATTAAAAACATTTAACGCTCACTTAAATTTGGAATATTGTCATTCGGTGAAATCAATAAAATACGTCTGTAAATACGTAAATAAAGGTTCAGACCAGGCATCGTTTGATTTATAGAATGAGAAGGATGAAGTTAAAACCTACACAAGTAGAAGATATATAAGTTCATCAGAGGCAGTATGGCAAATCCTTGAATTTTCTATTCATGAGCGTTTCCCTCCCATAGTCCACCTCGCTGTTCATTTGGAAAATGGGCAAAGCGTTTATTTTAATGAGCAAAATCTGAGTGAAAGAGTGAATAGTCCTCCAACAACCACACTCGTATCCTTTTTCGATTTGTGTAAAGTGAATAACTTTGCAAAAACATTGCTCTACCTAGAAGCACCTGCATATTTTGTTTGGGATGTAAGAAAGTTCCAAAGTAGAAAGAGAGGAGCAAACTTTGAAGGCTGGCCAGGGGTCAAAAAAGAGCACGTTCTGGGCAGGGTGCATCCAAACAATACAGAATGCTATCACCTTCGCATGCTTCTTCATGAGATCCGGGGCCCAATTTCGTTTGAAGCGTTAAAAAATGTGGATGGTCATGTATATTCCACGTTCCAATCAGTGTGCAAAGCTCTCGGCTTGCTTGAAAATTATCAGCATTTGTTCCCAGCAATGGAAGAGGCAGCATTTTGCTAGGTACCGCAAATGATTCGGAATCTTTTTACGATTATTTTAGTGTTCTGCCAAGTATTAGACCCTTTAAGCCTTTGAGAGAAATTCAAAAAATATCTATCTGAAGATTTTAAAAGGCAATTAGAAAGACAGGGAGATGTGGATGTAGAGCACATAACACATGTGGTATTTTACAAATGCCTTTCGGTAATAGAAGATGCCGTATTAGCGTTGGGTGGTCGGCTACTAAAAGATTATGGGTTACCTCAGCCAAGCAAAGAACAACAATTTGAAAATAGAGAGTTTCTTAAAGAGACAAGTTACGACTTAGCATCATTGAAAAACACAGTTAAAAATAATAAAGGATCACTGAATGACGAACAAAAAGCAGTTTACAATCAAATTAACACAAAAATTGCATCAAATGAGGGTGGAATATTTTTTTAGATGCTGCCGGTGGAACAGGGGAAAATATTCCTCATAAATTTGCTATTAGCAAAAATTAGAAGTACTCGCGGAATTGCTTTGCCTATGGCTTCTTCTGGGATCGCAGCTACACTGCTTGAGGGTGGACAAACTGCTCATGCTACCTTCAAGTTACCACTCAATTTAACAACAGCTGATACTCCCATTTGTAATATATAGAAAAAAAGTAATTTTGCTGAAGTATTAAAACATACGAAAATTATAGTGTGGGATGAAATAACCATGGCTCATAAGGGTGGCGTAGAGGCTTTAAACAGAACTCTATAAGATATAAGAGGAAATAAGAAGTTAATGGGTGGTGTAACGGTTTTGCCGGCTGAAGATTTTAGACAGACTCTACCAGTAGTGCCAAAAGGAACTACAGCAGATGAAGTTAAGGCGTTTCTTAAGAGATCCACTTTATGGCCTCTAATTAAAATCCTCAAGCTCTCGAAAAATATGCGGGTACACTTAGGAGAAAAAGATTCTGACGGTGGATTTGCGAATCTCCCACTTGAAATCGGCAACGGTGATTACCCGATAAATGACGGAATGATAACCATCCCTGATAATTTGTGCACAGTTGTATTTACGTTACAGGAGTTAATGTCCAAAATTTACCCAGATATTGGTCATATTCACGATAAGCCAATGGAATGGTTGTGTGAACGTGCCATACTAACCCCGAAAAACGACGTAGCAGCGGCAATTAACGATATACTGTTAACGTGTTTTAAGGGGGAAGAAATGGTGTACACGTCAATAGACTCTGTGGTCAACACAGATGACGCAATTAAATACCCTGTCAAATTTCTTAATTCACTAAAACCATCGGGTCTTCCACATCATAAGCTTATTCTGCGCGTGGGCACTCCTGTTATGTTGTCGCGAAATTTAAAACCTCCTCAACTGTGCAACGGAACCAGACTAAAAGTAAAAACGTTACATCGCAATGTAGTTGAAGCCACAATTATAACTGGATGTGTGTGCAAGGGGAAACTGTATTTGTACCGAAAATTCCCTTGATCCCGAATGATATTCCCTTTGAATTCAAACGAATACAGTTTCCCCTCAAAGTCTGCTTTGCAATGACCATAAACAAATCACTAGGACAGACATTAAAATTTGCGGGTATAGACTTGAGAGTAAAATTGTTTTTCACACGGGCAATTCTATGTGGCTTGCTTCCGCGTAAGCTCGCCCAGTAGTCTGATAATTTTGGCACACAGTAATAGATTAGCAAAAAATGTTGTGTATAAAGAAGTTTTGTAGTTTACTAGCTTTTGCCCGCGACATCCAGTTATAATTGTGGCTTGTACCAGCAGACTTTTTCACACATGGGCGCGATATAACCGAACTCCACGCGGACGAAGTCGCAGGCAAAAGCTAGTTGTTAATAAATAGCTAAAAATGAAAACAAATGTCCAATTTACACCAAATCAGAAAGAACAGGTGTGTTTTTATATAAATTATAAACGTAGTGGACTGGAGCCGGGTCTACTCCAGTAGTCATAAAACCCCTCAACACGCTCCAAACCATAAAAATGCCCAAGAACCTTTCCTCCACATCATTTGTTTGTTGCCAAAGCAATATGGCTGGACCAATGTCATTTCAGTATATGGATACATTTATGTTGTCTTTGTTAGGGTAAAACAATTTAAATGTATTAATTCGTCTTCATCTATATTATTCTTTATCATATTTATCCTTACGCTATAGAAGTTAAGGAATTTCTTGGGATATAATATATTAAATTTATGCGAAATATTTAATACAAAAATATGTAATGCTTTTAATACTCTTACCGATTACGAGCTGAAGCGTCTAAAATGCAAGTCGTTCGAAACGGTGATTGCCAATCTGGCTGCTTAGCGTCGAAATTACATAGCTAATAATCCGCCTTTGGAGAATTCAGAATCTAATTTTATATTTACTCAATATGTAGGCATTTTCACAAATGCAGAGAATGATATTAATTTTCTATTTTTTATAAATTTACTACGTGGTGATTAGCATGCAGATCGATGAGCGCTGTCTTGATCGGTACTATTTTCTTGCACTAGTGAGTCAGATGATTAAGTTGATGATAATTTTCTTCCTCTTCGTCAACCTTTTAAGGCTACTTCTAGAAAAAAAACATTTTAAGCGCTAACAAGACGAGCAAGTCAGAACTTATTATAAATTTGAGTCCCCTGAAAAGCACGAGTAATATTGCTTCTCATCAACGAGTGTGTATAATTTGGTTTCTGAATTTTGTGGATGTTTTTCGCCAATTGTGCATTTACTCGTTTTTTAGTCAGGGTGCACTTATTTTCGACCATGTACTGCTACTATATACTGCATACCATGCACCATCACGTACATCATATGAGGTTGCTATATGAAGAAACACATTCTAATAATATTCCTCGGACACTTCAGGGTGATAATGAATTAAAAATATTATAATGTTTAAGATATGTAATCATTAACAAACAAACAAAATTTAGTATTTCAATATAAAATTTTGCAATTTGAAAATCGTCCATTATAGTATATCCACACCAAAAAACTGTTCAATATACGACAAGTAAAGCTGACTGAACATGAAATAGTTTCTTCGAATCGTACATAATGTATCAGTTATATTAATTTATAAATTAATATTCGTTATAACACGGAAGTTAATGGGGCATCCAAATTAAAGTTGAATATTTTGAAATTCTTGAAGCATCATTTAACTTGACTGCCATTTTTTTCTTAAACGAAGTCTGTCTTAGTTTTATTTTACAGAATAAGGGTGACAAGCGAGCACACAGTCCACCTGATGTTAAGTAGTTGCTGTGACCCATAGATATCTACATCAATCCTCATTTGCAAATCAAAATGCAGATGCATTGTCAGCCGTGAGGACTAAGATGGAATGCCTCTTTTCCAGTAAAAAGGGTCTCCGGTTCTCTACACTCACGATACGAAACACAGCAGTATTAAGTTGCTATTTTACGCTGGTATTTTGTGAGAGCGTGGTCCTACCCCGATCGAGCCGACCCATTCGTGCTACAACTATACAATTAATACAGCTGCAGCATGGTTCTACCACGTGTAACATTCTTAGTTCTTTTATATTATAAATGACATTAAAAAACCAAACGATATCTGGAATGGAATATCTTTTAGCCTCTAATTTTATTGCTCCGTTACTCACCAAACAGAAACAAAAAAGTGAATGTACTGCTCTTTGGCGATAGAAATAAGTAACACATATATGATTAAGTTAAGATATGATTAGCATCACGTTTTTTTATTAAAAACGTATTCCTTTTAAATGGAAACGGAACTGTATAGTATTTTAAGAACTTTTTTACACTGTGTAACTACAAAAACCTCGTAAGTTAATTATTGCAACATATTATCTATATAATACAAACGACTAATGACGTTACGTAAAACACTAAGTATACAGCTAAGTGTTCCTATTACTACGGTTTCTTGTTAGCAAGAAACGTACGCTGGGTTTAAACGAGAACTGTGTACAAATTAAGCATTAGTATGTATTGGCAAGGAAACCTAATTTCGTGGTCCAAGGAGCGAACAACGGTACGAAATTCTTTTTCGACATACTAATAAAATACATAAAAACGTTCTATAGTTTAAGTTGAAAATCTATAAAAGATGTCCCAAAAATATTCGAACATAACATTGGAATTGGGTCACCATCATCATCATAATCACAACCCTTCATAAGTTTACTGCTTAACATAGGCTACCCCCAAGAAATGCCACAAAACAGTGTTTTGAGCCACCTGGGTTCACTGACTTCCTGCATCTACCAGGTCGTAACTCAATCTAGTGGGGGCCGCCCTACACTTTGCATACCAGCTCCTCGAAACTGACCTTTCTTCTCTATCGGTTGTCGGTTCTATGAGCTATATGACCGGCTCATTGCAACTTCCACAATGATTCGCGTGGCTATATTAGATTATTACGTTACTCCGGTTCTACTGCCGATATCCTCATTTCAAATTCTATCTGGCAGAGTAACTCCGAACATAAACCTGTCAATAGCTCGGTGAGCGACCTTGAGATTCCTCATGTGACTAGCTTTGAAGGCCACGTCTCAGATCTATATGTCTTCGCATTAATTTGGCAATGGTGCAATCATTTATTAAAATAAAAAAAACTCAATAATTAGATTATTTAACTTCTTCATAATTTGAACTATGAAGAAACTGAAGTAATGCTTAGTACAACATAATAAATACTTTTTAGATACCAAATTAGACCTATTCTTTCAACATTATATTTAAAATGAAAGATACATTTTAATAATGATTAATATACTAAGGAAGAGCATTGAGATCTGAAATACAGATTTTCAATAATCTATCTATCATATTTTATTTTATTTAAGAAAAATACAAATAAAATATAGTCTTAACATAAATTTTATAATAATATAAGTAAAAATAAGTATTAATTACACATATTATTAGTTAGATTATTTATACATTTCACACAAATCACTTAATTTTAGTGCATTATTTTTTGACACTTCTTTCCTTGTCATGTGCACATAGTATTAACTCACTTATAATTGTAAGTAGGTATCATTTTATTTCTACCGATCTTAATATATGGGGTTTAACGAATTCAGTCCTGGTATAAAAATTTGTTTCATGGTACTTGCCCTACACAACGGGAAGACAGAACACGGTTACCGCTCTTTGAGAAGGCTTACTTCCCTATTCCTTTTGTGTGTAGAAGAACTAAGGTTAATTAGCTGTAGGTAAAAGCTTTTCTTTAAATGTAAAATTTTTTGCGCGTATTAACCATATACTATATACGCTTAAAACACTACAAGGTTAACGCATCTTGCATATTTAACAAATTTTAATAATAATTTTGAGATTCTGCTAGTATACGCAAAAAACAAAGGTAAATTAAATAAAGAACTACTAAAATATATTATACAAAAATGTTCATTTTACAAATAGAAGTGATTTACATAAGTGAACTCACTACGTTAAGCGTATCCTCACTCATATTTCTTACTTAACATAATCTAAATCTTGCCATCCATTTTCTTTTTCTTCCTTAGCTTCCTAGACTAATATCTAAATAAATTCCCATATACTTACATTTACTTTCTTCATAAATGAGAATTTATCAAAGCTATCTAAACAATTTGGCAGGGTGCATATTAATACCACTGAAATATTATGTAGGTAAAACTCGTATATATCCGTATAGCATTCATACAAAACTTGGTATCTTTTAACATAACAATGAAAACCTTATTTTTATGTTTTTTTTCTTTATTATAATCTTATACCTACTTAAATATAGTTATGCTTTAATGCTTCAAAGTGGTAAGAATAATTTTACACATTATCCTTGCGAAAAATTGGTACATGCGAATAGTAGGTTTTCAAAGAGCTGAGCCTGCGCTATTCTTTTAAATTATGACGGTGATGGTGTATACAAAAACAATTATGTTCTTTTTATTTTAAATCGCATACTACTAGTAAAAGGAAGAGCATTTTCACTAATGAAAGTATTCGCTCGCTATATAATGGTTGGATTTAACGTATGTAGTGTTTCGCGTTGATAATCGAATTAGAATACATATTGCAACAGATTTGATTCTGCTCCTTAATAGAAAATAATAGAATTTTAAGTTCAGTGAGTAGAAAGTTTTGGAATTTTCTTTGTTCGATTCTTACGACCTCCAAAATACGAGATGGGATGAATTTTATACACCACCCTGCGACCAGTCTAAATTCACTAAGCCAAAAAATAATCACAAATAAAGAGAACAAAATTCGGCGCAATTGCTTATATTTTATACATCATACTTTTTTTTTGATTTACAAATGCAATGTAACGTTTACATGGTTCAGGTAACATAAAAAAGTAACAAACAAACGTTCATTCTAATAACAGTGAACACAGCATGCAACAAGTGGACATGTAACAAATACAAATTAAGAAATAAAAAAAACTCTAAAGTAATAAATATTCATTAATTAATGGCTAATCTAATGTAAGCCCTTGCTGAGGCCTTAGAACCATGAAAGAAGTCGAACAAATCACGAATATTATTATAACTATTAGTCATTCTGTACAATGGCGAGTGATGGCCCGCCACTGTTTTACAATGTGGCGTGATAAAAGTCTTTTTGCGGCCCAAGCGACTGCCAGCTCTAGGGACCGACACATCTAAATGATTTAAAATGTCTGGACATTTGATGAGACCAATAATATTAATATTATAAAGGATAATATTATAAAGGAACATAACATCAGATGATTCCCGCCGCTTGGATATCAATTCTAATTTGTAGTGTGCCAATCTACTCTCATATGAAATAATCCTGCATTGGTTATTGGCATACGATAACTGGTACATAAACCTTTTCTGAATCTTTTCCAGTCGGTTTGAGTGACACTTGTACCCCAGATTCCAGACTGGGCTAGCGTATTCCACAATACTTCTCACCATTCAGTTATAGACCGGAATGATTAAACTAGGATCTTTAAAAGAATTTATTTGCCTGGATGTAAGCCCGGATAATTTAGAAGCTTTTTTTGTTATTGCGTCAATATGACTTCTAAAGCTTAGCGTGCTGTCAATTAAAATGCCCAGATTTCCGTGACCTCACCCAATGGCTCATCGTTTAACTTGTATGTTGCCTCGGTTTTATTTTTCCTTCTAGTTAACTTTAGATGAGAACATTTTCCAGTGTTAAGGATCATATGGTTTTGACAACACCAATTGTATAATCTATCCAACTCGTACTGTAGAGCGATCACATCTAGTTTAGAGTCAATAATTTTGTACAGTTTTAGGTCGTCTGCGTACATTTTAAAATTACATTCGATTATATTGCCTAGGTCGTTTATGAAACTTAGAAAGAACAATGGACCGACATGAGAGCTCTGGGGAACGCATGAAGGAATCTTTCTAGCTGAGGATGAATAACCACGTAACGAGACCAACTGTGACCGATTCCTAAGATAGGAATCGCACCAGCGCGGCAGTGAACTATGGAACCCCCATTAGCATGATCTTCTTCATAAGCAGGTCATGATTGATGAGATTGAAGGCCTTGCTAAAATTGGTGTAAATACTGTGTACCTCTTTATTCCTATCCAGATCACATGCTATATCACGAACAAAACCGACTAAATTAGATCTTGTTGACTTTTAGGCTGAAACCCATGTTGGTCTGGGTGCAGGCGGTCTTTTACGTACCGATATATTTTTTTATGAACGAATGACTCTAGAACCTTCCTGAGTGCTGGATGTATGGAAACAGGCCTGTAATTTGACGCATCGGCAAGATCTCTTTTTTTATGGATGGGGATGATGCGCGCCTTTTTGCATACGAGGGGTAAAATGCCGCTTCGGAAAGAGTGGTTAAATATATACGTAAGAGGTTTTGACATAGTTTTTGTACACTTCTTTAGAACGATCGGGGGCAAGCCATCCAATCCTGAACCATTGCTTCCATCCAATCCCACTAATGCTCTTTCCACCTCGTATTGGCTGACAGTTAGTGAGCTGATGGTCAGACTGTTCTCACAACTATGGATAGCTGTTTTATTGACATTGGATGATTTGGATGTCAAATTGGTGACGATGTCATCGTATATTGACTGAAAGTGCTCTGAGAATAGGTCACAAATCTCTTGGCCACCTCTGGCAGTCTTGGCACCTCGAGTCATCTGAGAAGGGAGGTAATTTGTATTTCTTTTGAGACCATTAACATAAGACCAGATGAACTTAGGGTTTGAGCGTAAATGAGAAGCTGCGTTTTTTTTAAAGCTAGAAAAACAACTTTTGATCATTGTATTGCAACGGTCTCTTAGAAGTTCACATGTTAATCTGTCCAGGGGATTTCCATAATGTTTGTATTTTTTCTGATACTTAGCTTTTTCTTTTAGTTAGGTATTCGATATAGTGTGCGCTTCTTAATTATGGGCAAAACTGTGCTGTAAAACTTGTCAACTATGGAATCTATGTCATAAAGTTCAGACCACACTTGGGACCATACTATATGCGTGAGTTCTTCGTTGATGGCGTCAAAGTCACACATGGAATAGTTAGGTAATGCTACACGTTTGGACCTGCATGGTTTTATGTTGCCTAGACTGTGAATGAGTATTTCGAGGGCAGGACGATGAGGATCCAATCCGACCAGAGGCAACGAAGCTTCGACCACTTTTACGTTATTAGCATTATCCACAAGAACCAAGTCCAAAATACGATTATCATCGCTTAAGATACAATTACATTGTTTAAGATTATTGAACGTAATTTCTATGAACATGTTTATACTTCAAGAATTCCAGATCTAATACGGAAAAGAAAAGCTAATTAAGTCAATAAGTTCAGAAAATATTAAGCGTGAACTTCAGAGATTGCTACTTTTGGTAAGGCTAACTTACGAGTACGTTTATATAACTCTTGTGTATGCAACCACCGTAATCTTTATCTATATTATTTTTATATATTTATATTGTTTTTAGGACATCTTTATTCGGTCTACTAAAAAGATGGTTAAAAACTATGATTTCATTTAATTTTGAAGCTTGAACCTTTGCATTATACTAATCCTTACCAAGTTGGAAGCAAAAGCCGCTTTTCGAAAATGCTTTAATACCATACACCACATACGTACATTTCGGAAAAGGTACGTACGTATGCAAGACCGAGGAGTACTATTTGCCACTTTTTCTCGTGTATGTGGATTATGAGAGAGCCCTTAATTCCGTTGAAATATGGGCAGCGCTTCAGATCTTTCAGCGGTGCCAGGTTGACTCACGGTGTATCGAAGTGCGAAAGGCACACTAAGGCTACAATGATCAGAGTACAGAACCAGAATACGAAACCAGATGTGCAGAGAGGTGTAAGACAGGATGACGTCGTATCCCCAAAACTCTACCGTGCATTGGAATACGTTTTCAAGCTTCTAGACTGGAAGGATGCGGTATCAGTGTCAATGCCGTGTACATCACTTACCTACGATTCCGACTATAATATAGTCATTATAGCAGAATCGCTGGAGGACTTAGCTTGATAACATCAATAGTATGTCCGACGGATATCGAAACAAAGTTCATGTGTAACGTCCATAACACACCAAGCTCACATTCTTTTCCGTTGAAAGGGACTCCATTAAAACGGTAGTAGATTTGAAAAAAAATTTGACAAATGTATATTTATTTTATTACGTAGAAAAAATAGATATATTTAATTTCCTAAGCCGGTAGATATTGGAAAATTCACTCACCATAGCTTTTTACATTGAACGATCGACGCGTTTAGTTGGTTGTATCTGTAAGTTTGTCTGAGTAGATTGTCAAGATCATGACGGTGTTAAAGTGTGTTATAGTGCAAATACTTAGGATCAATCATAGATAATAGCTTCTCCGTGAAATCAGTCAATCAGTCAGTCAGCCTGATGATAAGTGGATGCTGTGACACATAGATATCTACAAAATTTATTGTCGATTAAGAATCAAAATGCAGACGCGTTATATAGCCATGACGCATGAGTAAAAAAACTGTACCGTAGAGAGACAAAGCTTCATACAACCGCGCTATGATAATTACACTACTACAAGTTTGACGCGCGTGTGTGCGTGAGCACACGTCACGTACAGAAAGAAACTGCTTTAAATCAGCTCCGCCAGTGCTCAAAATCAGGGCTATGTAAAGAATAATAAGTGTAAAATTTTATTTTTTAAAGTATTATTCGTGTCAAATGAAATATAAAAAAGTGTTAATATGGTTTACTGTACTGTTTGTATGAACAGTACACCTACCTGTAAGTGATTGTACAGTTATTTTTATAATGTTTATAATTGAATAATTACGTTTATAAATTTAATACGTAGGTTCATTTCTTTTTTTTATTATTATTTCAGACGGAACAAGAGTGGTTGAAAGCTGTCGGACGAGAAGATCTCCTTTCAAAAAAGTTTTTTAAAAAAAAGACCTGTAAAATATTTATTTGGAAATGCTTTTCCAACACTCAACTTGCTGACAAATGACGGTGCTTGTTTGAGTTCCAGCCAATGTGAGAATGTACCTACCTGAAATGAATCTATGAATTGCTTGAGCAAAAATTTTGCGAATATTTTTTCTCGAATATTGATCTCGAAATGTAATTAAATATTAAAACGTGTGCCAGATTGTATATTTGTTATGCCATGTGAGTGCTTTCCAATATATTATTAAAAAAAAACTTTACATTAGATTCATAATTTACCAATTAATTAAAAGGCACAACAAATTGTTGAAGAACAAAAATTATAAAATAAAATATTTAGAATAAGTAGTTTATAAAAAGATTCTATCTTAAGTATATAATAAAAGCTGATAAACGTTTTGTTTATTTAATTTTATCCTCCTGTGCCAACCCTACTAAAAAAAAGATAAAAATTTTGACAGCTCCTTAGAAGCTTTGCCTCTGGCCATGAGAAGTAAGATGGAATGCGTCATTACAAATAAGTCTATTACGCTCTGCCCTCTTATCGACTAGTTAAGTCTATGAGAGAGTGATGTTGTTTATAACAGTTGAACAGTTTCATAGTGATGAGTTTAAGTTTCCATAATATGACCAAACTGATATAATAAAATTTTAGAAGACCATTATTTTATTATTTCATCTTATCAATTTTTCGATTTAAAAAAATCTCCAAGCATTTTAATATAGCCTATATCACTCTTGACATAGTTCTCTATCTGTTCGTGAAGTTTCATTAGAATCGATTCAGCAATCCCGAAGATTAGCAGATAGACAGACAAATTTGAAAATTAACCATTCTTCAATCATCATTCCATCAAGCTACTCTACAGTAATGTAGATTACTATGCGATTTGTAATTCCTAGACGTCATAGTAACTAGACACTTTGTTTTAAGGAAAGCATGCTTGTGAACAGATTTAAATAAGACTAGGCATAAAAGAAAAAATACGACCTCGGTATGCAATATAGTAATCAATATACAGCTCGACGACTTTTTATTGGATTCCCAACGTTTGAATAACACGAGAATGCGATTTACATTAAAGTCGGAGCTTGGAAAGAGGAGAAAGGTATCGCAATCACTATTCTTGATATTGCACGACGTAAGAGCTCAAGTGCTAGTAGCTTCTTCTCTCTTATCGCACCTTTGTAATTGTAATCTAAAGAATGCGTTTAGGCTTTTACGTTACAAACACATTGCTGTGCCCTCTCAGGCACGCAGGTTTCTGCACGCTGTTTTCCTTTACTGTCCAGCACGTATTAAAATTGCAATTAACAATTTTATTGGTGCCGACGGAGATCGAATCTGGGTTGCTCACGTATTGTGCAATTTACAGAGAAAATATAATTTAAGAGAGTAAATCAGCCATCAAACGGTCGACTTTTTAACATTGTGAAATTTATGGTCAGCATAGACGGACAGCTTAACCGTGTGGTGGCGATGTAATAACTACTCACGAAATACTACCCCATATCGTCCTGTAGGTATATATCGATGACATAAGGAGTGACAGAGAGAAACAATCAAGACATGGGCAACAGCATCTTCTTGATAACAACTCAAAATAATAAAAAACTGCGGTTGCCCACCCGCCTGCCAAGCGTGGCAACTATTGAGAAATCCCCCCATAAAGGCAGTCTATGAGGAGAAGCCTATTATCGGCAGTGGACTTTATAGGCTGGAATCAAACCCGCGGCCCTGCAACGCCGCGAGCAAACGCTTAGCCACTGTGCTACGGAGCCGTCAGCCACTTGTATTGTAATTATCTATTCCGTATCTGCAGCTGCAACTGCAGCAAAACCTATTCCCACATTTTATCACATATGCGGTAATTGCACAACCGCATTGAGGTAAGTTGTTCCCTGTACATTTTTGTGACACTATAGTATGATTCATAGTCACTTTCGATAATATCCAAAAGTTGTCGCCGTGTTCGAAATCGGCTTGGAGGACACAATAATAAAAAAATTGACTAACGTTTATGTATTTAATAAAAATTAACCCGCCAGCCCAGCGTTATGAGTAAAAACAAAATCTCCCTTCCTAATAAATCTTAGCAGCTGGCACATTTTTGTAAAGGCCTATGTCCATCAATGAACTTATAAAAACCCGGCTGGGTTTCACAATGATTCCTGATTCAGTACTGAAAAAATATTGTTGCAGTGCGATTTTGTAACTCGGCTTTGTTTTGTCGTTTGGTTGCGTTGTTTTATTTAAATGTATCAGTATTGATTACAAGCCCATGTCCTATTTATATTAATATCTTAGTATAGGTTACAAAAATAATATTATAGTGTAGAAACATAACAAAATTGGAGAAACATTCCCACTAGCGAACAATTCACACCAGAGAAATGTTGAGTATGACACGATTTAATAATTTTAAATTAAAAATTTTGTACAACCGACTTCAATATAAATTATTAAGAATAACTCAAACACTATTGGTTAGACCTTGATAAAATTTATATGGGACCACATGTAAAGCATCAGCTTTCAAATTAAAAAAAATCATTAAAATCGGTTCACCCAAAAAAAGTTATGAGGTAACACACATAAAAAAACATACAGTCGAAATGAGTACCTCCTCCTGTTTGAAGTCGGTAGAAAATAAGTTTTTAAGAGAAGCGTCTTCTTTAAGTACAAAGTAAAATAGCTAGTACAATGTCCCACTTCAAATAATGCGAAGCGTTTTGAAGCACGGCGAAACACTTGAAGGAAAGGCATTTAGTGTTGTTACGTGTGCGTTGCCTTACCTTACAAAGTGTGAATCTACCTTACAAAGTGTGATTGACATAATACTTATTGCTAATTAATAATAGAGCTGGTGGAAGCGATTGACAATGGACGAATGACGATTTTATCGAAGTTTTTATTTATTATCTCCATTGAAACATCTTTGTGTAGGCGACTTGCTTGTAAATACTTTATTATATTAAATATGAAATAGAACATTAGTAAATTATAAAGCATATTTTATAAAATTAAAAAAATATATAGGTTGTAATCACTGACCTCTATATATACAAGTACGCTGTAGTTTAAAAATAGCATTTGTTGAAAGAGTAACACTACATAAATATTCCATTTTACTATGAAGTTATAAACGGGCATGTGTGTTAAAATAATATTTGTATGTTGTTTTAATTTTTTTAAATTTGCACGCATGATACACATTTGCATTATTTGTACCTTATGTTACATATCTGATAATAATATTGTTTTCTTCCAAATTTTCACTTCAAATATGATAGTGAAATAATTCCGCAATTATTGCTGTTTCCTAATCAAATTTATAATGATGCTATTTATATTGCCTGGCAATATAACAACTTGCAGGCAAAAGAAATATTCGCAAATACTCACCACGTTATAAAGATGGGTGTGTGAGCACAGTAGATAATCTAGCACTGGGGTCAATCATAATTCTGATACAATTTACAATACTTAGTTCTATAACCTTAACCGACGAGCGTGTATGCGTAGGTATATGGATGTGGAGGAGGCGAGAGAGGTGTGGCAGGATCATGCCAAATGGAAGTCCATAATCTCTGCCTACCCCTCAGGGTGACAGGCGTGAGTGTTTATGTTATGTTATGTTAGTTCTATTAACAATTGCTTTAGTTTTCTCTCTTAATACATTTTCTTATGTAATAATCTAAATAACTTTCTGATTGTTAATTTTTTTCTCAAAATAAATCAACGAAATCCATAATTTTCATCTGGTTTCGTTTCAATTCAAAACAAAAACAATGTAGTTACATAGAAAGCGGTGAATGAAAAGAGTAATTTTTCCCTTCATAAAAATTGCTAGAGTTATTTATGTTTTCGGCCCCATCTATATAAGGGATTTGCCTCGGGCCAAGTATTAACGAGCGATTGGGTTTTACTCGTATACTAATATTTCTTTGAACCAAATTTCTTATAATCTTTTGTAAAATATACTTTGTTAATATTACGCGAATGCAACCTTCGATAATTCTATTACATCATAAGAGTATTAAATATATTATAATACTCTTATGATGTAATAGAATTAATATATTTATCTTTGGTATTTAATAAATGTAATATCAAAATTTACAATACCAAACAACCTTGCTGATTTTATTTAAGATTTTTTAAATTATGATGAGACGGCTGTCATTCGTTTGGCTTTCCCTGAATTTTTTCTAGTTGGAAAGGTGTACTTTTGTTTTAGATATTAAAATCTTATCTCTTATTTTCTGTTATGGAAAAATTATAAAATATTTTGTGCCAAAAACATTACTGGTCAAAACCTGAATTTAATTTCTGAATTGAACGGTTGAATAATGAGGTTACACTGAATTACGACTATACGTCTGATAAAAACAGAAAGCTTTTAGTCAAATTTCACGTCTCTTTCCTGTTATAACGCTATAAGATATTCTAAGATACATGAAGTCTACCAACTCTCTTAGAAATGAGTGAGAGTTTAAGCTCAGAGGCGGAAAGACAAATCCTACGTTAAAAATAACGCTGTTAGAATTTAACACCAATATTAATACAAAAATTCTTAAATTAATGAAAATGAAGACCGGAAGGAAGTTAGCGTATATATTTTTTTTTAAATTAAACTGTATGCCAATTAATTGCTCCTTAAATGCTCCCTTAGAATTCGTATTTGCTTCACGTCTATTCTTATTAATTAATTTATAATTAATTTAAAAAAAATCAATTTTTGAAAATTTAAATTTGCTATAAAACATAAAATATCTACTTTATTCAATTAAACTGTATGCTAATTAATTGCTCCTTAAATTTTCTCTTAGAATCCGTAATTTCTCCACGTCTATTGCTATTAGTTAATTTATAATTAATTAAAAAAGAAACAATTTTTGTAAATTTACTTTTGCTATGAAACATAAAATAACTACGATTAATTAATTTATAATTAATTTTGAGAAAGAGTGATCCCATTTGAGTAATAGCTCCATCATCAATAGAATGTAGGAATATTCTATAGGTAAAGTCATTTTATCGAACAAAAATCGATTGACTCTCAAGGTGGTACGTAGAGTAGATGCTAAATGGCATAAACCCAAAAAAATTAATATTAATCTTAATTAATATTAATGGATTAATATTAATATTAATCGATTGGACGAACATGGTTATAATTTTTTTGTGTTTAAGCCATCTAGCGTCTTTTCTACGTACCACCACGAGAGTTAATTAATTTTGGTTCGATAAAATGACTTTACTTATAGAATGAAGTAGATGGCGCTATTAAAAAAATTAACAAGGGAGGTAATTTGAAGCCCAATAAGGCAGAGCAGCGTTTATTTAAAATAACAATTTGTAAAATTTCATTTAAATAAATTTCTGTTTTCATAATATAAAACTTATGATTTAGACTTGGAGACTGTGTGGTATAATGTCAAGAAAGGTTTGGTGGATGCAGCCACCGAAGTATGTGGTGTAAGTAAGAGAACGAATGAAAGGAAAAATAATACGTTGTGGTGGAATGATGAGATACGGATGGAAGTTGAAGCAAAGAAGAGAGCATGGCTAGATTTACTAGCAACCAAAGCTGGTAATTCTAGCGGTATGATTGATGAGATTGAAAGAAAAAAGGCAGACTTAAGACGTATAAATAAGAGAGTAAAAGAAGTTGTTGAAAGGTAAAAGCAAGAAAGAACGGATAAGAATTATAGAAGGATATCTGATAACTTCCAGGCAAATATTAAAATGTTCTGGAAACTCTTAAGAACTGCCAGGGGAAATTCAATACAGCCTAGAATGAATGCTATACGAGACGAGAATGGCTGTATGCTGAATGATGAAGTTTCTAATTTAAAGAGATGGAAGGAATACTTTGAAAGCGTGTTTATGAGTGAAGAGTCGCCTGAATTAAGTGAAATAGAAATTCCGAAAGAAGTGGAGAGAGGTAGGGAGATAAGTGTAGATGAAATAATGAAAGCAATGAAAAGCATGAAAGCAGGTAAGGCAGCCGGATATGATAGAGTATCACTCGAAATGCTAAGGGCTGGAGAGAGAGTGGTGGCAGGCCTGCTGTACACCTTGATTAATTTATGTTGGGAACTGAAGCGGGTACCGGAAGACTGATGCAAAGCCGTTATAGTCCGAATATATAAGGGAAAAGGGTCACAGCAGGACTGTAAAAACTATCGTGGTATCAGCTTGCTTAGTATTGTGGGTAATCTGTTTGATAAGGTGTTAATTGAAAGAGTTATGGAAGAAACTGATGGAAAAATTTGGGATGTGCAAGCTGGATTTAGAAAGGGGATGGGGTGTACGGATCAAGTCTTTCCCATGCGCATGATTGCGGAGAAGTTTTTGGCCAAAAACCAGAAAGTTTTTTGTGCGTTCATGGACTTGGAAAAGGCTTATGATAGAGTGGACAGGAATGTGTTATGGCAAACACTTAACTCATTTGGTTAGAGCGCTGGTTTGATACAGGCATTAAGGTCTCTTTATAGGAACTCTAGTGCTTGTGTCAGGATCAATGGGGTCTACTCGGACTGGTTTAGCATTCAAAAAGGTGTCAGACAGCGCTGTGTAGCTTCCCCGTGGCTGTTTAACCTATTTATGGACAGTTGTTTGCAAACTTTGAAAGTTGAAGAATGTGGGTTGAGGATGGGTGAGTTAACCGTCAAATGCCTTTTGTACGCCGATGATCAATTCATATTTGCATCGTCGGCGGCCGAGTTGCAAATGATGTTTACTTTAATGAACTGGTCATTAAAAGAAAGGGGTATGAAAGTGAACGCAATTAAGACCAAAGTGATGGTTTTTGAAAGAGAAGTAAGTAAGCCATTATGTGAAATAAGAATAGAAAGGGAGATGATTGAGCAAGTGGATGAGTTTGTATATTTGGAATGTTAATTTAGCAGGGATGGCAGAAATGATAAGGATATAGAACGATGAGTGAACGCAGAAAATAGAGTGAATGGGGCTCTACACGCTATTATGAAAAGTCAGAATGTACCAAAAAAGGCACGTATGGCAATTCATAATGCTGTGTTAGTCCCTACTTTAATGCATGGTAGTGAAAGTTGGGTGTCGCAGAAGCCCGAGAGTAGAATAAATGCTGTAGAAATGCGGTCATTAAGGAGTATGTTAGGGCTGAATCTGAATGACAGGGTGAGAAATAGTGTGATAAGAGAAAAGTGTGGTTTACAAGATGACGTTGGGACCAGGATTAAGAAAGGAATGCTTCGGTGGTTTGGTCACATAGAAAGAATGAACGAGGAAAGAGTGACAAAGCAAATTTAATTAATAGAATCAGGCGTTACTTTGCGGAAATCCATTATATTAAAGTTGTAAATATTTACTTTGCAAACATCCGCTTAATAAAATAAAATGATGTGTCTTACCTAGTTTGAAGAGCACCTCCCGCCCTCCCTCAATTGCGTGCACTATCCCCGTCACCACTAATCCCAGCACCACTACTCCCAACACCACTACACTAGGACTAACTTTAATTTAAAGCAAATTTATGTTGCAGAAGTGAACGGAAGAGTCGGGAAGGGACGCCCTAGACGAAGGTTTATCGACCAAATTGGCGATATATTGAAAATGGGCCAGATTAGGAGTACCGACGAGCGTGTATGCGTAGATATATGGATGTAAAGGAGGCGAGAGAAGTGTGTCAGGATCGTGTCAAATAGAAATCCGTAGTCTCTGCCTACCCCTCTGGGTGACAGGCGTGAGTGTTTATGTATTATGTATGTATGTAATATAAAACTTTGGTTTAATTAAAATAAAATTACATATATAATAGATAATAATAATAATAAATTTATTCATAAGAAATATGGTACAAAGATGTTCGTACAAAATAATAAAGTATTACATATTTCACCAATTTTGGTATATGAAAACTTATGGTTAAGTAATACAATATTTAAGTAAAATTAAACGTGCATCAGTTTACAATTTTGATATTAACCCTTTAAAACACGATCGAAGAAGAAACAGCGTTTAACAGTCACTAGAAACGTTCTTTTATTTTTAGCAGTTCATTTACCGAATAAAATTGTTTTTCCAAAAGCCATTTTAATAAATTACGTCTAAATCGATTACAATCTAATTGCCTTATTTCATTTGGGATTTTGTTAAACACTTGAGTATCACCATCACATAACAATTTTTTGAGTACAGATTAGTTTTTTATGAAGGCAAAATATTTTTTTCTGGGTATCTGATACTATAGTTCACTGTATCTTTTAATTTAGTAAAAAAAATGCGGATACTTTTTTACGAATATTGAAAGCTCAAAAATGTACGTGGATGGCAGAGTAAGAACACCTAATTCTTTAAATAGTGACTTGCAAGAAACAAGTGATCCGACGCCACAAATTGCTCGTATACAGCGTTTTTGCGCTATAAAAGCACGGTTCACATCTGTCGAGTTTCCCCATAATATGAGACCATATCTTAATACAGCAGCAACATATTATGCATGATATGCTACAAGAGAAGTGTTTTTTGACGAGAGTGAAGATAGTCTTCGTAAAGCAAAATTAAATTTAAATATTTTGAAACAAACTTTATCTACGTGATCTTTCCAATTACAATGTTTGTCTAAACTTATACCTAAAAATTTGGTACATTCAGTAGCAGTAATTTTTTCATCATTATACTTAATTTCAAGTTATTACGGTTTACTTTTAACATTGTAGAATTGCATAAATTTAGTTTCAGATAGATTTATACTTATATTATTGTTGTTTATCCATTTAACAACATTTTCAATTGTATTATTTATTTCATTTTCATATTCTTTATAACAACTAGAATTAAAATTTACTTTTGGGTATTAATAAAGAAATGTTACATTTAATGTTATTTGGTAGATCATTAATGTAAATTTAAAAAAAAGTAAAGGACCCAAAACACTCCCTTGCGGCAGTCCGTAATCATTTAATAAGTACATACGAAGATTGAAATTTTAAAATTTCCTGCCGTTTTTAACTTTTTGTTGTATTTGAAAACATAGTTGTCGTTCTTTTATATATTATATATTTTAGTATCCAGGACAGGATTTTAGATTATTTATGTTTTATAGCAAAATTAAATTTTTGAAAATTGTTTTTTTTTTAAATTAATTATAAATTAACTAATAGCAATAGACGTGGAGCAATTACGGATTCTAAGGGAACATTTAAGGGGCAATTAATTGGCATGCAGTATAATAAAAAAAATGTTCCACGCTAACTTCCTTCCGATAAAATTAAGTATGTAAGTTTTTTTTATTTAAATACAATAAATTTGAAATATTTTTTGCAATATGAATAGGTAATAAAAATAAGTAAGTTTTATACCTATAAAACTTACTTATTTTTATTACTATTTAATTTGTATTTTTAAATCGTCGGAAAGTATGTAATAAAATGGGTGACTTTATCATGATAAAGCTCAGCCGCCTTTTTAAAACTTTAGTAAAACTCCTCCGATACTTTATCCTTTATGAGTACTTTCCGTAAAAAGTTTTTGTAGAAAATTTTAGAGTTGTAAAAGCTGATTGCGGCTTTTAAAACGGGCACAGCTTTTATTCTGTTTTCGTTTATATTGAAATATTTAATTCGACGCGATAAAATCCGTAAAAAATTGTTTTATTCAATGTGTAGTTCGCATAAACATAAATCATTTCATTTAAATATTGAAACGATTCGAAAATATATTCAAATTCTGTAGGTAAGTCTTTGCTAGTAAATCCATAGTTGAAGGTATAACAGGATACGTTGGTTGTAAAATATTCATTAAGAAATCGTTACGTTTGATGTTTGTTGAGATTGTTTATAGTTTGGTAAAAATTATGTTTGTCATTAAAATATATTTACATTGAAACCAGTTAATAATCCCTTAAATTAAAAAGTGAGTTGTCGTGGGACAGCCAACAGAAGCGAAGCTTATTACGCAAGCGAAGCTTATTACGCCTTATACATAGAACTCAATTTTTAATTAATATAATTTAATATCGATATGGTAGTAAATTGTTATTCGAACATTTTTAGATATACAAATCATTATTTGTATTTTTCAAATCAAAATAATATTAACATCGATCATAGAAATCATTGGATTGTAATAACTAAAATAAGAGACAAAATTGTGACACTATTTTGTTAATATACTTAGAAAAGTACAGTATCGCAATACCGTTCTCTAGTACTCTCAGCTCATGTGCATAGGAAAGGTGATTGACGTCCCGATGTCAGAGTTAAAGTCCTTCAGTCCCCCGTGACCATGGGTGCTGTAAAGCACCCGAACCGTCTGGAATCAAAATTAGTAAAATTAAACGCGTTAAAATCCGTAAAAATAGTTTTATTCAATGTGTAGTGTTCGCGTAAATATAATAAATCATTAAGCTTTTAAAGGGTCTCAGGTTTCTCTATGAGTATAGTCCTATATTCTTTCATTCATTCATTACAAGTCCACTGCTGAATATAGGCCTCCCCCAAGGAATGCCACAAAGCACGGCTCTGAGCCACCTGCATCCATCGACTTCCTGCATCTCTTATACTACGACCACACTACCGTGATATGGCAATTATTATGGCCATAATTGAAACAACACCTAGGTAAAGCCACTATTTATATGGTCACAATTTTACAATATCAATCAATATGGCACATGACGGTAGGCAATAGCTCCGGTGGCGGTCTTGTGCATATTAAAGACGATTACCGCAGTAATTTCTGCGTCAAGTGGCCACGCTACAGTTAGTTCAGTGTGCGACATGAGCTCAACGGAAAAAATATTAACCTATTACGCTTTCTGTGCATTTTTATCATCTACCATCTTCATTTAAGTCTTGGTTTAGCTTTGTTAAAATTTAAAAGATTCATATAATAGTAGGTGACATTCATAAAAAACAACACCACCGCAGCTTCAACCTGTATCTTGAAAAATACGTGTTTTCCGCCTATATCGAGGTAAGCTCACTAGAGTTTACCTAGATGTGACAACAACACTACTTAACGCGGTAATTTAGGCAGTAATTTAATGCCATAATTATTGCTGTAAACGAGCGGTAGACCGTAAGGTGTGTAGCTGTAGTTTTACCAGGTCGTCACTCTATCTAATGGGAGTCCGCCCTACACTTCGCTTACGGGTATGATAGCGATATAAGAGAACCTTTCTTTCCCATCGGTTGCCGATCCATTCCCACTTCGGCTTACATTTTCGTTAGGCTATGTCCGTAACTCTGGTTCTACTACGGATATCCTCATTTCTAAGTCTATCACAGAGAGAAATTGCGAACATAGACCTCTCCATAGCTCGCTAAACGACCTTGAGCTTACTCATACGGCCAACGGTGAAGGGCTACATCTCAGACAACACGCACTGGTTGTACAATCTTGTTTTAGGTTTCGAAGTATAAGTGACGAGAAGATGCCTGTAACCGAAAGCCTGTATCTTTTTTATTGATTTTGACAACTTTCATATAGGGTCGGATGCTATAATCTGCGCAGAATATTTTACAATGCGGCAAGTCACACACACACACACTGTCACTCACTCACTCGCACCGTAGTATGCGATGAGATCGAAGGCAGGCCAGAGAAACGGTCAATGACTTACAATTTGCGTTGTCCATGTTTTTGCTTTTGCTGAGATTTAACCGCGGATCACCCAAAGCCACATCTATTAATAAAGCGTATGGTCATGTAGTGTCATTCCTGGTAATGAGATATCAAAGTAATATCTCATTACCAGGACTGCTCTGCCGTTGTAAGGAGGATTTTCCTTAATAGCCTTCCTAGGTAGATGGATTGACAATCGTCTCCCCGAGACCAGACGTCTCGGCATCTATGACACTGCTACCCTTTGGTGGTATGAGTTTACATCTAGCGTAAACAAGATCTATCGAAAGCCATGAAATCTGTCTATCAATTCCTATGGACCTCTTTTCTTATTTCCATACCTAAGAACCATCTATTTATCTACATTTATAATTTTTTTAGTAATTGTAATTAAAGCTTCCAATTTTTTTTTTTTCTAAAAATAAATTTAATTAATTTGTACAAGAGGCTACGTATTAAATCTGTGTTAATGAAATAAACTTGAGGAAATAATAAGATAATTTAAAAAATATATATACAGACTATAATTAACATCTAATGTGGTTGAGATTTTCATTGAGCTAGTTTGAAAATTATACTTTTACGACAGTGATTAAAATAGGTTACTCCTAACCTTGGAATTATTGTGGGCATAAAAAAAACAATCGCGTTTGATCTTCTCGTTTTCGAAGTTGGATTAATTATTGTTTCTTAAAAAATATGTGGTGACTATGAAAACATACATCATATAAACAATGCTGTTAAAAATCCCTGCTTGTTTGTTTAAGGTTGAATAACGAGCAAGAAATCCTATTTATTTAACCACAATTCGGCTAGGCTGACCTTAATTATAGTTTAATTTACCTGCATGTGGTTTATTTACCGGAAAAGTTAGAACACACGTACTTAGATTAACACTGCGTCACTGTGCTGATAAATGAATGTTCTACTCTAGTGTAATGCTTCGAACTAACTTAATGGATAATAAATTATTGGAACAAAAGCTATACCATAACCAACGATGCTTGAAACAAAAGGTAACCAAAATTTTTCCCACAATACAGATAATTTCATTACCAAATGTACATAATTAAATAGAAATAAGATAGATCCATGATACAAAAGGAATAGAATAGGTTAGTAACAGACTGTAGTAATTTTACGGTTGTTTTTTTTAATATAGCGCGGTGGCTACATGAGCAGTGCTACGTGACTCTACTACGCTGCAGTTGTATTATTGTTGTATCACCAATGGTTTGGCTCGGCTGGAGTAGAATACCAGCGTAAAATAACAGCTTAATGCCGCTTTGTTTCGTAAGGTGAGTGTAGAGAACCATCTTAGTCGTCAGTAAAATGCCAAGTACGTCCTCGGTACACTAATCCCTACAATAGGACAAATTCACGTACACCGCCAGACTAGACTTGTAGTTAAGTAAAATTGAGTTCAAAATTTCAAGAATTATAAAAACCCACAACTCCTACTTTCCAGTTGAAAATTGATTTGTAGGCCTAAAACTATATAACAAATAACTCTGTACTAATTATACATTACAATTATTTATATAAAAATTTATATAAATAATTGTAATGTAATAATATATGTTTTTATTTTATATAGAAAATTTAACTATCCTGGGAATTGAGTCTCGTATTTTCGAAACCGATATTAGCAAGATATCAGTCCCAGGAATTCCGAAGTTCACTGCTGAACATAGGCCTCCCTATAAATTGTCTCTTAACCAGATTTGATTACAACCCGAGTTTTATTTTATGGTAATTTCTAGGAAGAGGCTGCAGTCCATCTCCTGATTTTTTTCCCCTTTGTCGCTACTACAATACACACGGGACGATATGGGGTAATTGATATTCTTGCACCACCACTACAATCAAGTTTTAAGTATTTTAAATATGTGTCTTAATTAGTTTGACGAGCACCTCTCCCCTCAATTGCATGCACTATTTCCGTCACAACATTTAAATATTTTTACGCAGATTTTAGCTAATTAATTTTAACATTTTTAATATAATGGATTTTCGCAAACTAACGTCCGATCTGATGTTTCACATTCCACTTCCTTACTATGAAGTCCCTCCATCTAGTGAGGTGCCGCCCTACACTTCCCTTACCGGTATAATGCTGCCACTTGAGAACCTTGTCGCTTCGGTTGTTGGTTCTTCGAGCTATATGGGCAGCCCATTGCCACTTCAGTTTACTGATCCATTGAACGACATCAAACAACATAGTTCTAACGAAAATATATATTGCATTGTAGGACAAACTTAACTTTGCAATGAAAAAAAAAATGTCCTCTGATATGTCGTTCTATATAACGATTGATGCTATGATTCTAGGTCAACGGGAAGAATCCTATAGGTTATGTGATGAGTGAGTTTTGCGAGTTCTAGGTCAATGGGAAGAATCCTAAAGGATATGACGATTGAGTTTTGCGAGTATAAAAATGCGTGACATAAATAGGCGTATCTTTTTGCATTGACTAAGTAGCTTGAATTTTTTCAATTCCAAGGGACCGTAAACCTTTGTTATGATAATAATTTTTCAACTTGATACCTTCCAACTTACACCCTACCCGTTACTGAGAAACAGGGTCATGTCAGTCCGAAAGACGGGCAGACAGCAAATTGATCCTATAAGTTCGGGGGTGAGGGTTCCGTTTATTTTTCTTTTAAGGTACGGAACCTTAAAATATAAAAATGTAATTCAAGCAGTTCAGATTATTATTACCCTTATTGTATAAAAATAGTGTAGTATTTAACTTATTATGGTGGGCTGTAGTGATAATGATGAAATTAAAGGATAATAATGATTATCATCATTATAGCGTGATCACTCATCTTAATTTTTATGCAAAAATTTAGAAGGTAAAGAATTTGTAATAGAGAATTTGTGATTTTCTGAGTTTTGGTGAGGATAACATGTCTCCATTACTGTTTGCTGAGTCGTCCACCTAAAGTGCATAACAATTTGTAACTTGCATATTTTGTTATTTAAGCAAAGGTAGCAAATGAGTTCTTCACATAGTGGAGCAACGCTGCCGCGTATTACAGCTGTAACGCGAATGGGTAATTTCAGCGGGTAAAGCAACACGCTCTTACGGAATACCAACGTGAAATAATTAGTTTTGACATTGCGAAAGCCTTCAATCGCGTTTGGCACAAAGCGTGCTAGCAAATAATTCAATTTAAATTACATTATGTTTTTTTGGAGTGAAACTTTTTACGGGAGGGCTTTGAAATTCTGATCCGCAACCATTTTGTGTGACGAAAAGTGGTGGTAAGAACTACGTACCGCCACAGATTAAATAATAGTACTACGTAGTACCGCGTCATTCAGGTCGATCATTCAAATCGCGAACGCAGGCCATTACATATCATAACGTATATAGTAATACAATTACAATTACAAGATTATAACGGTCTTTCGTTCAAATACTAATCTATTAATTTTATTTAAGACAGTTACCAAGGTACACGTATTTAGTTTAGAAAGAGTGATCGCATTTGAGTAATCATCTACTACATTTTCTATGTACCACCATGATAGTTAATCAATTTTGATTCGATAAAATGACTTTACTTATAGAATGAAGTAGATGGCGCTATAAAAAAAAATAAACAAGGAAGTAATTTTTGAAGCCCAAAAAGGCAGAACAGCCTTTATTTTAAATAACTATTTGTAAATTTTCATTTAAATACATTTTTGTTGACTTTATATAAAACTTTGGTTCGATTGAAATAAAATTACATAAAAAATTACATAAATAATAGATAATTACCTAATTAATAAACTTTAATGAGTATTTTGTGTTACACTGGGATCTATAATAATTACTTCATTTACTATGGTGAGTCCTAGTGTTGCCTAAACCCATAATTTCTCTTCTTAAGATCGAAGAAGATGATGCACTGTGACACATATGTGTATAATTTTATGTAAATAAATGAATGATATACACAATCTATGCTATACAAAAGTTATTGATGAATAATTGAAATGTTTCGCTGTAATACAAAAGTTTCACTTCTATCGTGTGTCTTCACGACACACACTGTTTTTTTTTTTTTTTAATTTGAATCTGTTCATCAATTATAACTAATTTTTGTATAAATAATCACTTTTTATTTACTACTTATTTTACACTTTACACAAACACTGAAGTCTCTTATACTCTTAACACCTTGTAACCGAAAGACCAGCTTGGGTCATTACAGCCGTTTTTATACTTTCTTTTAGAAGTCAAATCCGAAACTATTATAGTAAAAATCTTACCGGAAATTCAATGATGCAAAAGCGGACATCCGATTTACATTTATTAAAGTTAGATGAATATTTCAAAAGACGATTACATTAAAAATAGAGTTATTTAATATATGCTTGATATTATTTATAAATAATTGCTAACAAGCGCTTCTTTTGAAGCTCCCTTCCTATGGGCTTTTAGAGAAATTGTGCAATTGGATCACCAGTTTTCTGGCAGATCGGAGCATAAAGGTCGTAGTAGACGGTGGATGCTCCGATTACAAGCCTATTAAGGTTAATGTTCCATAAGGCTGCGTACTAACAACACCTACGCCGTTTCTTCTGCATATTGTTACGCTCCCTTCCTCGATATATAAATGAGGCCATCTGTTAAACTATCAAATTAATAAATAATACAATAATATTACGTTACCAGGCCAAAAAAATATTGATCTTTCCCAAGGATCTTTCTAAAGATTTAGTATAGGCCGTTTGTTATACTTATGGCGTGATCGTCTTGTTAGGATCTTTATTTACGTTGTGTTTGTTTAGTAAGTTAGTTATGTTAAGTGACACTTGAAGAATGAATATTCACTAGAGCAATCGAAAACCGTTAGTACCTTATAATTATTTTAAGCTAAGAAGCCGGTTCACAGAGAAATGGCTCAAAAAATTTGAGAACATTAAATTGTCCCTATTTCACTTGGAAAAGGTTCACAATATTTGTATAATAAATACACGATACAAGGGCTTCATTCTCCAATATTGTACTACTAGCTACGCTAGGGATAACGTAACGGGTAAATAAAACGCCTTGATACGTATCCTGAACTAATTTATTAAACAATAATTTAATTTGACCTTATAGCATTACGATACGCAGATAATAGCGTGCAACAAAAGTACTACTAGCGCCATCTAGAATTTACAAAATAAAACAAAATTCTTAACATTTAAAACATTACTTTGTTTTAAACATGTCATTCACCAAGGACATTTAATTAAAATGTCCTTAATTATGAATGCCGCCCACCATGCCCCTATTACATTGACAGTGGTGGGTATATTTTACACACACAACAACACATAACAATAAAATTTTAAATTTAAATCTATGATAAATATAAACAATAAAATATAGAAGTAACTAAACAATAACACATGCTGATACAACGGTAAATTGAGACAATAATCTAAAGTTTTTTATATTACTTTTCAACTGGCAATATGCACAATTTTGAGGTTGGTCGTTTCAAAATTGAAGATCTAGTACGCAATGTAACCACACGGGTTATATTGTCCTCGCCTGGATGTTTTGTATAACGCGACCAAGTAACCACTGTCCGGGAAAGATCATCCTCCTTTACTAACACAATGTCACCCAAATTTGGTTCTGCAATTTGACGCGACCATTTATATCGGTGCATTAACATGACCAAATATTCTTGTGACCAACGTTTCCAAAATGATTGCAACAATTTTTGTACTAATTGCCACCTAGACAATGAATTTACGTTACTCGAATCATAATTCCTATCGATTGCATTAACTAATGGTTCCCCAACCAAGAAGTGACCTGGAGTCAATGGCAGTGATTCGCTAGGATCGTCTGAATTAACAGTTGTCATTGGTCGAGTTGAGGCATGCCTCGATTTGAGTAAGAAGAGTGCTCATCTCTTCAAACGTTAGAGTCGTTTCTCAATAACTCTTCTCAAGTGGTACTTGGTAGACTTTACACCCGCTTCCCAAAGTCCTCCAAAATTTGGTGCCCGGGGGTATAAAGTGCCTCTGTTCCGTTTTCTAGGTGTTCTGCAATTTCCGGCTGAATGGAACTTAGTTCTCGTAATTCCTTAGATGCGCCTACGAAAGTAGTCCGTTATCCGACCATAGGTGAGCGCATTTTCACGTCTGGCTATAAATCTTCGGAAGGCTGCTAAAAGGCCTGACTAGTCATATCACTAACAACCTCTAGATGTATGGCTCTTGTAACCATACATATAAAAATACAAATATAGCCTTTGTATGCTCGGTGGCCGCGACCCTTGGTCGTTCTGATCTGGATAGGCCCCGCATAGTCCACTCCACTGTTGAGAAATGGCCTCGCAGGTGTGCACCTTACAGATGGTAAATCACCCATGAGCTGATTGTGAGTAGTTGCACTATTTTTTACACATGTAACGCATTTATGGATATGTTGTTTTATCAAAAACTAGGTCCTGAAAACCATAAATCATTTTCCGCCAGTAACGCAGGTGAGACACCCCTGGATGCGCAATCTGCTGGATTTTGCTTGGTGGAGATATGACACCATTGTGATGATTCTAGGGTAGTCAGAATTTCTGACACTCTATTTCCAACAAACGTTTTCCAGCGGCTCGGATGGTTATTGAGCCAGGCCAGAACGATGGTGGAATCAGTCCACGCATGCACCTCGTTCTTAGAAATATTAAATACTTCTGACGTTTCCGCTAAAAGTCGCGCCAACAAAACTGCTCCGCATAGTTCCAGCCTTGAATGCTCACTTGTTTGACAGGAGCTACTCTCGTTTTTGCTACCACAAGTGATGTTTTAACTTTATTTGAACTATCGATAATTCGCAAATATATAACTGCTGCGTATGCCAATTTCGATGCATCGCAGAAGCCGTGCAATTCTACAGCAAGATCATTATTCTTCGTTCCGAGCCAACGTGGTATTCGCACCTTGGATAATTCATTTAACTCTACCATGTAAGTATCCCATATCATTTTTAATTCATTTGAGATCTGTTCATCCCAACTGATTCCTGACAACCACAGCTTTTGAATAAATACTTTTGCTATGATTACACTAGGTGCAACCCAACCTAGTGGATCAAATATTCTCGCAATTTCTGACACTATCTTTCTTTTTGTTTCAGGTCCTGTCACCGGTGAAAGCTGTACTGCGTACTTATATTCATCTTCAGAGCGGCTCCAGGTTAGTCCTAAAATTTTTATTGTATCATCTGATCTTATTTTGACTTCACTTATTTCATTTTCTAATAGTTTTACTTCTTCTTTATTGTCCTTCATTTTGTTTTCTTTATTATAGTGTCCTTTCCTTCAAATTGCTCTATGTGTTTCATCAGCCCTTTACTGTTGCTGTTCCATTTCTGCAATTCAAATCCTGCCTGTCCTAACAATTCTTTTAATTGTTTAATAATGCAACCTTCTTGAACCGTGTCACAACCTGTCATTAAATCATCCATATAAAGCTGTTCAAGACTTGTTCCGCAGCGATTGGGTACAGAACTCCAGCATCATATACTACCTGATAAAGCGTTCTCACAGCTAGGTAAGGCGCCGATGCAGTTCCAAAGGTGACTGTTAAGGTTCATAATCCTTTATTTCTTCCTTAGGATCTTCTCTCCACACAATGCGTTGATACATGTTGGCATCTGTTTCGGTTACAAGCACTTGGCGATACATTTTACAATATCTGCCACTAAGGCAATCGGATGGGTCCGCCAGCGTAACATCGTGTGTCTGAGATCTGCTTGTAAGGTGGGTCCTACCATCAATGCATCATTTAATGATACACCAAACTTATCCGGCTCGAAGGACCAATGTACTACTAGATAGGCTAAGGACAACGTAACGGGTAAATAAAACGCCTTGATACGTATCCTGAACTGATTTATTATACAATTTTTAATTTGCCCTTATTGCATTACGATACGCAGATAATAGCGTGCAACAAAGTACTACTAGCGCCATCTAGAATTTACAAAATAAAACAAAATTCTTAACATTTAAAACATTACTTTGCTCTTAAACAAATATTTTAAAAATATGCACAGCTCCATGCACGCCGTGTGCGGTGAGCACCAACCCATACAACGCACTCCCCTCGAAAAGGGACGAGAAGTTGGGAACTAGACTATAGTCCACAGCAAAATAACTGGCGAAACAGTAAAAGAGGGCTTGGCCCCATGGTAATGCATAAGCACAAACATCTACCGAAATCGCGCATCTCAATGAGTGTAAACGCGATACAGAATACGATCAAACCCAGCCCCAGTGAATGTATGTCACACGGTTTAGGCACACGTCGAAATAATAGACACACTGGTCATAAAAAGCCCTCCGTGAGCGCCACCTTAAGGGAATGGGGTCCCACGTTGAGCGGCTTTCGGCCGCAGTCTTAAAAGTCTTCTACCTACAGCTACCACCCACATGAGGTCGACACACCAACCAATACAACGGCAGATATAGCCAAAAGGCAGTTATAAGATAATAATATTAACTCGCCATCAAAAAGGGTTTGTATAACTGACGTTGAGTATATGCATTTTTCGATAATGTTTGTCTCACCCACCAACAAGTTGCCTTCAATCATTCAAAGGTGGGAAATTTACAGAGATATTTTATTGTTGTTATATAAAAACAGGAGATTCACGAAAAAACAAACGCTAGCTTTAACGACCGAAAAAAGATAAGGGCACAAAAATAGACAAGAACATTATGTAAAATCCGGCTGTGACAGTAAACGTAGAAGAATACGCAGTGAAAATTTTTTGGAAGAGACTAGAGTAGCTAGAAATAATACAAATGGGGTTTAAATTTAATAGAGAATGTATTTATCTTAAAAATTATGTGCAAAACAAGAACCTCACATAGCAGAAAAATAGAAAGTTCTATAAGTTCCAGATATTTTTTTACAATGCTAATGATATTTTTAAAAGACTAATGATATTTCAAAATTTTGGAATTTCCTAACTTTGTTGATACATATTATGATGTTGATAAGCTAAAATATTTATTATTTTTGATAATTTAAATTTATTTATTATTGCGTGCTTTAAGAAAATCTGGAGAATATTCCGTTTGATTTTAATAAGCTGAATATAATTATTATTTTATGCAACAAGCCAAGGCATTCAATTGTGTTTTTCCTTCCTTCTTAAAGTTTTATGTCATGGATTTTTAAGTTTCTATCTTTACCCACTTAGTTTATAATTCAAATTATTTATTATAAAGTTTAAGAAATTTAATAACAGTATTAAGAATTAGTTTGATTTTAAAAATATTGTTTTTAATATTTTTTTTTATTGTTTTAAGCTGAGGCTCTTTGGTATTATTTTTCATTATTGTTTTTTATTTAATTTTGCGGAATAATGATTTTTGTAGAATTTTAAATTAAAAACAATATTACAATTTTAAACATTTAAATTGTCACAAATATGGGTCTTTCTATAGATGATTAAAGCAAAATAACAACAGCAATATGGAAAATTATTTTTATGATATTACGTAATTAAAAGATTATTTAAATTCGTTTATTTACAAGTTGTTTTGGTAAACTCATCTACAATAAACTACTTTTGAACACCGCATAACTATTAAATGCGACTATCTATGTAAGTAAGCGTTTTAAAATCGTAGTTATAAATAAGTGCTTATAGCTTCTTTGTCATGCATAATTATATATCATTTCTCCGAAGTGTTTAACTATTTATCAAACTACATTCCCCAAATTCCCCAAGTACCACAGATGCGCAATGTGGTGGTTGAAAACTTTCTCCTAAAATGCAATTAGAACATCATTAGATAGGAACATCATTAGAGATGCTTACATACTTAATTGTTAAAAATGGGAAGAAGGATAAGGTTTAGAAAATAAGTAGAAATAACATGATTAGAAAAGCTTAACAATACGATAAGATGAAGATAAAAAATATAGAATGAATAATATTGCAGTATTTCATGAACGTAAAGAATATGTAATAAATTGTCAATCAGCAGGTGCATTGCGTTCATATGAGATTGACATTTCAAGAAAATGTTACTTGTTACCCTTTCTGTTAAAGTCACCCTCTCACAAATAAAAGGAAATGAATGTCTTACAGAGCAACGTGTATTATATTATTAATTTTAATCCAAAATTTGTATTTCACAAAAACTTTACATTGGTATAAAATCTGTAATTTTTGTTTGAACACAGAATATCAATTTATCATTTTTCCAACTGGATAGTGTCAAGAACGTGAGCCAACAATATACTAAGAATTATTAATCAAGTCACGTGGAGAAGCACGACTGAAAATTGTTTCATGGATACAAGTAGGTATGTCCACATGTGTCTCCCCATATCCGAAACGAAAAAAAAAGATTACCCCTGGGACGAGCTTTACACAAACGAAATATGTATTATTTTGTACTGTTCTTATTTTTGCTTGATAAAAACTTCAAAATAACTGAAACATATTTCAAATTTCAGTTTAAAATTAATATATATGAATTTAATTCTAATTTAAATATTATCAACTTATGAAACGAATTTTACTTATTATAAGCCATTGCTTGACTATTATTCCACCTGGTGGTAAATGATGATGAAGCTTGCTTATGAAGCTTGTTTGCTTACGTGGTAGAGCATGCTGCAGCTATATTAGTTGTAACACAAATGGGTCGGCTCGACCGGGGCAGTACTACGCTCTCACAGAATATCGGCGTAAATGCTGCTGTGTTTCGAATGGTGAGTTTAGAGAACGGGAGACCTTTTTAATCTAAACTAGGTACTCCATTTTATCGAGGATAATCGAGGAAAAACTTATGGGTTTGACCGATGACATCGAAATGCTCGTGACGTATGGGGCTTGTTGCGCGCAAGCGCAATAGGTCACGAGCATGTATACTACGCATCGCAGTATGTATAATTTATAATATTAGTAGCATTAGTAGAATAGTAGGATAAATCAACGTGCGTTTCATTAATAGACTTTGGTCGGCTCTACCGGGGAAGGACCACGCTCTCACAGAATACCAGCGTAAAATAGCAGCTTAACACTGCTGTGTTTCGTATGGTGAGTGTAGAGAACCGGAGACCCTTTTTACTGGAAAAGAGGCATTCCATCTTAGTCCTCACGGGTGACAACGCATCTGCATTTTGATTCTTTATTGAAGATAGATGTAGATGTCTATGGGTCACAGCAACCACTTACCATCAGGTGGACTGTGTGCTCGTTTGTCACCCTATCCTATAAAAAAAAAAAAAGACAACTGCGGCTAGTAATGAAAGGCACATCGTTGTTGAGGCCTATTCCCCGTACAAAAAATGTCTCCTCTATGATATTTGTATCCCTTCCTGTATAAGGATATTTTTATCACATAAGTTGTAGGATTTAAATAAATTTTCTGAAAAATCACTTTAAAAAACAAGAGTATTTTTTATATTTTGAGTCGAAATTCTTGAAAGCCGCTAGAAGCTATTTCTCCTCAAGTAGGGTCATATTCCCCAAAGAAAAATCAATAAATAAGCTTTGTTTAAAAAAAATAAAGGAAAAGAGCTTCTTCGACTATAAATTTGATTCGATCAAGCAAACGCATGATATTTTTGTAAGTAAATAATAATCCCCGCTATGAGACAGTCTATGTTCCGCTATGGACTTTTGATTGGATGTAATGAATAGTCAAAATGAATAACGAAATGTAAAGGAAAGTATAAGTTATTATATTTTTATCAAAATTGGGATGAATCGACATCTAGATAGGAATAAATAAAGCTGTTATAAACAGCCCAACCATAGTATAATGGTCTGTAAGATCGATGAAGCCACTTAAAAGTAATCACGTCTTAGATGATAGCGTCGGATCGTTCAATAGCGTTAGAATCTTGGGTTTGACTAAAATAATTTCATTAAATATGAAAAATAACACTAATTGAAAGCCGTAAGCGAAGAATACGATGGTGACCAATATAAGATTACAAAAACAAATCTTATTATGAAAAGCTTAGCTTAGTAAAAGTTGAATTTCCTTGCGTTTTACACTTATATTCAAACAATTATTTCCGAGTATATGCGAGCAGTCAAATATTACATGGCAGTTAGATTAAGCTCATTAAGGTATATTTTTTGTATTACCATAATTATTTTTACTTATTTTTATGAATGAATAATATACTAAAGAATTTAGTAAATTGTTAATTCTTATAGAGAAGAGAATTTTTTTTTAGATTGGCTTTCACATTAGTTACTAGGTGGTATGAACCCTTTTCTGCCTAGTAGCCCGTCTGGGTTTGGTTAAATTTGACATCAGGATCAGTCAATCACCTCAGTCCTCCCGTGACCACGGGTGCTGCAAAGCATTAAATAATTAAAATTAAACGCGATAAAATCCGTAAAATAGTTGTGTTCAATGTATACTGTTAGCGTAAATATAAGAAATCATTAAGTACCATGAGCCGTGGTAGCTCAGGGGCTTAGCGCTCGCTGTAAATTTCACAGTCGCGAGCAACTCGAAGGCGAAAGGCACGGCACAGGCGCAGCGCAGGCATGGTGCCGCTTCAAAACTTTTTCACATAAAATGTATGAAAGTGGCTTGTCCTGAATTATACTCAAGCGGCGTGGCACAAGCATGCCGCTTTTATCCGTTTCCATAGTCCTCAGTGGTGACAACTCATCTGTAGCTTTCTTTGTATGAAGTTGGCTGCAGTCCTTAGCCACTTACCATGTGGACTCTAAGTTTGTTTGTCACTTCAGTTTCACAAAAAAGTACGATATTACTATTGCGATTTTAATAACATTTTGTAGATCTATACAAGCGTAATATTAAACGTATTTTCGGACATTCTTCGAATCAAATTAAGGGATATCGCATAGTAGCACGTTTTACTGTAATAAAACGTCTGTCAGACGGCTTCCTGCAGGACAATGGGACAATAGCGGAATGTTTCGCAGAAGGGTACCGTTGATAAGAATTGCTTTGTAGGAAAAAAAATTAGTTTTGTTTTGATCATACACTTAGCACGTTTTTTATATTGTTTTAATATTTTCAACAAACTTTAAAAGAAATTAAACTAGAGTATTACACAAAGAATCATATTACTTATAGAACCAAATAGTTTTATTAGCTAAAGATAATATCGTAATAAAATAAATGAAATGAATTTCGTAATTAATATTCAAATAAATTGTGTAAGAGTAGAGTAAAAGAAAGATAAATGAAGAGATTAGAATCGAGCAAATAATGAAAAGAAGGGCTTTAATAAAATAAATAAAGTATTTTGATTGTTCACCATATATCATAGGAGTAACTCATTTAAAACTACAAAAGAACCGTTATAAATAGTATGTAATTACGTGGTAGAGCCATGCTGCAGCTATATTAGTAGTATAGTTGTAGCACGAATGGGTCGGCTTGACCGATTTATTTTTTACCACGCTCTCACAGAATACCAGCGTAAAATTGCAGCTTAACGCTGCTGTGTTTCGTATGGTGAGTGTAGAGAACCGGAGACCCATTTTACTGGAAACGAGGCATTCCATCTTAGTCCTCACGGGTTACAACACATCTGCTTTTTGATTCGTAATCGAGGATAGATGTATATTAGCCACTTACCATCAGGTGGACTGTGTGCTTGTTTCTCACCCTTATCCTATTAAAAAAAAACATTATTTTGCTTACTTACTAATACTGAGCGAAACTATGAACGATGAAGATAGATTTGCCTATCCTTTTCACCCGTTTACAGTTAATCAGGCCAGCCAGCACGCATTGTGGTGATGTGCTTCACAAGGCTATGTATCTTTTTATTTTTATTTTGTGTCGTTTAAATTTCATCAGCCGTAAAGTAAATCATAGCAAGTAGTAAGTGACGTACGTTTTCAGTCTAAGTGAAAACTATTTTATTCAACTTAATTTTTTTAATAAAAATCTAATTTATTAAAAAAAAATAATAAATTAGATTTTATAATTAAATTAAACAAATTTAATTATAAAAATCTACACCATTGCGCAAAAACAAGACCTTTTCAGATTAAAATAGGTAAGAATCTCTGTTTTTTTAATCTTATATTATTACAATTTTTCATAAAATTTTAAATACAAAGTAAATTTCTATTAAAGTAATTGTCTATTCATATTTATTTTCAATATCAGTTTTAACAATATATCAATAATCAGGGGCTTGTAAGTTCAGAGATTTATTGTCATACATCATTGTTCCCATATATTGATGTATTTTATATAGTAGGATATTTTAACGAAATTTCTATAACAACATTTTTAAATTTAATGTCTGATAGTTGCAACGAGACTTCTACTTCTGCACTAGTAGTGGACTTCTAATTCTGCGGATTAATGAAGAAGTAGTATTATATTTGTTAGTAAAATATATAATATATACAATACGCGCAAGATAAGAATAGGGCCGTTAAGCTGACATACGAGTATCGCTTCGCATGGCGCACTAACTACAATTGAAACAAGTATTGGTTTTATTTGGGTATTAAATTTATTTTTTATAATTTATGGAGTTTAGTATGGATTAGAATCAAACTTTGACACTATGGAGTTTGAGATCAAACTTGAGATTGTCTCTGAATGAATGAATACCTGCCGACCTTAATGTTTGTTCATGTGCAATTTATATTTTAAAACGTCTCCTTGATACAGGAAAAAGTACTAATGTGGGGATTACTATATATGTCTCAAATTCTGTTTTCACAATAAAAAATAGATGAAATCTTATTTGAAACTTATGACACAACATAGTTCATAGCATTACTTAGTCTATATAAAAGACTATTGATAACCGACAGCAGAGATTAGTCCTTTTTAAAAGGCTGGCAACGCATCTGCAATTCCCTTCGTTTTGCAGTTGTTCGTGGGTGGTGGTCGACACTTTCTATCAGGTGAGTTGCATGCTCGTTTGCCCCCATTTCTATAAAAAACAGAAAAAAGAGAGCAGATTTCCCCTCAACTTTAAAAGAACGTGTATACTTTAAACTATTAATAAAACTTTGCCTTCGGATTTCGTTTAAACTATATCAAAAACATCTATCAACTATTTCTGTACGATTTAAAGGTAAAAATGCAAATTTTAACCGACTTTAAAAAGAAGGAGGTTATCAATTCGATTGTGTGTGTTTTTGTATGTATCTTACTCGATATCTTCCTCAATAACGAAACGATTTAATGACTCTTTTTGGAGAAATAATTCCTTATTCCTTAAGGGTAAGATAATAGGGGTTCTTAACATGTATGTAATAATTAATGTATGTAATAATTAGTCCTTGTGAAAATATAGATCTTAAACCACAAGTTTTAAAAATAACTAATACGACATTCTAGTTATGACCTTGAGCTTGTGATGTTCCTTAGCCCACTACAATGTTATAGTTTCAAACCAATTATCGTTGTAATGTATATCAATAGAAAAGGGAGCGATTAAACGAAATATATTTTGATGATATCCGGGTTAGAAATTTAATTTAAAACTATTAATTCCACATTCCTTCCGGTCTCAGGCAGCCCGATAGAGTGGAATGTCAATAGCGTACGCATTACGACTTACATCATGCAAGAACTTAATTAAAATACACAATAACGCGATGTTAGGTGTAATAATATTTTTGTAATATAGATTTTTAAATTAAAAAATATAATATTGAAAGAACAAGCTAATTAATTTCACGTGAAAGTTAAGAAGATTAAGCGGCTACTGTAAATCCAGATGTGAAAATACAACACTTAAGTTTCAGTACTACACCCAAACTGCAACGTATTATGAGTGTAGCACGAATAGGTCGGCTTAACCTGGGAGGGGCCACACACTACCCACGTGAAAAGCCTATCTGTATATCTGTTGCTATCTTTCGTATAGTGAATAACAAGAACCAGATCTTTTTAATAGTACCGAGGCATTTTATCTTTATACTGAGACTCCTGCCTAAAGAAAAGTATCCAAATTTTGATTATTTGAGGGTAGATATACATAAGTGCTTATATGACACAGTCATCATCCACTTACCACCATGTGGGTTGTGTGCTCGTTTATCACCCTTAGTCTATAAAATAAAATCATAATCTGCATCATTATCACAGCTCTTCACAAGTCATTGCTATACAGTGGCTTCACTCAAGGAACGCCACAAAACACGGTCCTTAACTCCTGAGCGACCTACGTTTGTCTATTTCCTGCATATCGCACCAGGTTTTGACTTCAACTAATGCTAAATAATTACCTAATAAACATTTTAACTCTTGTATTCATAACTAATATTCTAATCGGCGAACAGAAATACTATGGACATGACATATTTTTTTGGGTATTAGTAAAGTCTTCTGTAGCGAAAACCGAGTGATAAATCTGCATAAATCTGTAAAAAAATATATAAAGTCAGTTATGCAGCTCCTTTACATGCGCTTCTTACATCGTTCCTTATTTGTCGTACTTGTATTTTGTGAATAGAATCCAAATTACTCTGAAAATACTTTGAATTCTCACCCAAAAGAATACAAAAATATTTTAACAATATTTATCACTAACTTGAATATTTTTTAACTATCTTAATAATATATACTGCAGCATTGTATAGCTTAATATCACAAAAGTTATTACAAAGAATCTCATCATTTTAACTATGTCAAGTAATTTTTTGCCTTTCTTTATAAACGTAAGGGCAACAAACAAGCGCACAGTTCGCGTGGTGTTAAGCGAAAGCTGTAGGTCCCAGATACCTACATCTATTTTCAATATTTATATTTATTCATCATCATCATCAATACAGCCCTTCAAAGTCTACTGCTGAACATAGGCCTCCCCCAAGGAATGCCACAAACCACGGTCCTCAGCCACCTGCATCCATCAACTTCCTGCATGTTTTATCAGGTCGTTACACCACCTAGAGGGGGGCCACTCTACATTCCGTCTACCGGTATGAGTCTGCCACTTGAGAACCTTTCTTCCGCGATCTTTCGAGCTATATGGCCGGCCTATTGGCACTTCAGCTCACTAATCCGTTGGGCTATGCCAGTAACTCTGGTTCTACTGCGGATATCTTCAACTTTTATTATTGAGGATTAAACTATAAAGGTTTGATGATAAGCAATCGCGCTTACGAACACTAGACCAACGAGGCGGTTATATTATATATTATAGTGCCAAAAATGTATTCTGTGACACACATGTCCGCTGCTAAACGTTGGCCTTCCATCGATTGTTTTTGTTCATACATTGTGATAAAAATGGTTCCTGAACTAAACATCGCTAACATACTGCTAATAGAGAATATTGCTTTCAAACAATTGTTTGTTCTTCAAGTTATATAATCGGATTATGTTTTTGTTTCTATGTAAAGAAATTTTAAACACAGCTATGTTATTGAGAAATTATTTTCAGATTCAAAAACATTGCTGTGGTTTATATTTACAACTACGTTTTCCCATTGCAAGTATAAAATTGCGGTTTCAATATTTCCCATGTCGACAAGTAATGCAAATGGATTAGTGGTGAATACAGCGCTACTGCTAAGTAATGAAAGCGGGTTAGTTTATCCACTTCAAAACTTCTGTATCCAATTTTAATTTTATTTTACGAGTATATAAAACTGTAGATAAAGTAAATGAAACTAAACTGACTCTTAAAATTATAAGTATATTACTGGAAATATAAAATATTAAAGAAATATACCAAGAGAATTGAGGTAAAAGTGTAAAATTTGAATATCAATTATAAAAAAATAAAAATGATATTTACAAGGAAAATAACTTATTTCTGATACATTGAGATACAATAACGAAACATTAATGCAATGGATTAGTGGTGAATACAGCGCTACTGCTAAGTAATCACCTACGCGTACTGTATTGCAATAATTTAATTAGTGATAAAAGATTATTACGTCCACTGTTTTACGTACCGCTCGTGGCAGGCGTGTTGATTATCGTAGTGGCGATTACAACTACTGCTTATTTATGACGCAACTGCCTTTCAAAATTTTGTAAAATTTAGAAACAAGGTGTATGGGAATAAATTATTTTATGATTATTACCCGACTGCCCCAGGAGGCTAATATTTTAAGTGTATGTATGTATGTATGTACATATTTATGTCTATTTATTTGGCAAGCTCTGTATCCTAAACGCCTTGATGGATTTAAAAATTAAAGGTATTGTTAGATTCGTCTTAAGTGACAATATCGAAGTGACAAAGGGTATTAAAAATTTCTCTTTTTAGTACACTTTATTAAGCCGTTCCATTTTTTAAATTACTGTTTGAACCTTTAAGCTTGTGATTAGAAATAAAAAATAATGCTAAATAATCGTTACCGCAAAATAACATATTCACACGAAATTATAACAAGCAATTGTAAATATTTAATAATTTTTTATAGAATAAGGGTAATAAACAAGCGCACAGTCAACCTGAAAATTAGCGGATAGTGTGGCCCCATAGACATTTACATTTATCCTCAATTAAGAATCATAATGCCACATCATCCCCCTGCTCAGACCGGAGGTTGATAGTGCAGTCTAGATGTCGACGAATGTGCAAGTGCCAGGGAATTGCCTTGTTGTCCGCGGTGAGCCGAGAAAAAGGCAAGTAATCTGCGAGAGTGCCGTGAAGCAGAGGCGAGCAGTAAAACTCAGAGCCATGCCAAACACTGTAGCGTAGAGAGTAGCATGAAGGAACAAGAAGCATTATTCCAGTGCTGCGATGAACTTTATAAAGCTAGATGACTTGCAGGATCTGAAGACTGCAAAAGATGATTCTCGGGAGTGAATGGTCGGGGTTCTTGAGGATAATGAAGAAGATCTGAAGTTGTAGTTTCCGAAGGTTGTTGGTTGCGTGTTCACATCACGTCAATTAGTCACCAATTTGGCCGTGAAATGAAAAAGGGAGAGGGAGATCTCCCGCCGGGCAAGGTGTTCAGCCCGGGGAGCAGCCAACGCTCCTTATGTTATTTCGGAGCTGTTCTATATATAGCGCGTTAACTTCAGAACTTTGATAGCGCGATTTAGGCTTCGGTGCGTTTCGCTTACAAAACACAACTCACTTTACGGATTTTACGTTTCAAGCGCTTTACAGTAGACATGCTCACGGGGGACGGGGTGGTCATCTTGCCTTTTAACATTGCTATCTGTTGCCGGTCTTGGTATTTTATATATGGGATAAACAAGATAACATGTGGATCACCACATCTATCGGTATTTTCCATAATCGCCTCTTACAACACCCACGGGACCAAATGGGTTTGATGGATTCACTTACGCTCCCACCACATGGCCAAAGTTCATAGTAGAAACATTGTAACAATATTAAATCTTGACAACAATGATACGTGCATTTTATGTGTAACTTCTGTGTATTCAAGGCAAAAGTAAAAACAGTATAAGAAAAATTGCGATAATTTTCTTTGTTGTAATATAAAAAGAATATATCAAAAAGAAAAATTCGCATTATGGTAGGGGCAAAGTGGCTAACTTCGTTAGTATAGCGGAGACAATTTTCTCCGCGCGCTCCCTCGACAATGTGATTACGCCTTTTACAGCTTTAAGTTAAAAGTTACGTTATTGAGATTTTAATGGTAGGGCATGATTTTAACGCCGTTTTAGCACATTGTTTCGATTTCATCTGTGTGAGATGTCGCTTATAAATAATATAAATTTCTGTGGTCTTGTTGAAAGTATTTTATTTAAAAAAAGTTGTAATAGAACTACATTATTCAATATTTTACCCGGTATGGCGAAAGGAGAAGCTGATATATTCAACGCGTATGTTTTTTATGTATGTTGGCAGATTTCTCGAAAATGGCTCAACCGATATAAATGGTTCTATTTTATTTAATAGGTTCTTTTAATAATTCGGGGATGATCTAAAATAAAAAAAATATTCATCCCTAAATACAGGATGAAGATTTTAATTCACCCATTTGATTCCTTATACTACTTAAAAGGGTAAAATAATTAATTTGTAATAAAAGTAAACAAGTGAAATTTTTTTAGGAAATTAGTTTAAAATCAATTACTAAATTTCACCCGGAAAGACAGACAAACAAGAAAGTAAAAATAATTATAAATAATAATACTAACAAAATAACATCTTAATATCTTAGCACCGACTTCAGAAGCGATTATGTGGAAATTATTTTAATTATGTTCAAATAGTCCTAAATATACAAAGAAAAATTTCATATTACATATTTTCCTTTGCGAAAAATCCCTATAATTATTAAGAGTTTTGGATTCTAAACACTAAGATAGAATACCTCGTTACCACAAATAAGGATCTTTTATTCACCACACACGCCTTAAGCAACACAGCAATCTTAAGCTGCTATCTTATTTTTTATTCTGTAAGAGCAACGTTCTTCCCGGTCAAGCCGACCTATTCGTGCTACAAACATAATTTAGCTTCTGTGTGGCTCTACCATGTTAATGTGTGGATTTCTCTATCGCGCCATTCTGAGTCCCATATTTTCGTTTAGTAAACACTATAAACCGTCATGCTACAAATTTTGCCTTTTAGTTTATTATTGACTCATGTTACTTAGCGTAAAGTGACCAAGTAACAAGCATCTTGATATGATGTTTCCTTGAACCATGCAACAAGTATCTTTTGGCTGCCTGTGTTCAGAACCTTTGTCTTCTTTGATGTATTGGAGTCTTATTTTCCGTATTCTTAGCCTGTCCCACTTATACCTACTATGAGTTCTAAATATTCGTTTATATAAAGTGAAGACTGTTTCCTTTCATTTTGCAAGATTTTAATATTAAACCGCACTTTCCATTACATTGTATCAATTCCTTTAATATTATTGGCTACAGCACAGAAACGGATATTATGTTTGTTTTGTTATTTATAAGCCATTAATAAATAAAGCTAAGCTGAAACTATATTTTCTGTCAAAAAAACAAGTTAGTAGTTAGTAGTAACAAGTTACAGCATATAATCCATCTCACTGCTGGGCTGGTTACTAAGAAGCTTATGAAGAAATTATAATTAAAGTTTTATACGAAACTCTCTTAAATTGGGATATTAGCTTTGATGTAAATTGCATGTTCGATTAATCGATGGATTAGGTTTTTTTATATCCACGATATAATGTGGGTTAATTTTTTCTTGTAATTCTGATAAGCGCCCATTTTTTACTATAATAGAAATGGTAAACCAACAGTTCACCTGATAGTAAGTGGCTACTGCAGTCCATAGACACCTTCAGCTAATTTTAAACATAGAGGCCTACATATGCACTGTCACCTCTGAAGACTAAGATGAAATGCTTCACAGCCTTTAATTTTACTGGCTCTCTTTACCCTTCAAATAGGAACACAACAGTTCAAGCACTGCTATTTAGTGGTAGAAAAAGGTAAGAGTTTGGTACCTACTCAGACGGACTCCTAGGCAGGAAAGGAGTCCAACCAACTGCAACATATTATGTACAAGATGAAATTGTATTCTCATTTATTTTGATCGTATGGAAAGGTTTACATTGGACATTACTTTCATTTGTATGATATCTTATACAATGTTATAAAACACTTTTCACCTTTCATCTAACTTGTATCGTTTTGACAAGGGTTCACTCTAGATGACAATGAGAAAATTGTAAGAAAATTAATAATCGATTCAAAGGGTCAGTGCACATCGAGACGTGACACATTGCGACGCGGCGTGTACTTTTTAAGATAGTGATACAAAATATAACTTTATTTAATACACAAAAAGACACACATTTTATTGAGATATTTCGAAAATGCCCCGCGGCGTAGCGCGACGCCACGCCGCGCCGGTAGGCGCAGCGTGCAAGAGCGGCGCCGCGAGGAGCAACCCGAAGCTGTCGTGGCTAATTGTCTTGACTCTACTATTTTCTGCCAGACACTGGCCTTTTCAAGTTCAAAAGTTTCAAAAACTGACCCTAATTTAAATGTAAATTTACTACTTACTAGTAGCGTAGCTACAGCTATACTTTATACTCTTTAATTTATCGCGGAAGAAAAATAATAAGATTACGTGTTAACTATTATAAATAGATATTATGATACTAATTAAAAGATCACTTCTAAACAAAAACAAACTTATCATTTTTAATAACAATACTTGCTGTGCTGTTAACAATACTAATACTCCGTTCAAACACACCAACTAAACTTAAAATGCTTTTGCTAGTAGTGATGCACGATAGATGTCAAATGGTATGTTCGCACCCACGACCATTGAATTTCGTGGTCCTAATTTTTAACCATCATGCTACTGTCACTTGACATTATTGAAAAGAGTAATATCATTTAAAATATTTTATTTTGTTTTATAGTTCTACATAATTTTCTTTCTGTAAGGTGACGGAGTAAAAATTTTTTTTTGGAAGAGGGCGCAAATAAGCATGCTACTCAGAAGAGGGCACAAATAAGCATGCCGCCCATGAACAACTGCAACACCAAGTGAATTGTGCGTTACTGGCCTTTTAAAAAGAAAGAAGCTCGTTTCTTAAAGGTCCCTAAATTGGAAAAAATCGCCGGTGGTAAAAAAATCCACAAAGAAGTCGTGCGAGAAAGAAAACTCCTAGTAAATCGCACGGTAGTGGACCACCAAGTATCAAGATGATGTGGTTGGTAACGTGAGTTTTGTCACGATGTGTGTTGGGTAAATTTGGCGGCTGGAAATAATCTGTAATAAATATAATGCTGTATAAACAAAGCTGAAAATCTGAGAAATTTTATAAAATTGGATTAATATGACTAAATCCAAAGTCCAGTTTAACTGCGACGCTCGGTACATGCGTTTAAGAAATAGTTAGCCGGTGCGGAATAGGTGTGACGACGAGTTGTCGGCCCCGAACCCCGCAATTACGTCAATTGTCTTTTATGTTCAGTTCTTACGTAATTTTATAAATAAGTAATGGTGATTTTGGAACTCGCCTCGGCACCTACTAAATATTCAAAATTTATTTACCAAAACGCGTAGAATTATAGAGTTTAAGAAACTTTGGAACATTTATTGTTATTTTTGTTATTTCCTTAAATATTTAATTAAGTTGGTAATTACATAAGCCTACAGTTATTTGTTGGCTTTATGTCGCAAATGCTTACACAGCAAAACGTTAAGGTAACGCTATGTGATATTCTTAAGTAACATAGATAATCGATTAAAAAGTCTGATTAAATAACTAATTATTTTTATTGATTAAAACTTTGATGTTTTGCGTATTACAACAAAAGCAAGTTAGCCAACCCTAGCCTTTATCCCTATTCACCTGTTTGGCCTACCTTGTTTCTTCATCAAAATGTTTTAATAACAGCTTGCTTAAAAAATATGTAAGCAAATCAGTGTAGAAGTTAAAAGTTGTGCCTATTCACCCCATTTTACGGCATTTTTTATTTTTCAGACATGCAACTTACTTTTTCTCTATTTGAAAACTAAGAAAACTTTTCAATAAGAAAAATATTATTAAATTAAGTTAACCACGTGCTCGTCGGTAAAGAAAAACGTGAGAAAACCGTCATATCTGAAAAATAAATAATATTTCTAAGGCATGTTAAGTGCAAAGCCATGTGCAACACGGCGGACACTTCCTTTCCCTAAGACCCTCGCAGAAATGATACGAGACTTTGTCCAGTTGTAATTCGGTTTAGCATTTACTTTACTTTTTTACAAAATAATACAATTTTGTATTATCAGGGAAGGAAGAAAAACACCGTATACTTTTTGCAATACAAACAGCGTATTTCTTATCACAACTTTATTTTAAAAATATCTCGACGAAAATCTAAAGAAACATGGAAAAAAACACTTAATTGTCCCAAAGGAGCGCCATGGATGGAGAATATTGGAATAGAAAATTTAAAGAAGCGATTTGAATGCAAGTAATGAAGCGGTTTCGCAAGTACGAAAATAAAGCCATAGGAATTAGCTCTGAAAGCTTATCGAAGGCGGCTAGAAGAATATTTAATTTTTTTGGGAAAAAAGGAAAACAATGGATTAAGTTTGATTTTTTTTCATTCATTTCTTCATCACGTCTGACATAGTCTGAACATAGACTTCGGTTGCCACGCCCGATTGCCAGACACAGTATTTAATTACTTTCAGTTGTTATTAAGATGACCCTGCTGCCCATCTCCTGTTTAATTTCCCTTTGTCGCCTCTTATGCCACCTACGAGATGATATTATGGAATAGTAGATATTCTTACATCGCCAATACACAGTGACATACAGTTGATGATATTGACAATGAATATTATAGGTATCTTTTTTCTTATTTGTAACAATTTTGCATAGAACAGAAAATAACTCATATAATAGGTTACTTATAAAATATTTTAATGTGATTATTATTTAAATATTCAAAAATTGTAGCCTCAAAATTTACCTTTTCTAAGTACATTATTACATTCGTTGTTGAAAAAGATGATAAATTACTTTTTATCTGTAACGCACGTAAGTCATAATAAATCTTTGCTATTAAATGGCTTCTGGTACAAAAAATATAAACACAGGTTTGTGTTCGCTATACTCTCATAAAAGACTAATTTAGTTTTTGTGTAAATATTTATAATACATTCAATATTCGAGAAATAAATAACGAATAGGTATATTAAAATACGATTTAATACGTTGTCATAGTTTGATTTGTTAATTAGGTTTCCGACCCTACCTATATCACCCTATTCATTCGTTCATAAGACCACTGATGAACATAAACCTACCTCCTGTGCCGTTTAGTGGCGGCGTAAGAGAAATCGCTATCTCATAATATCATTTTATGGGTGCTTGAAGTGTGTGTGGTGCGGTGCGGCAAACTGAAACAAGAGGTGGGCAGCAGAATCTTCCTGATAACAGCTTAAAAATAATAAAAAACTTCGGTTGATTACCCGCTAGCCAAGCGTAGCCACTATGCCATATATGAGGTTTATGTATATGGTTTAGTTTTGTAAATATAGAAAAAGGGGTTGTTTTTATTAATATTGGCACAGAAAAGAGAAAAATTATACTGGAGTTGTATGAAGCAGAAGTTATTCAATACCTTAATTCTCGGTTTTCGCTTCTAAGATATGAGGTAGAGGATAGATTGTGCAAGATGTTATTGAGGAGTCATAACAATCGTGTGTTCCCACGAAGTCAAATTGGGAGCCACTTGAACTGCTTCTGAAATTGAGATATTTGGTAAAATTTCCTGGGCCTATATATGAATCGGATACACTGATTTTGCAAACGCCCGAGTTTATTAAGGAGTTATTCTGTAGCATCTAAATCAAGCAAAGGTTGAATAAAAATGAGCGCGAGTGATATTTTAGTTTTTATGGATAAGAAATTTTGGAGACATTTAATTGTATGCAAGGTAAATTAGACTTTATGGCTAACATCAGCAATATGCGTGGACCATTATAAATACTGTTCAAATATGATACCAAGTTTTTGACAATATAGGCAAAGGCTGTTGCCTATTACAGCCTGCAGTTTGGTGGGATTAACTAATAATCCAAAGGACGCAGACGATTTAAGCGTTTTAGATTCTTATTTTTAAAACCTCAAAAAATTATAATGACGGCTCCGCAGAGTATTGGCTTAGCATTGAGTGGCGGCGCTGACAGCCGCGGGTTTGAATCCCGCACGGAAAAATTATTTGCATGGATTAAAAATAATTTTTCAAGTCCTAGATGTTTGTCCTTGTGCAATTTAAATATGAAACTGCCTTCACGATACAGAAGAAAATCCTTGTGTGGAATTAACATATAAAAAAGAACAAGATTATAAATTATTGCACTTCTATATGAGAAGTAAATAACGAATACTCTATACATTAGTAGGGGCCAAAGTTCTAACATTACTTCCACGACAAAGACAATTTTCTTCCCGTGCTACACCCTTAATGCCATAATCTCTCTAGCAATTTCACGACTAAACTTATGAAATCTTATTTTGGAAACCTTTGCTTTACAATTTCTCATTTATTAAACGGCGTTAGAATTTAATTTTCTATTATTGGAGACAAATTATAGTGTGTAAGACAACTATTATATTTTTTTTTTACTTCACAAAAGATTAAAAATATGTTGCGGAATTTCGTATACTTATTATTCAATTTTGTATTCAGAAATATCTTGTATCGTTACAAAAAAAATCATAAAATAAAAAAATTAACCCCAAAGAAAAAATCAAGTTCACTAAGACTGGTGTCAGTCTATTAATCTGCTTCGAATTCATTAATTTAAGAACACATTTGATATTTACAGAGAAGTGACGACCTCGTAGGAGATGCAGGAAGTCAATCGATTTCGGTGAACGGAACAGGCCGGTGACAGGAACGTGCTTAGTGACATTCTATGGGGGAGGCCTACGTTCAGCAGTGGATTAGTGATGGGCGGTAATGTTGTTGATGATAATGATGAGAGGAAGTGATATTTTTGCTGAAAAAAGGGAACCAAGAAAGTTCCTATTATTCCAGCGAATAAATGAGAGCGATTATTCTTTGAGAGAAACATTTGCTGTTGTCTAATGTTATTGTAGAAGTAAAATACTACAAAATTATTACAATTAATATAATTACAACACTTTCATTTGTTTTTGTACAAATATATATAGGGTTATTTTGCAATAACCGACCAAATTTGCAGAGAAGGTTCAGAATAAATAATATAGGCAAATGGTGAATAAAATTGATAAAAAAACCTCAAACATTCTGTCCTTTTTATTATTTAAATTTAAAATGCGTGGTAATGCGTTATTTTAACTGATTTTACTGCGCACGCACACATTTGTAAGGGTCTATCGGTAGGCAAAAACCTTGTTACCCATAAATCACATTCAATTTGGGATAATTTCAAATAAAAGTAGAAGCCTTATTTACTCGTATTTTCAAAAACTGCAATAGCGGTATATCATTGTTTATATATTATTAAGTTTAAAATTTGGCTACTCTTTAAAAACTAACCCTGTATAGTTTATAATAATGATTGGACACCTTTGGAGTGTAAGGAAAAACTCCTTACGGTCGCGTTCGTTATAATAACGCCATTTTCTTGAGAATGTGTGTGTCAAGATCAACTTGAACTCTCTAATCTCTTCTACTTAGTGGGCTCGTAACTTAATGCAGTTTGTGATTAGACATATTTGTGTCGGGTGTATTTAACGAGGCGAATAAAAAACATGATTCGATACAATAATAATAAAATCTATACCTACATACAGGGTTATTTTGCAATTTGTAGAGGAGGTTCAGAATAAATAATACAGGCAATGCAAAAATGCTTAGTTATTAATATTTGGGTATAATGTTATATTTTAACCCTTATTAAGTCCTTATTTAGTTTAGAAAAAGACGAAGAAGATCTTGCCCGCTCTTATCTATTACTCGTACGCCCTGCTAAGCAGAGCTATTGTATTATACTTCTTTGTTCATTACTACCACACTATACTGAATCACCGATAAAACACATTCCTTAACTTTGTTACAATTTTTATTTCCAAAATGTTATTGCTTATTATCTATAAAATAGGAGCGAAACATCTCATCCACTAAAATATCGTTGTACAGTGTGTTCCCTGTAAATATGCTCGTAAAACTATGCATTGAACATCCCTGAAACTTATATAGCAAATACATTAAGCAATATTCACCACAAAATGAAGTCCACTAATTCTGAATCCTATCAACATTCCAGTCCCATCTTTTACAATTCCTTTTTAAAAACTCTAGATGATATCGTGCAGGTGATCGTCCATATGAATCAAAATATTGACCGATGCCATTCGTATCGATATATAAAGCTATCCAATGTGAGCCTGGTTTATCATCTGTATCCAAATTGCAAATGATATACGTTGGTACGTGGGTATACATGGGCAGTCTATTAGCAGCATAAACATTATTTTGTATACCGGGATGAATCATTTTCAGATGTTGTTGTACATATAGTGTATCCATGATATTACTGCTATTAGTAGATTATTACAGTACCAATCTATTCAATGATTAACATAGGACTGATCAATTATAGTGTATTGTAAATATTTAATCACATTCTTTTGTGATGATTTCATCATTTTTGTTATCGGTGTACCGCAAGTCCGCACACGAAAGAACGCGAGATAAGCTTGTTGACTCATTAAGTTACTACCAGTTTAACTGCAGAAATGCTTTAGATTTGAGTTATAGTGTTTTGTAAATATTATCTCACATTCTTTCGGGTGAAAAATGTGAGATAAGCTTGTTGACTCATAAAGTTACTATCAGTTTTACTGCGGAAATGCTTAAGATTAGATATAACTTACTGGTGCTATATAAGACCGAGCAGCTGCAGTCATGGAGTCAGTGTATGGTCGTTTGGCCGCAGTGAATCTACCTATATTACGTTTGTGTTACTTCAACGCATCAATGGTCATGGATGTAAGTGTTTATTCTATTGACAAACTTACTTTTCTTTCTGTTGTTTTCTTACGTGTGTTTGTGTGTGTGTGTGTGTGTGTGTGTGTGTGTGTGTGTGTGTGTGTGTATGTGTGTGTGTGTTTAAGTGTAATCAAATTGATATTAACATGATAACTGTGTTGTTTCAGAAATCATTAAGCTTCAGCAAGAAGCGAGTGATGACATCGTCATTAATATGAGTAATATTGTTAAGAAAATATCATGAATAACGATACAAAAATCGTAGATCTTCAAGGATTCAAAAATAGCAGAAATGGATTTATAGTAAAAGAATTTGCTATGGCCACTCTAGAGCACACCAAAATATTCCTAATTAAACCTCCTTACCCGTTCACTTTAATATCTCTTGAAGAGAAAAAACAAATTCGATAGAGTGAGGGCTTTGTTGATTATAGAGAGTTTCACAGAAGTATCAAGACATATTTGAAAGATAAAAAGATTTTTTTAAAAGGATGTGAATAAATAAAATGGGTACAAGATCTTTGTGATGAAAATTATACTATCATAGATATAAATTGCTTAGGAGCTCCCAATTTAAATACTCTTTGTGAACTTTATTGTAAAGATACTTTACTATATAACTGTTTTACTCCTAAGAAAATCTGTGCGTTAAAAATGTTTTATGTATTAAGAAATGGTGTTTTGAAAACAGAGTGATCTAAAGTTTTTGATGAAATGGAGAAGCGTGAACTGTTCGATTCATCATATGATGATGAGTTGTATAATCACTGTGCGATGATTGAAACACAGTTTAAGTAAGTAAAATAAACATAAATTTCGATCATAATTTACACATTGTCTGATATCGTTTTTTAATAAATTTAAACATTTTAAGTGCCAACCACTACAACTTGGAAGAGGAATGAAGCAAACGAGCAATGAAGAACCCAAGATCATCAAAAAACCAAGAACAAAAGAAGAAGCGTCTACCTCTGCAGGGGACAGTGTCGGTAACGATGATCAAGTGGAATGTCTAACGTGTCATATATTTATCAAGAAAAGGTATTTAGCTAATCATTTTAAAGGTAATGTTCACAAAAATAATCTTTTAAATTCACATTCCTTATCAAATGTTAGTGTTATTGAATCTGCTCTTGGAAATAGGATTTTAACTTATAAAGTCAAGAGTAGAGTAGATCGTTCGACACGGGTAAATTTTAAAACTCCTGAACTATTTTTAAATTCTACTAAAGATGATATTTTATTTTTAATACAAGAGTGTATTAATCAAAACATAATTTTTAAAGTAAATTTCATATTGCACGCTGATTTTGTTCAACAAACTAAAGATATTCATGATAAGTTCGATTTTCAAATATTTAACTCTATTATTTGTCAAGGAGATGATTTATATATTTTTCGTTCGTCTTTAAATGATACAATTACTAGTAAAATTAGTGCATTTGAAAAAAAAGATAGTGGATGGAGTCTAAAAGACATAAAATCTAAAGACATGAGTGTTAATAAATTTAATCATACGCTAAACATGCAAACAAACTTAAATTTGATGGTATTTCCTTTCCAGTTAAAATTTCTGATATAGCAAAAGTAGAGAAATTAAATGATATTAGTATTAATGTTTTTGGGTTAGAATATAATAAAGAAAAACGATGTAATTCTATAGTAGGCCCATTATTTTTAACAAAGTGTCGTAAAAATAGACATATCAATTTATTATTTTTTTCCAAGCGTACGAAAAATCATTATTGTAACATAAAAAATTTATCGCGGTTAGTTAGTAAACAAATTTCAAAAGACGGTCACGTCATGTACATTTGCGAAGCATGTCTACTTCATTTTCCATCTCAGGAAAGATTAAATAATCATGAACAATACGATTGTGCCCACATATTTACAGAATTACCAAATTAAATTTGATAATTATGAAAAAAAGTTAAAGATACCATTCGTAGTTTATGCCGATTTTGAAGCATTTTTAAAACCATTAGAATCATGTTCTAACGATCCATCCAAACCTTTCACATAATATTCAGAAACATGAAGTGCATAGTTTTGGTTATTATATAAAATGTCCATATGATGATAAATTATCAAAATATGTAACATATTGCGGACCCAACTATGCACAAGTGTTTATGGAAAGTTTATCTAACAATTTAAAAGAAATAAATAGACTTCAAAAATATCCAGTTCCGCTAACAAATGAAGACAAAAACCAAATTTCAAATGCAACCATTTGTCATATTTGTGAAACAGAGTTAGAAGAACTTTTTTATGATTTTGATTGGTACACTGGTAGTTTCATAGGTGTTGCTCATGAATCATGTAGCTCGAAGTTCAGAACACCACGTCATATACCAATATTTTTACACAACCTTAGTCACTATGATGCTCATTTTATTGTTCATTTATTAAATTTTTGTGATGGTGAAGTCGAAGTTATCCCTCAAAATAAAGAAAAATATATATCCTTTTCCAAAAAATTAAAAATGAATATAACCATATAACCATGAATTTATATTGAGATTCGTAGATTCATTTAAGTTTTTAGAAGAATTAGCCAAAAATCTCAGTAATGGTCAATTTCAAGAATTACGTAGAAATTACCCTAATAACGAAGATTTCATTCGTTTAAAACGGAAAGGGGTATATCCATATGAATTTATGACCAATTATGATAGTTCAAACCTAACGTCGCTCCCTGAAAAAAAAATTTATAGCTCGCTCACAGATTCCCATATTTCAAATGATGATTACAATCATGCTAAAGATGTTTGGGACCACTTTGGGTGTTGTAGTATGCTCGATTATTCAAACTTGTATTTGAAAACAGACGTTTTACTTTTATCCCATGTATTTGAAAACTTTAGAAAGCTATGTATTAATACTTATGATTTAGACCCTGCCCATTATTACATAGCTCCCGATTTAAGTTGGGATGCAATGCTAAAATATACAAAAATAGAATTACAACTTTTAACAGATTATGAGAAAATTGCATTTATTAGATCAGGTATCAGTGGTGGTGTATCTCAAAGTAGTAATCGTTATGCTAGAGCTAATAACAAATACCCCCATGTATTTGTTATTATGATGCAGGGAAACCAAATTCATACATCACATATTTTGATGGTAATAATTTATATGGTTGGGCTATGTCTCAATATCTTCCTACTGGTGGATTTGAATGGGTAAGTCAGAATACAGATTTTAATGTGCTGAGACATCGGACTTCGGTTTTATTTTAGAAGTTGATTTGGAATATCCAGATGAAGTTCATGATTTACATTCGGACTTTCCTTTATGCCCAGAAAACATTTGTGTGGGCATTACTAATGAGAATAAACTAGTCCCAAATTTAAATAATAAAGATAAATATGTAATTCATTACAGAAATTTAGAGCAGTGCATAGATTGAAAATGTACATAGATCTAAATACTAAATTAAGAACGTTAGCATAATCAGATTTTGAAAAAGATTTTTATAAATTAATGAATAATTCAGTCTTCGGTAAGACTATGGAGAATATTGAAACTATTTTTACGGATTTTATCGCGTTTAATTTTACTTATTTTGATTCCCGACGTTTCGGGTGCTTTACAGCACCCATGGTCACGGGGGGGACTGAGGTGTTTGACGTCCCAATGTCATAGTTAGCCCGGCTACCTTCAGTTTTTTGAATATTAATTTTTGGTCCGATCTACGCAGAATGAGCTTACAGTATCTTGAAGTCTTGCAGTGGTATGCTTGGGTTTGGATTTAATTTTGTTAATTATAGGATCCCAAGCAGATGGCAGCACCCATCCATCTTCTCTATTGAAATTAGGATGTTTTTTAATTTCAATAGCCTCGCGTATCATCCTTGGTAGGAATCGGAGTTCTTTTGCGAGGATTTGTGGTCTATCAAATCTGATGTAATGGCGGGGACGATCTTGAACATGTTCACAGACTGCAGACTTCCCAGAGCGTCGGTGCCTCACGTCAGCTATATGTCTTTCACGCGGGTTTTAATGGATCGTTTTGTTTGTCCTATGTAAGAGAGACTACATTCACAATCAAGCTTGTACACTCCTGCATCTTGTAGAGGGATATTACACTTGACGGATGGTAAAAATTTACTAATCTTCTTCGGCGGCTTGAAGTATGTTTTAATTAAAGCTCGCTTCAAAATGTAGCCAACCTTGTCTGTGACTCCTCTGACATAGGGTAGTACAGCAGGCACACGCTCGACTGTGGCCGGCTTCACTCGGTCACTGTGACGTAGGCGCGGGACCCGAAGCTTGTTGCCTTGCAATACTTGCTCGACGTGGTGAAGCTCGGCGGCCAGATGTTTTCTGTCACAGATCCCTCGTGCTCTCTGAAACAAAGATTTTCCCACGGTAGCTAACTGTGATGGATGATGGTGCGATTCACCATTTAAATATCGGTTGGTATGGGTCTTTTTCCTATACACAGTGTGACCAATAGGATCAGGATTTCGGATCACTAAAACATCTAGGAAAGCTAAAGAATTGTTTGTCTCTAACTCCATTGTGAATTGTATTTTAGAATTTATGGAATTAAGGTGGTTTAAAAATGCAATTACTTTGTCAGATGGTAAAATTGTGAAAGTGTCGTCTACGTACCGCTTGTAGAATCCTGGATATACAGGAGCAGTAAGAAGTCTCCTCAAATCCTCCATGAATATGTCGGCGACTATGGGAGATACGGGTGAGCCCATTGCTACGCCATCTACTTGCTTGTAGAACTCCTCCTTCCACAATAGATAGCCAGATGTAAGGCAGTGTTTCAGTACTACTGCATATTCTGTGGGCATGTTGTTATCTTCTAGCTTCCTGCTTACAATTGAGATGCAGTCTTCAATAGGTAAGCATGTAAATAGTGACTGAACATCGAAACTGACCATAGTTTCATCGTCAGCGAGATGTAGGTCTTTTATCTCACTAACAAAATGGTACGAATCCTTCGTGTGTGCTCTGGTTTGTCCTCTCAGCGGTGACTGAGACTGTGTTCCAAGGCTGCGTGCTATCACCAACGCTGTTTCTTCTGCATATCAATGATATGTTGCAAACCGGTAACATTCACTGCTATGCGGATGACAGCACTGGTGATGCTCTATACACCGGCCGTTCCAATATTTTTCGGGAAAACGTCGCCGAGTACCGGAACAAACTTGTGTCTGAAGTCGAGACTTTGTTGAACAAAGTCTCGGATTGCGGGCAACTAAATCTAGTCCAGTTCAATCCCCAGAAGATACAAGTTTGCGCATTTGCCGCTAAAAGGAACCCCTTTGTCGTATCTCCTCAGTTTCAAGGCACTCCCCTTGTTGCCTCAGCCAGTATCGGAATCCTCAGCGTTGACATATCGAGTGACGTGCAGTTCCGTGGTCACTTGGAAGAGAAGGCGAAATTGGCCTCTAAAAAGCTTGTCGTGCTGCGATACGACTAGGGACCTTCAAGAAAAGAGCCTACTCCTTTTTAAAAGGCCGGCAACGCATCTGCTATTCCCCTGGTGTTGTAGTTGTTCATGGGCGGTGGTAGTCACTTAACATCAGGTGAACCGCATGCTCGTTTGCCCCCTCTCCTATAAAAAAAAATAAGAACGAAACCTTAAATTGTAGAGTTTTATATTGTAAAATTATTGTATTTTGTAAAATAATTGGCTGTGGTTAAGCAAACTTTTCTTTCCCTCACTTATGATTAAATTAGTATTTACGAGTAATATAATCAATAGTTAGGTACTTTTACCACCGTTTTCCCCAACATATTAGTAAAAGTAAGCGCCTTTTGACTATTTTCTTTTCGCCTGATATTGGGTAATATATATTACTTACTTTGTTTGATAATATATATTTACTTAATATTGTCAATGTGAAGTAAAAAAAGGGTATTGCGTATATACTTTCGGCTTTTCCCTGTTTTAAAAACAACTTCAAAATAAGAAAAATATTTCTACGAAATAGCTTCTGAAGTCGGTGCTAAGACATTCAGTCCTTTTTCAGATTGTATTCCGAATACAATCTGGGCATCTTCAAGACAAGAGTCAATAGGCTTTTGTTACGTTAAGACAGTGCGATTTACCATCTAGGGCTTCACCACCAGGTGGGATTATGGTCAAGCACTGGCTTATAATAGTAAAAAAATCTGATGGTAAGTGCCCATAGACAACTACACCTATCCTTGATTTAGAATCAAAATGCAGATGTCACCCCTGAAGACTAAAATGGAATGCCTCCTTACCAGTAAAAGGATCTCTGGTTCTCTATACTGCTCATACGAAACACGGCAGTATTATTTTTCCGTTTTAAGCCGGTATTCCGTGACAGCGTGGTCCTACACCGGTAGCAGCAGCCATAATATATTTAGTACTACGTAAAAACTAAGACAGAAAAAAAGCATTACCTAAATAAATATATATATATATATATATATATATATATTTAGGTAATATATATAGTTTCTTTAAAAGTTATCGTTTCATAATAGTATGTACAGCCCGATTCGCACTTGGCCGGATTTTTATGCGTCATTGAAACCTACTTCATGATGTTAACATATTATTAAAACATGTTTTAATAATATGTTTTATTAATAGCTTTTCACAAAATTCGCAATAGTTGTTGCCTGGACTGAAATCGGCTAGAAGAACATGAACGTGATTAAAGTAACTCAGGAGCTGGACGCTTGTCACAGATTTCATTGTACGCGAGAAACCCGATATATTATGTTGGCGATAAAAAAAAATCAAGATGGTGGATTTAAGATAGCGATCAAAAACCAACAATAACGCATTAAATTAAATTAACAGACTTAGAAACATGTCCAGCAATAACTAAAAAATAAAATAAATTAATAGTAATAAACATTTTTAAAAACAGGCTTTTATTGAAATACTCTAAAAAGAAGAAAATAAACTTTTAATTAAATTACAAGGAACGCTAGAAAACGCGGTTCTGAGCCACCTGCATCTTTCGGCTTCTCGCATATCTTACCAGGTCGTGACTTTATGTTGCTTCCACTTAATTCCTCATGGATTCTTCGAATCTTTATTTAAAACAATGTGATAATAATAATGCATTCTTATTTAACAAACACAAGCTTATATTTTAAGAAAATGAAAACTGTTTTACAAAAAAAATTAACAGATAATAATTATTAGGATTTTTATTGTAGATTTTTATTAAGAATGCGTTTGAAATAAACATTTAATATTTTACACAATTTTAATATAGCAGATATAGATAAAGGGAAGGGGCATGATTAATCCTAGTTTCATTATCCTTTAGGGAACGATAATGTCATGTTAACTGATTGTAATAGATGTTACGACAAGATATTTAAGGAGGGTGGGTCCATTCCTTGAACGAACAGTTACTATCCCTTAACTTTTAGTCCTAGTCAACTTTTAGTTCAAACTACCCAGACTTTATCAAAGAATAAGTTCTTTTCTTTATTCTGCTAATTTTGTATAAAATCACTATCTATATTTATTTAAATAAGGCAAGTATGTGCACAATTTTAAAAAAAAATTATTAAATTATTTTCAACAGCTCAAAGACTTGTTAAACAAGTTTTACAAAGGCATAATACACATTTGTAGTGTACTGGTACTGTTACTGGATAGGACTTTGAAAAAAATGTCGTGGCGTACTCAATGTGCAGCAACAGTCTATATACGTTTCAAAGTTTCGTTGGGCGTAGATGGGAAGGACAAAGTTGGGAGACATCGGAGAAAAAGAGAAATCAGGACAGGGCACGCGGCGCTGCGCCAGTGCGGTTTGGCTGACTTTCGTATGAGTGCAATTATTGCACTGAGGCAAAATAACATAAATATTTATGTAGTAAGTAGTACAGTCTATTTCGTGAAATTGCTAGACATGTCCCTCCAATTTATAAAATGATTATAGAAGCAGGATAGAGTCAGTCGCGCTGCTTCAGTGCAAATTGGTGAACTTTAGAAATGAGCTCGAAATATTTATAATTTCTTAAAAATGCAGTTTTCCTCACAATATATATTTTATCGCAAAGCAAAATCAGCACTCAGAAATCAAAACGTCTTTATCGCATATTACGAAATTTAAACTCGAACGCTTATCATGTGAGCTACTACAGTTTGCTACTTTATTCTGTTCTCATAAAATTATTATTTATAATTGGTAAAAATAATTTTAACATATTTAATATATTTAAAGTCATATTAACAACATCGAATAAATTGTATCCCAGAGGATTAACACAAATTAAAAGTATCGTAACTCCTAATTTCTCTCGAGTATAACCGTCACACAATTTCGAACTTTCGCTTGCAATTTTAACATAATTCATACTTCCTTTATATTTAAATTGAGTAATTTGACTCATTATGCTCCCTGAGAATAATGAGTAAAATTACTCAAATATATGCTTATTGAGAAATACTAATACAAGTGTATGCTTAATTGACTTTCACAACAATTTTATTGGAACGAAGTTCTTTATCGGACGGTACGGATTTGGCGGATGGGGGCTAGGCGACAAAAAGTGTAAGATTTTTCCGTCACAAACCCCCCTTTGACGTAGTGTAGACGGCCTTGGCGGCGAAATAAGGAAGCGAGATGGAATAATATCCACCTCTCTCGCACTTTTTCTTATCTTGCCATGAAAGAAATATTATTTTATTTTAAATGACGCTTCATTTTAATAGACGCTAGTAATTTATTTATTTGTATTTGTTAATCAATAATATAATACGTTTATCAATAATGATAGTAGTATACGAAAGGAACTTCGTTCCAACCGAGTGTTCCACGACACTCACGCATGTTTTTTTTTAAATCTCTTATAATTCTAATAAAACTAATTTTACGGATTAATCTTCGAAGTCTTTAGAGTACACAAGAGATAGTCAAATGTCACCTTTGTAGACCCTCAAAACAATTCTTTAAATGATATTTATAAGAATTATACAACTCAAATTCTAAATTTTTATTAGAATTAGTCTCGTTACTAAATTACGCTTTTATAAATTAAGAATTTACGTCAAATTACTAGTTTCCGCCATGATGCGTCGCGTTTACTACAGTACGTCTACTTCGCCGCGCAGTGCAAAAACCACTGTATTAATTATAAGTTATAAGTGTACCTTTAAAGGAAAGTTTGTTGTGAGTTTTTATACAAAAGGTAAGTAATTACACAGTTTAAAAAAGTTATTTGCATATATTTCGTCTCGTAACAATTTTACTAAATTTATAAATTGGTACTTCAAATACTGTCGTTCACATATGAAATAAAATATTCAATAAAAGTAAGTGAAAATGAAATATAAGGTATAAATTATCACCATAAATCATGTAAAAACACAAATTTTCATATTTTACAAAATCCAATGTGCGAAAATTACGTTTTATGTTATAATTTCGATATATCGTGAATATTATGGCGAAATTGTTATCAACAAAAATGGCGTTGGTCAAAGATAGCGTAATAAACTATATAATATATACCTATGATTGATTTTTGTTTATTAGAGGCTCCTAATGAGTGTATATTATTACGATATCGATATAATAATGTTATATATTTCTTTTCTTTATGAAATTTCGAGTGTTTTTTTTCTACATAATAGTTATTTGAGTGTAGTAATTTGGTATTTCATAATTCTTATTATTATTCTTATTATTATTCTTATTATTTATTCTTATGTTATATGTAAATTTATAAACTTTCTATTAACTCTTTTTGAGCCTCATGAAGACACAAAATGTTCAAATGTGTGTACTGTACTACATCCATTTTCAGAAAAATGCCGGAATTTGACGAACTATTTCGCGACTCGGACGACGAATATCTCAGTGACAGAGAGGAAGAAATGTTTTCATATTCTGTTGTAAGTAATTTATTATACTCTTTTCTATATTATTATTATAAATATGAGTGCATATGGATGTATAAAGTGACTGCTGATCATGAGGTCCCGGGTTCGAATCCCGGGGGGAATCGGGAAATTCTCAGTAGCACCCCTGAGTCAAGAAGTTGGCGGTTATAAATTATAAATTATCTACACCTATCATATAACGCAAACATGCGTCTATGAAAAGGTCTCCAGATTTTCTCACTTACTAAATAAAGGCAGCAGCACCATCCTGGTCAATTTAATTCATAACCATAAAATATGTCATATGCATATCTAAAATGTCTTATTATCATACATGTCTTTCAGGAGACGGATATGCATCAGGAACTTAGGTAACTCCAATGAGGTTATCCTACTGGCCATGTTTGATGAACATGGCCAGCAGTTGAGTGTCCAAATCTCCTTTATGACCCGCATCTTCCACCGAGCCAGCAAGAAAATCCGCCGTTGGCATCGTCACCACCTTTTCCGTAAGTAAATTTTGTTATTATGTTTGTATTAAAGCTTTCTCAAAAATGTATGCAAGTAGAAGCTACCACAGTTTTTAAAATTCTGTCTATATACAATTGAAATTCTTCACTCTCATAAATTAGAGTGACCAGCAAAAAATCCAGCAGGACTTTTATTAAATATAATTAATTCACACAATAATAACTTTTATAGAATAAAATTAGTATGAAAACATTTAGAAACAGCATGGTAGCAATCTCCTCATTCCCAGGGTTCCAGGGTTTGTTTACATGGTTGATAATAACATCAACCATGTACTCTTTATTAGTATAATAAACCTTTACTAAACAATTTTTGCTTACTAAAATTTATAACTCATTGATAAGGTCTGTATATTTTCTGGGACTTTCATAAATACATATACCTATGTTGCCCCATGAAGGAATTATACTGACTCTGGAGTCTAGTAACTGGTATAACTAACTTGTTACTACTTTCATCTTTGATTCAATCTAATTCATTTGTATATAATTATTCTTCTATTGTCTAGTTACAGTATTTGTTTATACTTATTGCACATTTATGTTATATGCAATAGTTTTAAAACATATATTTGTACTTTTATATATATATATATATATATATAAACATACTAGCTGACCAGGCAGACTTTGTTCTGCCCTTTCCGAAGCCCTTTGTCTTCGGAAAGGGCAGAACAATTTTGTTTGTTTTGAGTTCATCGCAAACAAACAATGTGACACGTAATTTTTATATATAAAGATATTAATAAGTATGTATTCATCCTATCTATGTACTTATATACCATTTTATTTTATGCATCTTTATTACTATTTTATGGTTTATAATAAAAAAAATGCAATTTTGTATCTATCTGATAACACTTCATTGTGCGCTAAAAAAATCTATCTATTTATGCTTGTTCCTTGTATTTACAGAATGTAAATCACTATTTTAATAAAACTATTTTTGTTTTGTGTTTGTATATAGTATTTTATAAAATATATATGCACTCAATTATATTATATTGTTTTTATATATGTCTTGTAGGCGAAATGTTAGTCCAGAAGTGGTCGTTGTCGTTGAGCGGTTGGACGGCGACAAGTACTTGTTCGCGGACGAACACGAACTTTTTTCACGAGGAGGTGTTGGCGAGTTCGAGTGGTGGTGCTGAGCGGGGCGTACGGGTAACAGCAGGCCGGCGACAGGCACGAGGCGGTCGACGCGCCCGTGGTGCTCGCGCCTCCGTCTCCTCATCGTGGCGGCGCGGCGACCAACTTATACAAGTATGTGTGACAGATGATGATGTGCCTGAGGATTTGCGAGATAGGATTTTGAGACTGGTGGCTAATAGGGAAGCTAGGGAGAGGAGGGCCGAAAGGAGAAGGATGGAAGTAGATAATGATAATGATGATGAGGCAGATGGCATTGGACGTGCGGCCCCTATTCGAAGATGCGACTTCTCTTAACTTTGATTGGCGCCCCATAGACTCCTTTCAAGGTGAAAGAGAAACGTTTCTTGCGGAAACAACTGGGCCAACCACGCCGTCCGGAAGTGCTTGAGGCATTCCGCCAATATTGGGACGATAGCATCATGTCTCATATAGCGACAGAAACGAACCAGTACGCTGTAGAACTGTCAGTCAGTCATCAGTGATGTTTTACTTCAGAAGTCGGGTAATGTTTTCGAGTACGCATGTATGGATGTATTTTTCTTTTACGCTCTGTAGCCTAAACTGCTTGATGGATTTTAACATATGGGGTGTTGTTCGACTTGCTTTAGTTGTGAAAGTGACATATAATATTTGAATTTTTTCTTTTCAGAAACTTTTGGTTTTGTTATTTATTACTGTTTAACTATTGGACTTGTTTAATAAATTGTTTGATGTTGATGTTTGATGACTTTTTACACACAAATATTTTTCAAATAATAAAATTAACTTCCCCTTCCTCTCCTTTTGGTTTCCTTACAATTCTTTCTTTATCATAAGGTCGTAACAATCCACTACTGCCATGGGTCATAGAAATAAAGAGGAGCTCAAGATTTTACTGCCGCAAATGTCGCCCAGCACGACAACGCTGTTCTAAATATAGCACGGAACACCCGCGTTCCGCCGAGACTAAATTAAAAAAAATGTTCGTCCTTTTTAGTCTATTAAGTCCACTACAGATCATAAGCGTCCCCATATATTGCCGGGATATTTGCCATAGTTGCCACGTTTGGTAAGCGGGTTGGCAACCGCAGTGTTTTATTTTTATTCTTTATTAGGAAAACGCTGCTGCCCATCTTCTGATTTGTTTCACTCTGTCGCCTCTAATCATGAGTGATTAACCCATTCAAGGCGGCTCAAACACTTTGACGCCGATCGGCGTTTCCGCACATGAAAATTATTTCTTGCTTATTTAGGCAGAATTTTACTGACGCTCATCAGATTACGCCATGTGCAAGTGACTGCGTACTCAGTGGCGAAATTTCATTTGTATATAATAAGTTATTTTGTGATTAACAGTGCAGTTTTATTAAAAATACTGGCAATTTCCTATTACCATAAATATGGCTGGAAATAGTAAGTGAATTTGTTTCTTTTCTATTCAGTATAAAGTAAGGATATTTTCCACATTATAGAAAGATTTCTTATTACACTGAATAAAGAAATTGGTTTTATATTAATATTTTCGGAATTATTGAAATATGACCAGGATTGAACCTTTTCTCTGATTTTTAAGTTAAAATACTTTTAATAATAGTATTTAGTCTACTATTTTAAATGTACTAAGTATAATAAGTAGAGTTTTGAATTAGTAGTTGAAGGAAGAGAAAACATCAAGAAGGGTATTCAGTTACATACTATTTCTAGTGCAGCGTAATTTGTTTCATAATAATTAATAATGACTTGAAGGTGAAGCTCGACCATCGTCACAGAATTTATTGAGTGACGGTGTGAGACCATTGGTTCATGAAAAGAAAGCCTATATAACTGTTTTTAATTCCATAAAATAAAATAGCAAAATAAATATTTAATCAAAATGTTTTTAATGTTGATAACCTTTGGAGACGCCGTTCGGCGTTTTCCGCGCCTGAGGATAGTTTTGTTATTTTCTAAAATCATTATTTACAGAAACTGCGACTATAATGATGTATGTATGTAAAACATGCACATATAAAAGTATATCCCTTTAGAATAGAAATTGGCCAAGTTATGGCTAAAATATAATTTAGCCGATCGGCGTCATGCGCCTAAGAATGGCAATTTAAATAACGCCGTTGTGCGTGCACCGCAATGAATGGGTTAATAACGTCACGGTGAAAAATAACGTTTTGGTCCATGTCTAATGTCGATTTTATTAATCATGTCTAATGAGTAATGGACGTGACAAAGTGATATTTTACTGTTATTTTTATGAATAGAATAGAATGGTATTTTATTCAATATTGATTATTACATAATACTTATTGAAAGTCATTTTTTATTTACCACGGGTTCGGAAAATATGGAACTAGAGCATCCGTCACGGTTATTAAAAATAACACCTCAGTCTAGTCGCCTCTTACGACACCCACAGTATGATATGAATATTTATACACACACTACACGGTAATTGATAATTTCTCAAAACATTTTATTTATCGACAACGTCTTGCAATCGTCGTTTCTCTAGCGTTCACTTGACCTTCATACAAGTAATGCGATATTTTAATTGTTGATAATTTTTTATTTTTGGATAAGAACATAGTAATGACTCTAAGTTATATTTACCATCATTTACAAAAAAATATTGTCTTTGGCCTGACCTACTATACTCTTTGACTTGACCATAGGTCTGACTAAGTTGGCCCAATAAAATGTCAAGGCCTGAGAGGTTAAACCGCGTTTCATTTAAATTTTTTAAGTCTCGAATTTTTGGGCGCTCTACTTTGAGGACTGAATTGTTTGACGTCCTGATGTTATACCCATAGTTAACGAATGCTACGAATAAATTATTATGAATTATTTACTGTTTACATAAACTAGAGTCCAAAAAAAATACTGAACATGTGTTAGCGCCTATGAGATTTAAGATGTAATGCCTCACAGCTTGTAATAATTATACTGGAACTATACGATAGAAATAAATAAGATGATAGTACCAATCTAGATTAAAACTAGATTAATATTTACATACCTATAACACGGTTTATCGACCGATTTCCAGCCAGACTAAATAAATATTCAGAATGTTTTTGACTAAGTGTTCACTAAATCATTCCAACATAGAGTGGTAAATCTCAAGCGGAGCCACAACTCGCGCTTATGATGTTCGTTTTCGAAACTACATATATTGTGGTTATCTCTACATCTCTAGAAATGCATAACAGATTTATTTATTTCAATTTTATAACACAACCTTTTTACATAAATTCATTGATTCCCTAGCCCCTGAGCTAGTATAACTATGTTTCAGGAATCATTTCCTCATCTTAAAGTAAGCCTGGTAAAAAAGTCAAATTCTATATAATAATTTAAAGTTATTTAGTTAGTTAAACAGGGGTAGAAATATGAATAATGATTAGTAACAATAAGTAGCCATTAACAATCTTATTCTATGAGCTTTGCGTGGAGCAAGTGTGAGTTAGGATCAGTGAGTGCCTTTGTGTTAGCGCGTTAAAGTACTACGTACATGTAATATCTATGTCCTGTGCTTAATCACTTGTATTGGTATAATAAATATAATGAAGTGGTCGAAATCGACCATAAATATATCACCTACTTTATCATTTTCATCATATCCAATTCAAAAATATTTATTAATTTATTTTTATTTCAAGTATAAAAACTCAAGAGACTTACAAAGATTGATTGATTTTTAAACAAGAAAAAGTTACTCCCACACTGGATTTTCGCTTGTATGGTGGAAGCAGTTTACATACATAAACTTCACAAGGACAAACAACCAGACTCGGAAAAATTACTTGCAGGCCATACAGATACTTGTTCCGTACGGGATTCAAACCCACGGCCCTCAGAGTTGCAACTCATTGCTAAGCCACTACGCTATGAAGTCGTCAAAGAGAGAACTTAATATCAAAATATACTTATATTAAAAAAAAAAAGAATAAGGGTAACAAACGAGCACGCAGTTTACCTGATGGTCCAACCATAACATAGCTGCAGCGTGACTTTGCTCGTCACATAACATTTGGAAGTTTATTAGTTACTTCGATTAGTGTCAGTCCTTTTTTCTCTAGTATTATAGGTTAACATAAAAAATTGCGACGTTTACTTTATCAGTTTACACTTTCCTTTTACACATATAATTGAATTTGTGATACAAAGACTCCCCCAGCTTCCACGCTCAAAGGTACTTTAGATAGTCACAAAGCATTGACAGCGCAAAATGTATACGTACACGTGTCCCAAAAGCTCTGTTTTATTCAATTAAGTTCATTACATATCTATTAGTAGACGTTATTTAATATGACATTGAACTCATAATATGTTTTTTGCTCATCAGTAATTGGATATACTAAGAACAAACCTTATAAAAACAAAATGCCACCTATGACACATCATGTTACATACATAGGTATATACAATAATGTGTTATTGAATCATATAATAAGTCTTAACAGCATTTAATAGACCATTCTTTTAAGCCAAGAACTTATAGTGGAAGGAACGGTAAGGGAGCTAGTACAATCCCAGGCTAACCATGGTGGCCTGCCAGAGTAAACAAATATTTTCACTGTCTGCTACTGTAGGTGAAACCCGCTCTTGTGTGCGTGCGTTGCTAGATGTTTGTATGAAGCCTTCGCACTCTTCTTTACTCTGGTCCTGCCCTCAATTACAACACAGCCAAATTGAAAGAGTTTGGCGTAATCGACATGCGTGTCAAACATGATTATTGATATTTTTGGCGACACCATACAACACTCTTGGGATAATATATACATAGATTCCTGCGTCTGTATCGCCCGGTACTATCCACAAAATATTTACCAACCAACATATATAATAAATTAATAGTAAAAAACCATTTTTAAGATAAGCTTTTATTTAAAAGCTCTAAAAAGAAGAAAATAAATTTTATAAATCAAACCCATTATTTTGTTACATTATACAAATTTATATGATATATAAGCTTGTCGCGAGAATACATCTTGGCACAATTAAAATAAGGAATGGATTTTTTAATTACTTATATTCCATTTAAAAGTAGATGAAATTGCAATATTTTTAATAATATTATAAACAATTAGAAGGTCCAAAAGAAAGCGACGTTATCAACTTTATTCTAAAATGTTAGATACTTTGTTCAGAAAATCAACCAAATCAGGTGATTTGAAAAAGACAAAGTTTTTTTTTATCATTCATGTAAAAATTATCGTATTTCCTACAAAAGCAAATTAAAAAATTCTTTTATACCAATTTGGGAAATCTCTTTTACACAGGAAAATTTCGCGACAAACTTTTATATCATAAAAATTGTAAAATGTAACAAAATGATTGGTTTTATTTACTTCAGAGTTTATTTTCTGCTTTTTAGAGCAATTAAATAAAAGCTTGTTTTAAAAAAAAATTACTATCAATTAATATTTTTTTGTTTTCGCTGGACATGTCCCTAAGTCTGTTCATTTCAATTAATGCGTCATTGTTGCACGGTCGCTTACCTGTTAATTTACTACAGAATAGTTCTTCAATAAGGAGACCTTCAAATGACTTGACCCTACTTAAAGCCACGTACTATGCTTAGTCAACAGCGAAGAGCTTTGAGCTTAATTAGACATCGGAATGGTCGATGTACTACCCTGCATTTTGTGTCCTGTGCAAGCCCATCATAATAAATTGACAACGTTCTTCGTTCAGCAATGCCGTGACTATATTTTGCCGGAAATTGCACAACCCAAATCTGTGCAATTTCCAACTTCACCATCTTTATCGACACGCGGATGGTATGTCAATTTTGTACATAAGGCTCCTCATCAGTTTCGTACTTTTGGCTCCTATGGCTATAATATATTGACGAACATTTTTAATTCATGCGTCGTGTGATTTTGTTTCTGTAAATCGTTGTATGCATTGCCTTAGGCACAGTTGCGGCTTGGTAAGACTAGGCAATTTTCCTAACCTTACCAAGCTGCAACTGTCGTTGAATGACTGTTTTACTATTCATCTGATCATGTATTTTGGTTAGTCGTTCGTGTTTTGTGTCATCGCTTTCGGCGGTATGTTTTTCTCGCCGTTTTAACTTTGTTTTCTTTAACTTTCTTTTCCTTTGTGTTGATATTTCATTTTTTTCCATTTTGTTCCCATTAGTACCGAAGTAATATTTGTCGACCACCCAGAGCTTCGTTTAGAAGGTTAGAGCTAATAATGAGTAATATACAACACGTATTTGGCCCCAGTTTCCTTAGATGTTTTTTTTTTTAATAAGAAAGTTTGGCAAACGAGCACACAGTCCACGTGATTGTAGGTGGTTGCTGTGACCCATAGACATCTACATCTATTCTCAATAAAGAATCAAAATGCAGATGCGTTGTCACCCGTGAGGACTAAGATAGAATGCCTCTTTTCCAGTAAAATGGGTCTCCGGTTCTCTACACTCACTATACGAAACACATCAGTGTTAAGCTGCTATTTTACGCTGGTATTCTGTGAGAGCGTGGTCTTTCCCCGGTCGAGCCGACCCATTCGTGCTACAACTACGCTACAAAACGTGTACGTGGTAGAGTACGTGTTACGTTGATGACATCATTTTTGATACAGCCCGATGCTACTCAGTCCTCGCGAAGGCCTCACCTTGACTTGGGTATTTTGATCTATGCGCCACTTTGTTCAAATTGAAGCTTACTTGTGACTAACGAAACGCAGTTCTAAGTTTATTTTGGAGCTTTCCTTCTCCAAAATCGATTAGGACGAACTGGTTCCAATTTAGCAAGTAAGATTTGACCTAAACAAACTCACCAACATTGCAAGTTAAATAAAAACTTGTAATAAAAAACACGCTCCTTAATATAATATTTAATAGATATTGACAATACGAAATAAGTTTAGTAACATGCTCAACATTAGCGTTTTTCATAAGTTGATTCAGGCTTTACTTTGTGGAAATCCATTTTATTAAATATATTATAATAAGCAGCTAAGAACCGCATGAACAATAGAAAATAAAAAAGATGTATCCTACTTAGTTTGAAGAACATAGTTGAACCACTAAGACAGACTAGTTGAGTTAGCGGTAAGCCATCGCAGTCTATTTCTTCTGATGATGCCTCGTTTTGAAGCCAAATACCTGTCGTAATATTGACTGTGGTGCATCTTTCCTAATGTAGTGTTGTTGGAATTAGTGGTGGCGGTGATAGTGGAACTTTTCAAATTAGATAAGAAACATCATTATATTATTTATTTTTACTTCTTTAAAGAAAATTAATGTGCGTCACAGCATCACAGGTGCGCGGCATTTCATACTGAAACTCTCTATAGCACTTATGTAGTTATTATCTACTTGTAAATGATGAACGAAGTTAACACTATAAGCGACATTGCAGCGGAATATTATTTCGAATTTACTGTGCGGTAAAATTCAAGACAGGAGTTGAAATTTTATATTTTATACAATACTGGTATTGAGTGGGCGTTAGGGAATACGCTAACTTTTCCCCAAACACCAACCTGTCATGAAAAATGTAGGTATAAAAGATATTATATTTTTATGTTAATAGAATTATAAATTATTTCAAAGTTCTAGTATGGCCAAAATTTTTGTTACAAGATATTAAAATGCATAATACTTACGTTTTTTTTAAATAAAACTTAGGTGTACGTTTTTATCAAATTCTAATTGAATAATAAAAAACAGTTTTATTCAAAGTGGTTGCCTTTAGTATTATTACAGGCATTTAATTTGTCAGGCCACGAATCTATGGATTTACGTACTGTCTCCATGGGGATAACACACTGCTAGCCCCAAAGAATTCCTTGAGACTTAATATCGAAGAGACATTTTGAGCAGGTCATGTCCTGTGACCACAATTTGTAGTTCAACGGGTTCAGATGACTGAACGAAAAAATTCTTCAGCTCTCATAAAATCTAGAACATTTATCTCGAGCCAGGCTTAAATTTTTCATGCCCTGTACCCAGGGGCAGACTCTGGCTAAAAGTCAACTATACATTTTTGAAAAGTGTATCACTGAGAGGCTAGGAAAATTTGACCGGTATCTTTACCTTTTTTCACAAAAATGATGCTTTGTAAATAGTTGGTAGGACATAACTCCACTAAACTATAATTGATACAAGATAATGACCACCTTGAACTTTTCAACAAGTTGCTAGGCTTTTTTGGAGCTGTGAACATACACTTTATCATTTTGATTGTTTTAGTGATCTTATTTTTTTCATCTAATCTAATCTAATCAGCACATATATATGTCTTCCATCAGCGTATCGGGACAGTAAGCGATCGATCTACTCTCTCAAGTCTTAGGGTCTGATTTAGGGCATATTCTGTATATTAACTGTAAGACACCAAATTTCAGGTCTTATTGGATGATTCGCGAAAGGTTCTTACTAGGAATATTCAATGCATGCTATATTTTTTGTTCCTTATAGGGTTTTGTTGACAGTTGTCTGGTTATATGTATCGTACGGGATCGCCCCCGATCTTTTATTGGCTTCGTCAGAGGAATTGTTGGTGTTCCGGTCAAGAGTGACAACACAAACGTACGGCTGATGTCTAGCTTTTGTAGTGTCTTAAAAATGACTGACGGCTGCGTGCCCACAAATTGCATGTGAATCCCTTGTAGATAATGAATAATTAAGATGATATTAGGGGGAATTATTCAAAGGATCGTCCGATGCTTAATTAAGTATAGTAGTTTTTTTTTATTGGAGAGGGGGCAAACGAGCATGCGGCTCACCTGATGGTAAGTGACTACCGCCGCCCATGAACAACTGCAACACCAGGGGAACCAGAGGAAATGCAGATGCGTTGCCGGCCTTTTAAAAAGGAGTAGGCTCTTTTCTTGAAGGTCCCTAAGTCGTATCGGTCCGGAAAAATTGCTGGTGGTAAACTATTCCACAAGGAAGTTGTGCGAGGAAGAAAACATCTTCTAAATCGCAGTGGTGGACCGCCAATCATCCAGATGGTGTGGATGGTATCGGGAGTTCTGCCGCGATGTGCGTTCGTGAAATTTGGCGGCTGGGATTAATCCGAACAATTCCTCAGAGCACTCCCCGTGGTAAATGCGAAAGAAAATGCAAAGATGCAACATCTCTTCGCAGCGCCAATGAATCGAGCCGATCGGAAAGACTCGGTCGTCGACGATTCGAGCCGCTCTGCACTGGATGCGGTCAAGTGGAAGGAGCTGGCACTGGGGGCCCCAGCCAGAGATGGGAACAGTATTCCATGTGAGGCCGAACCTGTGCCATGTAAAGTTGCAGGCGTTGTGCCGGCATGAAGTACTGTCCGCTCTGCTGAGCACGCCAAGATTTTAGAGGCCAATTTGGCCTTCTCTTCCAGTGACCGCGAAACTGCACGCCACTCGATATGTCGACGCCGAGGATTCCGATACTGGCTGAGGCAACAAGGGAGTACCTTGGAACTGAGGAGATACGACAAAGGGTTCTTTTAGCGGTAAACGCGCAAACTTCTGAGGATTAAACTGGACTAGATTTAGTCGCCCCCAATCCGAGACTTTGTTCAGCAAAGACTCGACTTCAGACACAAGTTTGTTCCGGTACTCGGCGACGTTTTCTCGAGAAATATTCGCACGGCCGGCGTATAGAGTATCATCAGTGCTATCATCCGCATAGCAGTGAATGCTACCGGTTTGCAACATATCATTGATATGCAGAAGAAACAGCGTTGGTGATAGCACGCAGCCTTGTGGAACACCAGCGTTAATAGGCTTGTAGTCGGAGCACGCACCGTCTACAACGACCTTGATGCTCCGATCTGCAAGAAAGCTGGTGATCCAATTGCACAATTTCTCGGGAAGCCCATAGGAAGGGAGCTTCGAAAGGAGTGCTTTGTGCTAAACCCGATCGAAAGCCTTCGCAATGTCCAAACTAACGGCCAATGCCTCCCCCTTGGACTCTACTGCCTCCGCCCATCTATGAGTCAAGTAGACCAGAAGATCACCAGCTGATCGACCCCGACGAAAACCGTATTGGCGGTCACTAATCAGCTGGTGATCCTCAAGGTACCGCATGAGCTGGCAGTTTATAACGGACTCCATTATTTTGGAGAACAAGGGGTGATGGCGATAGGCCTGTAGTTGGACAGGTCTGAACGGTCGCCTTTTTAGGGATCAGTTGGACAAAAGCTGTCTTCCATGATTTCGGGACTACGCCTAGGAGGTAGGAGTACCGGAAAAGACACGTTAGAACCGGTGCCAACTCCGGAGCACGTCCTCAGCACAATTGGGGATTCCGTCAGGCCCACTCGACTTGTGGATGTCCAGGAGAGGAGTGCTTTGCGAACCGAGCGCTATGAGAACCGCACATCCGGCATGGAGCACTCACACCGCGGGATAGTCAGCGGTGTGTTCCCCCCGTCATCAAGAGTCGAGTTGGACGCAAAAAGGGAGCCTAAAAGGTCGGCTTTCTCTTTTGCGGCGTGGGCCAGTAAGTCGTCCTCCCTGTGCAGAGATGGTAGTGATGGCTTACAGAAATTCCCTTGGACAGCCTTGGCGAGACCAGAATGCACGGGTTCCCGAAGGTAGGCGAACTAGTTTCTCGCCAATTCTGCCTATGTGCTCTGACTTTGCCTTGGCAATAACACTTTTGAAGGACCTGGAGGCGAAGTTATACTTCTTTTTAAGCATGCTGGTGTTAACATCCCGAGCCGCCGAAGCCTCAGCCCAGGCCTGATAACACTCCTGCTTACTGCGTAATGCAGTCTTACAGGAGCGACCAAACCAAGGCTGCGATCTGCCTCCGATGGGTACCACAGATGATGGAATAAATAGTCCCATTCCCTGTAGCACCACATCAGTGACAGAGTCAGCAACAGCGCTGGGATCATCCGGCAAGAAGCAAACCCGCCCCCATGGGTAGGATGCAAAGAAAGACCGCATTCCGTCCCAATCCGCCGACCTGTAATGCCAAACACGGCGGCAACCTGCAGAACGCAACCGCCAGGGGAGCTGGAGTGGCTCCACACTCCGGATCAGACAATGGTCCGAAGAGCCGAGAGGGGCATCGACGGAAACCTGATATCCGTCCGGATGAGAGGTCAGCAGAAGGTCCAACAGGGAAGGTGTATGATCCTTAACATCTGGAATCCGCGTAGGCGAAGTAACCAGCTGTGTCAGACCATATGCCAAGGCAAAGTCATAAACAGATCTCCCCGCATGATCGGTTAAACGTGAACCGAGCCATTCGGCGTGGTGGGCGTTAAAATCGCCAAGGATCACGATCTCTGCGGATGGAACCTGTTGTAGCAAGGAATCTGTAGCCATTTGGACGTGGTCGATGAGTCGGTCTGTTTCGGCATTACCGCTATGGGACCTATAGAGGCACCCGTAGACGCGCGGATGGTCGTCGCTATCTACGCGTAGCCAAAGGATGGACAGGTCCGAACCTTCAAGACTGCCAAGGCGTCGAGAACAGATGTCCTCTGACGTATACGCAAACTCCAGCCCGAGGCACAAAGGAGTGTTCCAATTTGTACCCCGGGCAGGAGAGATACGAAGTATCAGCCGGAGAGGACACCTGCGTCTCGGTCAGAAAGAGCAAGGCCGGCTTCGCCGTCTCGAGATGGTAGTGGACGGCGTTTAGGTTCGAGTGAAGTCCCCTGATGTTGCAGAAATCCACGGATAGCGTGGCAGGTGTCGCCTTGGTCTTGTTGCTCAGTTTGCCCCGAGCAGTTATTGTTTTGAGCGGAATTTGCCCCAGAATACGCGGGGCAGCCTGAGCACCACGCTCAGGAGTGGAGTAGCATGGTCGTGGATGCTCAGCGAGGGATTCTTCAGGGGTGCTGGTACCCTCCTGGGGTAATCTAAGATTTAATTCCGCTACCATGTTGATGGGGGGGGGGGGGAGAATTGGGCCTCCGGTCACCTGCACGCACCAGACGAAACGCAAAAGCAGAGCTTCTACTTCACGCCGGTATTCTGTGAGGTCGTGGTACTAACCCGGCTCGAGCCGGCCCAAACGTGCAACAGCAAAAGCTGTTGCGTGGCTCTACCACCGTTAAAAGTTAGAATAATTTCTTTTGTCCTCTTTTGAATTAGTTTATAATATGGTTCGCAACCGTGCAAAGGCTTCTTTTCAATTTTCTACTTTTACTTATACTTGGCCATTAAAAACTTACCATGTAGTGGTGGTGTAAGAATATTATATCATAATATTATTCCCTGGGTGTCGTAAGAGGCGACAGAGTGAATCTGAAATAGGAGATGTGCAGCAGCATCTTCCTGATAATAACTAAAAAAAACTGCGATTGCCAACCCGCCTGCCAAGCGAGGTAACTATGGCAAAATCCTCCTCAGAGGTAATCTAAGGAGGATTTTGCCATATTTACCATAGTCCATATTCAGCAGTGGACTTTTATTAGGTTGTTTATTAGGTTGTAATGGATAATGGACGGCCATTAAATATGATGGTTCTCAACCAAAGTCCACTTAAAAAGCCTTGAGAAAGTGCTAGTATTTATACAATAATTTTATGAAATTAAAAGTATACCATAGTTTTTGTAATAAACTTCCTAGTTGTAAGTATTGTATGACCACTCGGAAGAAGAAAATGCTTTTTAACTAAAATTTATTTTAAATAAAAAAAAACTATTAAAAATAACACTTTAACCGATCTTTTAAAATAACATGAATTAGAATCCACAATATTGTATCTTAAGAGAACATACAAAACCGATCGTCGACAGCTTGAAAGATTTATTACAATTTAGAAAGCATTGGGGCTGGTAGTATGGCACGTCCGGTCCTGTTCGAATTCACCGGAGATGGTCCATTTATCGCACAAAAGACGTATCTAGTCGAAGCTATGGAACGATTACTCAAGTTCTAAGATCTCAAATCACTTTGTGTCCCAAGTCCCAGGAGAAGCTGCATTTTGTAGATAAAATCAAAACGAAAATTGGGCTGAATGATTTGATTTGATTTTCTCTATTACATAATTATTTTCTTAAGCTTTAGAATAATAATTCGATTAAGCACATGTATTTGTGGATTCTTACAAATTGTATATGCGCTGTTGTAACTAACAGGATGGGCGCTCGCTTTAAATAGCTTAGTTCACGAGCAACTTGATTCTTGCCGACGCGACTAGATATAGTCACAATTTTAAGTGCTGATTTACTAAGAGCGCGGCGGTAACGGAAAACAGTGTCCGATTCAACTCTTAGTGGAGCACCTTGGAGAACTCAATCCTGTTCTCTTCATCATAAGCATGCGATATTCAACGGCGGATATAAGTCACCTGTGAGTAAAGGCACGACGTGCTGATCAAGGACTCTTCTCCTGGCTTTGTGGTATAGGTGTTGAGAAGAGCTGATAAAATTTTCCAAGTTCTGCACAGCTTAACTGTAATAATCTATGATCTTCTTTTTCAAAGTTGTTTCGCCCGATTTTTTAGACCGTACTCTTGAAAAACTTCTGCGTATATCCTTACACACGTCTAACAAACATGATGTGTACCGAAGTATAAATATAATGTATAAATATTAGTATATTAATTAACACTTATGATAATCAGGCAGTATATTTTTAATTTTTTTTATTTATTTCTTTTTTACATTTATTCGTTCAATAATACAGCCTTTCAAAAGAACACTGCTGATAGTAGTCTTTCCCCATTGGATGTTTCATAGGGGGATATTTGCCACAGTTGGCAAGCGGTGTGGCAACCGCAAATTTTCTTCTTCTCTCCTGTTTTCAGTTCAGTTTATCTTGGTCGCCTCTGATGGCACTCAATGGATAATATGAATATAAATAAGTATTAATAGTGAATTGTCTTACGCCGTTACTACACGATTACCTACTACCACTAAGAAAAAGCCGTGTTCAAAAGAGTGCTTTCCTTAAAATTGCATAGTATGCAAGCATACGTGAGTATGTTCACCATCGTCACCAATAAGTTGTTAATTGCTATTTCCAATGCTGGTTTACCGGTTGGTAATATGTTCCGCGGTAAAGTAAAACATCTCGAGTGTTAAACCTGTAGGTATGCGAAATTAAAAAGAAAATGTATTTCAAGTAACGGCGAACTCTTGCCCTAAAATGCTCTTAGAAACAAGAGCAGACTCCTGTGCCCAGTTTTATAACATAATATTATGATCTAGGTGACTGCCTCGTTGGTCTAGTGATTGTAGTAGTGCGACTGCTGATCATGAGGTCCCAGGTTGGAATCCCGGGTCGAGCCAAAAACAATCAGTTATTGCGTATTTCCATCAATAAATTCTCAGTAGCTGCCCGGAGTCAGAAAGATGGCGGTGTCTCACACCCGTACCTCGAAAAGCTCGTAAAGCCGTGTCGGTTTACTGGCCCATCGGACTGTGAGAGTGAGGGAATAGAGAGTGCATCTGTGCTTGCGCATACACTTGGGCACTATAATCCTGTCCTGCGCCAATGGCTAGTCTCCGTTGAGGCTGGCCGTCGTGACCCAAATTTGGTCTCGAGGATATTATGATATATGTAGGCATTAACTAGAAATTGACTTAATTGATTACATTTAATTCCATTTAACGAAGTTCCACTACTCCATATCATTCCGTGGGTGTCGTAAAAGGTGACAGAGGGAAACAAATCAGGAGATGGGCAGCAGCGTATTACTAATGACTAAAAATTAAAAACAAAGCTGCGGTTACCAACCTGCTTGTCAAGCGTGGCAACTATGAGGCAATCTATGGGGGAGGCCTACGTTCAGCAGAGGACTTTAATAGGTTGTAATGGTAACGAAGTTGTTCTCTAGTCTCTGAGACAGATGCGTGCAGGCTGAATCTATATTTGAATTACTGTTACATATTCTATAACATTGTACAATTTTATTTTATGGTTTAGTAGAATTTCTTTACAATAGTAAAGAAGTCACTTCTGCCAAGCACTAAGTCTATAAATAAGGTATAAATCCAATCGTTACGCTTCGTAATGGCTTAAAGGTAAAGTAAAGGTTCGTAGGGAAAGTTCCAGAGAGCTATTAACTTTATTTAAGAACATCATAAACCTTTTAAACGATATCAGAATTTTGCTGTGCCCAGTAGTACTAACAATAGGTTTAAGAATCTATGTACGTGCAATTGCTTTTATTGAGGTCGAACAGTCTTATTATTGTATCTTTTTTCTTACATTTTGTTTATTCAGTTTTTTGTATTATTATTATTTAATTGAAATGACCATAACGAGCGTGCTGCGTGCGTGCATACGAGCGTGCTTGTTTGAGTGCGTGCGAGCGTGCTTGTTTGTGTGCGTGCGGGCGCGTGCCCGTGCGTGCCTTCGTGTTTGTGTGTGCTCGTTAGAGTTCGTACCTCCCTTGTCGCTCCCTACAACATTTGTTGAAGCACCATCAAGCTATATCTAACCTTTGCCAAGTTATAACTCTTTAAAATTTGTATGGCGACTATCTTATTTTCCGCCATTTTGATTTTTTTTCCACCACCGCAAGAATTTGCCAGGGTATAGGCCGATATTAACTAAGAAGCGAAAAAGGAAGCTGCATGCAGAGGCGTAGGCCAGGCTGTGCGCCTGTAGCAAATGGCGATGCGCCCAGTGCGGCCGCTGTGCGGTTTTGCCGCGCCCGCGCTGCCACAAGTAGCACGGAAAGCGCCATGTGACACAGTGACATAAAGCACACGCCATAGGTAGCTGTCATAAGGCAAGCTCACGTGGCTATTAAAACAACACAGCACACGCCATAGATAGCTGCCATGAGGCTAGCGCACGTGGCTATAACGACACAGCACACGCCATAGCCAGCTGCTATGAGGCAGCACAGGGCGTGCCGCACTCGCACCAGCGAGCCGTTGCGCCGCACCAGCGCCAGCGAGCCGCTGCGCCGCACCACGCGGTTGTCGGCCGCCCGAGCCGTCCCGCCGCAAGATCCGCCAAGAAACAGTAGGTAGCAGCGGCGTAGCCTCAATCTTACCAAGGCTCGGCCGCGCACCTGACCATGTCCAATCAGCCGTCGACTATTTGGAGTAAACTGTTACACTTATCAACACATTAGAATACAAAAAAGCTACTTATTGTTTTCAATTCATAGCACGTTAAAGTTAATTCTTTATTTGGTACATCGCTTAAACATTTCTAACTTTAAAACGTAGCCCAAATGTAAATTATATTTCAAATGAACTATCAATTATAACAAAACTCGAACAAATCAAGTTTTCAATGAATACAAAACTATAGCTCAGGTGCCTTAAACATTTCTTTAAAGTACATCACTATAAAAGTACTTGCGGGTACCTTTAATATAAATCGAACAAAAAGATTTAACTTTTGGCATAAAACATTTCACTTTAATCTTTAACGCTACACTTTAATGATTCGTCATACTCGTAAATAGGACAAAAAACTTAATTAAGATATTTAACATAAAAACAAAACGCGAGGCGCGTCATAGTCCTTCACCAACGTAATAACCCTCACACTATTCGAAGGTTATATGTGGACGATAATAGGGACTTGATCCCACTTCTGATGTTAGAAATTATTCTCAAAATTATTTAAATATAAGAATATTATTCGTATGAGAAATTACATTGGAGGTTAATTGTTAAAAATAATAAAAGTTGGAGAGCGGATGTTCAATTTGCTCTCTGCTTACGCAATTAATCATTATCAGAAATAAGGCAACGTACTGCACTACACATTCAGTAGAGAGCAAATACAGTTTGATCAACCGTAATATGTCCCCGTCACAATCACACATTGGTGTAACGTGAAGGAAATTATTTCATGATAACACCAAAGTATGCAAAGCAACAGCAACACTACTCATCTTAATGTAACACAGGGCAGCCTCTCAGCAACACGATCTTCCTTGCTTACACAAGAAGAACTACTACAACGAACAGAAGCACGTCTTTTGTTTTCGTTAGGCAGAATCTCAATGTAGAGGTAATGTTTTAGCCCAACGGGCATAATAACGACAATGAGACTCGTAGAATTGCCGACTGATGGCTCTTAGTCGACTGCGCAATACTTTATACTGCCAGATAGAGTGTGAGATCCACCCTCAATTCTCCTTATTTTCCTTTATTATTTTATCCTTATTCCCAACAATGTATTATATTCATTCTAACGGTTTGATTCCTAAGTAACACTATTTTAAAAGTCTCCACCAATTATTATTTCCAGAGTAAAGTTATTTCCAGAGTCTACAGGGGACGCCCTAGACGTAAGTTTATCGACCAACCTGGCAATATATTGAAGATGGGTCAAATTAGGAGTAACCATATCCTACAAGTATTTATGCGTAGGTATATGGTCGTGAAGAAAGGGAGAAAGGTGTGTCAGGATCGTGCCAAATGGAAGTCCGTAGTCTCTATCTACGCCTCTGGGTGAGTGATATATATGTGTGAGTATGGAAAAGATATAGATAATACATTTCTTTTCACTACAATATTGTTTTTATAAACAATATTCCTGCAAACAAAGCTTGTTATTAATATGGATTTCATTGAGTGGAATAAGCTTACGCGATTAATGAAAGCCGGGTGAATATTTTAATACCCTAAACTGTTATTTTCACAGCGTTATAAGTTACCTAAATCAAAGCCAAGTATTATATGGGTGACAAAATTATTTCGATATTATACATTTTTGTTGCATTTGTAACTATCCTATTTTATCATTGCGTAACAGTTTATTTATACGAGTAAACTAAGCCATAGTAGGAATGATTTTTCATGATCTTTACGTTTGGCATATCACATAGTTTAGCTTACGTTTGGCAGACCGGTTAGCAATCACAGCACCAGAAATCTGACGCCTTAAACGCCACTCTGTCTCCAGTTTGAGTCTTCCAACTTTGATCAATCGAAAGCCATGAGATCTTTCTCTCTACCTCAAAAGGAGAAAAATGGAACCCTATAAAGATCACTTTATTGTCAGACCGTCTGGGCCTCACAGCAAGGCGTCATATCTCTCAATAAGTATTCAGACTACAGGTCTACAAGTAATTTTTCCGAGTCTCGGTATATGCCCTTTAGCAATTTATTTTTTTGTAAGTAAACTGCCCCCACGATACAGGGGAAAGTCCTAAGGGTAAAGTATTAAAAAAATAACATTGTGAAATAGAGAGTAGGGAGGAATACTCAACTAGAGAAAACATACAAATTTGTTATGAAATAATCACTGATAGATACATGTTTTTAAACAAAAGCTCTACCCCCATACTAGGAATCTCTTCTCTTTTGTGTGTTTACATATATAAACTGAAACACATGAAAAACATTCAGAACATCCAATTTTATTTGAAACAATTATTTGTATGTACTACTACCAAAGTTGGCAAGGGACGATAAAATTTACCAATTTAGGAGAGTTTTATGTCTATAGATTTAAAAAAAACTATGAACAATACAATGCCGAGTGACTTTGATATATCCAATAGTTGACAAGTCTTGAAAACCAAAAAAAAAATGTCAAAATGGCAAACTGCCATTAGCTCTTGAAAATCCAGAGTAAATTTCGTCCTTCTTCAACATAAACATCTTTGTATCGGCTTCCGTTTTAAAACGACGCCGTAAAACTAGTTCGCCGCTTAATCCTTTGTGGTTACTTTCCCAAACTTTTTACATGCGATGGGCAAAACTTTGTAAAGGAGCGACACAGCAACTCTTCCTGTTTCATTCAACACAATGTTGGAAAGCAATTGTTTATTTTTATACTTTATATTAACTACTAAATTATAACAGGACTGTGCTTTTTGTTTTCTATTGTACTCAGCCTTACAGTTTTTAAAAAAGAAGAAATATCTCATCAAAAAATATCATGAATTAAGAAAATTCAATCGGAGTAAGTACATTAATTTCATGATAATTTAAAATAAATATCAAATAAAATCTCCTACGATTCGAATAACGAAGCCGTATCTTTTTTCGAAAACCATCAGAACTCATTTTTATATCATGAAACAAAGATTATTTCGTCGAAACAAATTGTTGAATTTTAAATATATTTTAATTTAAGTACGGATCTATTAAATACTGTCGTAGGGGGTATATTTTCCATAGTTGCTACTCTTAACAGACGGGTTGGTAACCGCATATCCCCTCTACGAGACAGATGGTCTGGAGATGGTTATGTTCAGCAGTGGTATTTGAATGGACTGTAATGAATGAATGGTTCGACTAGATCAGGGAAGGACCATGCTTACAAGTCGCGGCACGTAAGTCTAGCGCTGAACAAAACGTGGAGGGGACGCGCAAGAATTGAATTGCTCGAATGCGACTGGAGAGCCAAACAGCGCATGCGAACGTACGCCACTTATGCGCAATAAGCCAATCAGTGCGAATTATGCGCAATAACGGTCACCGCTTGACTTTCGTGCCGCTGCTTATACTACGCCGCGCTGTCGTCGCGCTACTCCAGTGTATGTTGGCGGATTTCACTAACCTCGTAATGTTTTAATTCCTGAGCCATATAGGTTTCCTCACGATTTTTTCTTTACCGACGTACACGTGGTAAATCAGTGCAAGTAATAATTAAAAATTTCGTTGGTGCCGACTGGGATCGACCCGGGTTGTTCGCGTGAAATTTATGGTGAGGATTTATCCCTGAGCTAACACGGCTCAGGATATTATTTAAAATATTTTAAATTAAATATATTAAACATGATACAATAATATTAATCCACTTTCACCATAAGCTTTCTTAACTTATTTACATCAAAAATAAAATCTCTACCTCTAAACAAAAGCAAAACAGGAAAAAGGCAGTTAGTTGCGCCAAAGGAGCGTAGCAAATGGTGAAAATTGGAGGGAAGAATTTGTAGCAGCAATTTAAATGCAAATAATGAAGCCGCTTCCACCGGTGTTTAAACAGCACTGAAAGAATAACATGAAAATTGTTTTTTCTTATAGAAATACTTCAATTGGAAGAGAAATACAACTGTCTGTTAAATTAATCGAATTGTGTTTTATTTTAGTTTTTGCTGCATTTTGTAACTTTCTGCAGTCTACACATTAGTACATATTATATTTTTACATAACAAAAGAAATACCGTGCTTAAATATCATTCTTAACTTACCATAAGTACAAGTACCTGACAAGTTTTGTTATTTTTATTTACAATAATTACTTGAACATAAAATCATAAAACTCATGCAAATAGTTCAGTCTTCTTCAGTATGTCAACCGTAACATTTAAAATGGCATGAAACTCCTCTGTACATATTATAGCTATGCCTGGCTACTATATTTCTATGACTCTAAATTTTCCGTTAAAATTCATTTTACTAAGTATAAAGTGCATCTGTAAAGTGTTATTCATTCAGCAACTTAATTAACAAATCTTCAGTTTTAATTGCTTTTCGCTATAAATTTAACGTGCACTTAATAAAACAGATCCTAACGTTAACCAAATCGTTTCTTGAATAAAGTAAACAGGCATAAATAACTATATATTTTGTTATATTTTTGGTAATGGGGTTGTTGACGCCATAATTATTAAACAACATCATAATAATATAATTCAAATTTGCTATTTTTGATATCGTCTCAAAACTTGGTAGAATTACCGTTTTTAATTAAATTATATTTTAATTAGCCTCATTTATATTTCTAGGTAAGTTAAAAAAAGTTTAAGTTACAGCCTATTTACATCCCACTGCTGGGCACAGGCCTCCTCTCATTTCTGAGAGGCTGCCCCAATGCGTGTTGGCGAACTTCACATGTCTTCGAAATATATTTTTTTCTTATTTCTCAGACATGCTGGTTTCCTCACGATGCTTTCCTTCACCACCGAGCATGTGGTAAATCAGCACTTAAAATTGCAATTAACAATTTCATTCGTGCCGGCGGGGATCGAACCCGGGTTGCCCGCGTACTGTGAAATTTACAGCTAACGCTAACCATCTGAGCTACCACGGCTCCAGTTTACAATTCGACTGTATGTATTTTTATATGAATGCTATGAGATATTTTCGTCGATTGTGAACCGTGAATGATTTTTTTTGAATAAGTTACCTATACTTCAAGGGTGATCCCATTTATCCACCCCACCTTTAAGGGTAGAAAAATAGAGATAGAAGATTTTATTGTAACTAAACGATATTGAGAGTGTGACATTCCTTAGCTATTGGCTTTTTATTCTTCTATATACTATGTCTTAGCACTGACTAGAGAATGTGAAATTATTTTAATATTTTTAGTTCTCTGAACTTGGCTTTTACTTTTTACTGAAAGTTAATTTTTGTCAGTCTATTTATGCGCTTAGTTCTTATATACTTCGCAATAGATTTTGATCCGGTTTTTACTATCATTTATAGAATTTCATCCAGAAGATTTATATAACATTAAAACATACTAGATAAATCTCGATATCTGGTAATAAAGTCGTAAAAAGACTGTTTTCGGATGCTTGCTTGGACAATGTTGACTAAACCATAAAAGATACATCTAATATCTTTCAAATTTTTATAAAAATTTTGAGTTCTTTGTGAAGCTATTTAGACCGACAAAATTAAGCAACGGTACTCGTTCCTAAGTAAAATCATTCAAATCTTTTTATTGAGTGCATTATTCTGACCGGAATGGAACTGGATAAGTCGTTTCCGCTGATTCCATTGATAATAACGGATCTGCTGCCAATTTAAGCGACTCCAGTTCCCCGTAAAACTGTCTTCTTCCGTGACTAATCAAAGTCACGTTAGTTTACGTATAAAGCGGTTCATTCTATCTATGTTACAGAATTCGATTTGAGCGTTGAGTGTTTTGCATATGTATAGCTATATGTAGCCCTTTAGCGTTTCACTGATGAAAAAAGCTATCAATATTGATTACAAAGAACTTTTATTTTATTTTATGCAGTACATTTTATAAGAAATCAAAATGTCGCTACATTAATAGATTTCACTCCACGTCATTTTAATTTTATTAGAACCCTTCTTAATTTTGTTGCTCATATGCAAAGGCGTGGCTGTGGAGCACACTCCTTTAAATATTTTTGAATATTTTTTTACATATTCCCTAAATTCGACGCTAGGGTTATATGACCTTTCATGGTAAAGTTCATATAACCTTTGTCTGCTCTTATGGACTCCTACTGTCGCCCATTCATTGAGTGCCTTCCGACTGTTCAAGGAGAACGTTTTAGGAGTAAAAATATTATCAAATTCATTACAAATAAGCTTAAAGAATGTTCCATACAAAAAAATTAGGATTATTTTGATATGAAAGTGATCGAAGTTTCTTCACTATGTTACTTCTAAACTTCTCCAAGCAACGTGCATTTACTGGAACAAACACAATTTTTTTTTATAGGAGAGGGGGCAAACGAGCATGCGGCTCACCTGATGGTAAGTGACTACCGCCGCCCATGAACAACTGCAACACCAGGGGAACCAGAGGAATTGCAGATGCGTTGCCGGCCTTTTAAAAAGGAGTAGGCTCTTTTCTTGAAGGTCCCTAAGTCGTATCGGTCCGGCAAAATCCCTGGTGGTAAACTATTCCACAAGGAAGTTGTGCGATGAAGAAAACATCTTCTAAATCGCACAGTGGTGGACCGCCAATCATCCAGATGGTGTGGATGGTATCGGGAGTTCTGCCGCGATGTGCGATCGTGAAATTTGGCGGCTGGGATTAATCCGAACAATTCCTCAGAGCACTCCCCGTGGTAAATGCGAAAGAAAATGCAAAGAGATGCAATTTTCTCATCTACTTGCTTTTTGTGAACATAAGGTAATGAAACTAACTGTCCACAGTGATCAGAACTCAATTTTTGAATTATACATTTATGCAACGGCTTACAGACCCGTATCTATCCCGTGCGAGCAGATCGAAGATGACTGAGTTCTCTGTAAGGAAGATAACATCGTACAATACGCGCATACGACATGTTTAGAACAAATAATGCTGCTTAAAAACTATTCTGCATGTCATAATAACTTAATTTTAATACTAATAATCGAAGACGTAAGAAGCCACATTGTAGCTGATGCAATATGGTTACTTTTTACGAAGAAATATAGTACTTACCGGAAATTTTAATAATGAAGTCATGAAGCACAACCTGAAAGGAACATTTCTAGTAATCCCCAATCGAAACTGCCAGACACAAATTGGAGACAAAATCATTAGTGAAGCAGCGGAAACAAGGACACCCGAGGCTAGCTTACTGTTTAGACCTGTCACCATGCCTGATCTACAATAGAAAATCAAGATGAAGGAAAGCCAAGTCCATCTTTTCGGCGTGGACCTCAACGAGATTAAAGACATTTTAAACAATGCAAAATTTGTTTTCATCTTAAACAGTGCAAAACAGTTTTGATACAAGTGAAATTTTGATAACTCAAGATATAAGTGTATAGACAATAAGTATTACAATAATAAAGTCTATATTTACATTAGTTTATTTGGTCGTTAAATTTAAGGTCTTTAAGAAAATTATTTTGTTAAAACGAAATCATCTAGAATCAAAAGATTTGTCTCCAGTTGATTTCTCTCTTAGGGGGGGGGGAGGAGTTAAGGATACTCAACTTGTAGATATATGCTTTGTCAGCACATCGCATAGCGTAGCAACAAGTTGAAGGGGCTTACTCAGCATTTACTTTACATGTATATAAAATATTGCAAAATACATAATTAAATGTTCTAGACAAAGTACGCTGACATCCATGAGAATAAGTTATACGACACTCTTTGTTTCCTGTTGTTTCAAAGTAACTTTAGAAATTATATTGAATATTGCAAATTACATAATAAGATTCTCTGGAACAAATTATGCTGACGTTCATGAGAATAAGTTATGTTCCCAGTTGTTTCCAACTATATATAAGTTATATTCCATTTTTATTGTCAATCTGTTCTCAGACTTTGCTCGATAAACACTGTATCTCAGTTTTATAAAAATATAATTTTTATTGAATCGCGTATCAATTCCTTGACTCGCGCGTATCGTACCGACAATTTTTTTTGAAAGTTATAATATATTATTCAATTTCAATGAATGTATTATCATTCCTAATTAAACAATAGTAACCCTTTCAAATTTTAAACGATATTTCCACAATTGTTTCTTCTGCGGCAGCAATGCGCCGGGTACCAGCTAGTGTATATATAAATAACTAAACATATTTTAGTGCTGTAATAAACATATATAGCAAGTTGACTCAGTTTTGTAGGCTAAGAAAATGTTCGTATAGTTTACTTTAAAACATTTTGGCGGGTATTATTCGCAGGCGAACAGGCAGTTTGTTGTGAGTAACTGTTAAAGAATTTGACATAAACCTAGAATGGTGGAGAGTAGTAGATAGTAATAAACTGTGTGAAAACGGAGATTGAGAGAATGAGTGTCACTACGCAACTGGAATCTTTCTTTTAGATAAGGTGAGGAAGAATCATTAAGACTAAAAGCAGAGTAAACAGGATTCGGTAATCTCAACATAATCATATCAATTTTAATATAATAACATCATCAATAACAGTATCAATTTCAGCTAAGGGCGCTTGTGAGTATAACTGGAGATCGTCAGCATATATGTAGGTGGTAAGAACATTGAAGGTGGGTGGTAATAAGATTGATAAACACCGAAAACAAGAGAGCCTTGACTTGCCTTACAGGACACCTGGAGATAGATCGCACCAGCCGGAAAATCTTGACCAGATCGTACAGCCTGCTGACGACCGTGAAGATAAGAGGCAAACCAGTCTAGTGCTTACGAGGAGAAATTTAGACGTGAAAGTATTTCGAGTAAGAGAAGTATCATATATCTACTCACCTCATCACAGCCGGTTGCGGAAGATTTTATTGAAAGTATGACTTTTCAAGTAACCTCATCAGTTACTGAATTGAAGTTTAAAGATTTACCCGATAATAAAAGCATGTAATTAAGCAGAGAATGTTCAAGTTCATTGAGTGAAATATTTGGTATTAGAGAATTGGAATGTGATTTTCAAAATCCTAGAGAAGTAAGGATCTTCCATATATCTGCCGAAGAGGAGTTCAAAATACTATTGTGGATGTAGCGGCGTTTAGAAGTTCTTACCACATGATTGCGGCGGTTTCGTGCTCCCTTATAGTGTTGAAAGGTGAGACAGTTCCGATTATTTTTAAAAATGTGAAAAGCTCGATCTTTCCTTACCATTAGTCTAAGCAATTCATCAGTTATCCACGGTACAAGTATTAAGTAAGTAAGTAGCAACAATTATTTCTTCTACATTATATGCTACTAGCATTGAGCGCCACTCTATATTCTTAACATCGCGGTCTAGTGGAATGGTTTCAATTTTATTAAAATTACGTAAATACACAATACCGTGTAGTGGCAGTGTAAGAATATCCACTAACCCATATCATCTCGTGAGTTTCGTAAGAGGCGACAGAGGGAAACAAATTAGGAGATGAGCAGCAGCAGCTTCTTAATAATGACAAAAAAAAAAAAACTGTGGTTGCTAACCCGCTTGCCTATGGCAAATATCCTCCCTATGAGGCAATCTATTGGGGAGGCCTATGTTCAGCAGTGGACTTTAATAACTGGCCTTGACTTGGGAGGCTTTAATTTATACGACATGACCAGGAGATCGTTTGACAAAATGCCCGAGCAGGCAGTTGATGTGTCATGTGTCATGAATGGCCGTATCTTTTGATTGCGTAGGCGCTGTGCGTTGGAAATTCCGCTTAAGTCATTCTACGAGTGCTAAGATAGTGTCGTGGTTCTATCCGTTGTGGTGGTTCTTCTTGTGCAGGCAAGGAGGATGGTGTTGCTGAGTTGCTGTTGGAATCGAACCAGTTATTTAGTTTATTTAACCTAATTTTTTTAAATAACTTAGTACTGAACTGATCTGAATAGGTACATAACTGAATACATCAGAATAATAAACATACCTACACAATGTATAAAAAAGCATGACTAACCTTGTTAACATTTTATTTAAGTATTTTTTTCATTAGCGGGGAATCGAACCAGTTATTTGGTTTATTTAACCTGTGAATTCAAATTAAAGTGGCTATGTGGAGACAAGCACAGTGGCAAAATAGTAGGTTAAGTAGATAAGTTAACACGATAAACGTTAAATAGATAAGGTACCATCGCTAGTTGCGGGCCGCGCGAATTTGGCGTTCGCGCGTACATTGACCCCTAGTCACCTGATTGTAATTCAGTAATTCCACTGCTGGTTTTATGTTTCAGTATTTTCATGATTTTTTAATGTAATTATCGTTTCATTAGCTGTACTAACATGATGGAGCATGAATAAATCTAATAAAACGTTGTGAAAAGATGATTTTTTTTCATCAGGATCGATTACATATTTCACCCATCATCTGAGGTATAGTTAGTACTGTCGTCTGTCTTCGTTTTAGGGAGCGTTTCAAAAATACCCTTTATACAACAAAAAATACCTTTTTAGCGATATCGCAGTAATTGTTCAAAATGTCTACCTTTTCTTTCTAAATTGTTTATTAAGCATCGAAGCGTGTCTATCACTTTTCTACCGACTTCGAAAAGGAGGAGGTACTCAATCCGAATATATGTTTCTTTTATGTGTGTTACCTCATAACTTTGTTCTACGTGAACCGATTTCGATAAGTCTTTTCCACCGACTTCAAAAAGGAGACGGCACTTAATTCTACTGTATATTTTTTCTTTCTTTTTTTTATGTGTGTTACCTCATAACTTTTTTTCTGGCTGAACTTATTTCAATGATTCTTTTTATTTGAAAGCTGGTGCTTCTCATGTGGTCCCATACAAATTTGATCAAGGTCTAACCAATAGTTTTTGAGTTATTCTTAATAATTTATTTTGAATTCGGTCTTACAAAATTTTTTTAATTCTAAATTATTTTATTTGAAAGCTGGTGCTTTTCATGTGGTCCCATATAAATTTGATTAAGGTCTGACCAATAGTTTTTGAGTTATCCTTAATAATATATATTGAAGTCGGTTGTACAAAATTTTTAATTTTAAATTATTATCACATTAAATGCGTCTATTATGCGTTACTTAAATCACTAACACTTTGTGCTCCTCTGTGTACACTAATCGTTTTAGTTCGGCCCACAAATAAAAGTCTAGAGGTGTTAGCTCCGGTGATCTCGCTGGCCAGTACACAGGTCCACCGCGACCTATCCACCTATCACAGAATTGGTTGTCCAGATATGCGCGCATAGATCGTTCGCAATGAGCTGGACATCAGTCGTGCTGGAAGTAAATTTCATGCAGATGACTCTGAGGAACTTTTTCCTACATTGTGTCAATGACGGAACGTATCATTTGCAGATACGTTACTCCCGTCAATTAACCTTCAATCCATATTGGACCAATGATGTGGTCGGTAAATGATCGCCGCCCAAACCTTAACACTGAAACGAACTTGATGAGCATGTTTTTGATTTTGTGTGGGCTTTGGAAGCTCATTATGCACGTTGTAAATTGCAAAGCGGGATGTTAGTCTGCGCATGGTCCTTGGCCAACGGCAAAACGCCTTGCGTGGTCCGGGGTCCAGCGCATGCAAAGCTTGCACGCGTGAGAAATGGTATGGTTGCATATTCATTGAACGAAGTAGCTTCCATACCACATACTGGCTTTCGCCAAACCGACGAGCGGATTAGCGGGTACTCCTTCTTGGTTGTCATTGAAAGTAGTCCAATATTGCGTCTTCAATGTGTCTGGACAATGGTGGCCGGCCTCTGCCTCTGGCATGACTGGATAGCAGATATGAACTGGCCATGATCACGTAAGCGCTGATACGTCTGTAATATTAAATCAGTGCTGGGAATTTGAGGAGCAGACATACCGCCCCTGCGCACCGATTGTAGGTGTTCTTCTTTTGCGTACATTCGTCTCGCACCGTCTAAGTTTTCACCAGACAAGACATAAAATCTCACCATTGCTGGGTACTCGACATTAGAGTACTGGTACATGTTTACGATAACTATGGTGGGCGGCCGATACACGCGGAAACATAAACAATACGACGTCACGCCGTGGCTAATTGCAGGTGACTGAAAACTGAAATGAGAGCGCGGGGCGCAGACATCAAAGAGACCTACGGCGGGTGCCGTAGGCCTCTTTGATGTCGATTATTTTCAATGGATAGCATCACGTTACATATTCATTGATATTATTGCCGCTCGTAAAGTAGGGTGCGTATGATTTGAATTTCGATAGTTTTAATTGATTTATTAATTTATTTCAAAACTTTTGTTTTTATTTTTTTAGTACGGAAAGTTTACTTCAAATTAAAAGTATTTATTAATAGATCAATTTCATAATTTAAAAAAATGTAAAATATCAGTGCCATAGGCTTTACTACCTGTTACAGCCTATTTTTTCCAGACGGTAAAAGTTATCCAGTAAAGTATTATTTAACTTGACATGAATTTCATCATGGCAACCTAACTGCCCATAAATTACTCTCTGTTCCACCCAAGGTTAGCTGGTAGAGAATGCTATATAGCATTTAGCTCTCCTTTTGTACAATATTTTTTTATAAAATAAGGATAACAAACGAGCACACAGTCCACCTGATGGTAAGTGGATGCTGTGGCACACAAATAAAAGTCTAGAGTGTTAGCTCTGGTGATCTCGCCGGCATTCTACATTTATCCTCGATTAAGAATCAAAATGCAGATGCGATGTCACCGCTGAGGACTAAGATGAAATGCGTCGTTTCCAGTAAAAGGGTCTCAATTCTCTACACTCACGATACGAAACACAGCAGCATTAAGCTGCTATTTCACACTGCTATTCTGTGAGAGCGTGCTACAACAATAATATAGCTGCAGCGTAGCTCTACCACGTGAAGCTCTTCGCTCTACTACCAAGAATAAAATAAAATAAATAAATAAATGTTTAGGTACTCGCAAACTCTTCAAACCCGCTAAGATACTTCCCATTGACCTGGAATCTTGAAATTTCGCAAGAAGCAACGTCTTACAGACTAAATATATAAAAAACCTGAATAGTTTTTGTGAGTACAAACTTACATTTTTGCAGTTATAGCATCGTACGTAATGTAAACCGATATATATAAATATATGGGGGAACATTTTCACTGCAAATTTGAGTATGTCCTTTATCCAGACTTAACTTTTCTCTCTCCGATTATGTCGGATTGCCGTCCCGTCGGACTATGAGAATGAGGCAAAATGGACTCACTCCTACACTATAATCCAGTCCTGCGATGCGAAGGCTAGTCTCTGTTCAGAATGGCCACCGTGAAAGAAATTCGATCTGGAGGACACTTATTGTTATTAATCATTAGTATAATTATTAGTCCTGCTGTTATTGTCCAAAAATCTTGAAAAACGAGCATAGATAAATTTAATGTGCCGTACAGTACAGTACGTAAAACATATGAATGTTTTAAACAAAAGTTTCAAATTAACGTTTCACGACAGTTACGATTGGTTGCGATGATTGGATTCCATGACCGTTTCGCGTTTCAATTAGTCTTTGTTGAGCTTTCATTTCAAAGCATCCTATGCGAGGGCACACCCATAAGTTACAAATTGAAAACCAAATTAGAATTTTATTCAATCACTTTAGAGATCGTATCGAAATCTCTAATTTTTCCCTCTTTACCAAAAATATGAAACTCACTATGTAGAAAAATTATTTTTGAAATTTATAAACTATTATTGTTAGAATCATATTACGTGATTGTGATAAAATTTACAGAATTTAAACATTGTTCTTCACTGCCTCTTACATGAGGGATTTTAAAATCACTCAATAGTTGGAGCTAAGTCATAACCCCCGACTTCTGAAGCTATTATTCGATAGCTTTTTTTTATTCTTTAAATTTGGCTTTTTACTTTTTATTAAAAGTTTAATTTTTGATCCTTTTGAGTAGATTAACCGCTCAGGCTCCGACATTTTATAAGATCAACTTAGTCAGACCTATGGTCAAGCCAAAGAGTAGAGTAGGTCAGGCCAAAGCCAATTTTTTTTAAATGATGATGAAATAGAACTTAGAGTCATTACTATGTTCTTATCCAAAAATAAAAATATTATCAAAAATTAAAATATCGAATTACCCGTGTAGTGGCGGATAAGAATACCCATTACTCTATATCTTACGACAACCACGGGAAGATCCCGTGGGTGTCCTAAGAGGCAAAAGAGAGAAACTGAGGCAGAAGATGGCCAGAAGCATCTTTCTGATAACAGCAAAATAACAATAAAAAAACTGTGGTTGCCAACCAACACGCAAAGCATGGCGACTATAGCAATATACCCCCATGAATAAAATTACGAAGAGACGGCCCCCAGTCCCCGGCGGCCCAGCTATTGCTGACTACGATAGCGACCATGGTAACGGCGGGGCAGGGGGTGCTAAGAATCTTTCGGTGTAGGTTCGGTTGCCACCTAAGACGACTCAACCTGGCAACATATAACGCACCACCCTGAGGACTGACAAGAAGATCCTGGAGCTGGAAGAAGAGATAGACAAGTTGCGCTGGAATATTATAGGATTATCCGAGGTCCGAACAAAGGGGGAGGACACGGTAATCCTCGAATCCAGCAACTTGTTCTATCACCGGGAGCACAGAATAAATAATAGTACTACGTACAGAAGTTGCACTCCTTTGATGTTGACTGCTTGCAGACGTTTTAATAGCCTACATAGTTATTATTAATCAGATAAATCGCACACAAGCTAAATAAAACTTTATCGCTGCGCGCAGTGTCCGTATTACTTTGCATCTTTTCCCTTCCTACGTCACGACCGACTTTCCGTGGTTACTAAGGCTGTTAATAAAGAGTTAAAAATACATTGCGAAATGATAAGTTACGTAGGTAAAGTACCTATTCTGACTATAATCGACCATATTTCCGCTACTATGTGAGTTCTGTCATCACAGTACTCACATAGTAGCAACAACTTTAAGCAACTTGCAAGGCCATTCGTCGGAAAACGCGATGCTTGGCTCGTAAGAAATAGGTAGATAGTGTAAACAACAAATAACCCGAAATACGATTCCTAACATAAATGTGATCGTATTCTATTTAGTTAAAATCTTGTAAACAAAGTTTTAATTTAAAATATTGTGCTATTATAATTTAAAATATTTTAATTACAACGACAAGTATAGGTATGTAAGTAGGTACTTAGGTAGTGAAGTAAATTTCAACTAATTTTTGTAATAAAGTACTAAGTTATTACTCTGTAGTTAAATTATTACTTAATTCTCAATTCCTCAGAGCACTCCGTGGTAAATGCGAAAGAAAATGCAAAGAGATGCAATTTTCTCATCTACTTGCTTTTTGTGAACATAAGGTAATGAAACTAACTGTCCACAGTGATCAGAACTCAATTTTTGAATTATACATTTATGCAACGGCTTACAGACCCGTATCTATCCCGTGCGAGCAGATCGAAGATGACTGAGTTCTCTGTAAGGAAGATAACATCGTACAATACGCGCATACGACATGTTTAGAACAAATAATGCTGCTTAAAAACTATTCTGCATGTCATAATAACTTAATTTTAATACTAATAATCGAAGACGTAAGAAGCCACATTGTAGCTGATGCAATATGGTTACTTTTTACGAAGAGAAATATAGTACTTACCGGAAATTTTAATAATGAAGTCATGAAGCACAACCTGAAAGGAACATTTCTAGTAATCCCCAATCGAAACTGCCAGACACAAATTGGAGACAAAATCATTAGTGAAGCAGCGGAAACAAGGACACCCGAGGCTAGCTTACTGTTTAGACCTGTCACCATGCCTGATCTACAATAGAAAATCAAGATGAAGGAAAGCCAAGTCCATCTTTTCGGCGTGGACCTCAACGAGATTAAAGACATTTTAAACAATGCAAAATTTGTTTTTCATCTTAAACAGTGCAAAACAGTTTTGATACAAGTGAAATTTTGATAACTCAAGATATAAGTGTATAGACAATAAGTATTACAATAATAAAGTCTATATTTACATTAGTTTATTTGGTCGTTAAATTTAAGGTCTTTAAGAAAATTATTTTGTTAAAACGAAATCATCTAGAACCAAAATTTGTCTCCAGTTGATTTCTCTCTTAGGGGAGTTAAGGATACTCAACTTGTAGATATATGCTTTGTCAGCACATCGCATAGCGTAGCAACAAGTTGAAGGGGCTTACTCAGCATTTACTTTACATGTATATAAAATATTGCAAAATACATAATTAAATGTTCTAGACAAAGTACGCTGACATCCATGAGAATAAGTTATACGACACTCTTTGTTTCCTGTTGTTTCAAAGTAACTTTAGAAATTATATTGAATATTGCAAATTACATAATAAGATTCTCTGGAACAAATTATGCTGACGTTCATGAGAATAAGTTATGTTCCCAGTTGTTTCCAACTATATATAAGTTATATTCCATTTTTATTGTCAATCTGTTCTCAGACTTTGCTCGATAAACACTGTATCTCAGTTTTATAAAAATATAATTTTTATTGAATCGCGTATCAATTCCTTGACTCGCGCGTATCGTATAAACAATTTTTTGAAAGTTATAATATATTATTCAATTTCAATGAATGTATTATCATTCCTAATTAAACAATAGTAACCCTTTCAAATTTTAAACGATATTTCCACAATTGTTTCTTCTGCGGCAGCAATGCTTGGGTACCAGCTAGTGTATATATAAATAACTAAACATATTTTAGTGCTGTAATAAACATATATAGCAAGTTGACTCAGTTTTGTAGGCTAAGAAAATGTTCGTATAGTTTACTTTAAAACATTTTGGCGGGTATTATTCGCAGGCGAACAGGCAGTTTGTTGTGAGTAACTGTTAAAGAATTTGACATAAACCTAGAATGGTGGAGAGTAGTAGATAGTAATAAACTGTGTGAAAACGGAGATTGAGAGAATGAGTGTCACTACGGAACTGGAATCTTTCTTTTAGATAAGGTGAGGAAGAATCATTAAGACTAAAAGCAGAGTAAACAGGTTCAATCTAAACCATAATCATATCAATTTTAATATAATAACATCATCAATAACAGTATCAATTTCAGCTAAGGGCGCTTGTGATAACTGGAGATCGTCAGCATATATGTAGGTGGTAAGAACATTGAAGGTGGGTGGTAATAAGATTGATAAACACCGAAAACAAGAGAGCCTTGACTTGCCTTACAGGACACCTGGAGATAGATCGCACCAGCCGGAAAATCTTGACCAGATCGTACAGCCTGCTGACGACCGTGAAGATAAGAGCAAACCAGTCTAGTGCTTACGAGGAGAAATTTAGACGTGAAAGTATTTCAGTAAGAGTATCATATATCTACTCACCTCATCACAGCCGGTTGCGGAAGATTTTATTGAGTATGACTTTCAAGTAACCTCATCAGTTACTGAATTGAAGTTTAAAGATTTACCCGATAATAAAAGCATTAATTAAGAGATGTTCAAGTTCATTGAGTGAAATATTTGGTATTAGAAATTGGAATGTGATTTTCAAAATCCTAGAAAGTAAGGATCTTCCATATATCTGCCGAAGGAGTTCAAAATACTATTGTGGATGTAGCGGCGTTTAGAAGTTCTTACCACATGATTGCGGCGGTTCGTGCTCCTTATAGTGTTGAAAGGTGAGACAGTTCCGATTATTTTTAAAATGTGAAAAGCGATCTTTCCTTACCATTAGTCTAAGCAATTCATCAGTTATCCACGGTACAAGTATTAAGTAAGTAAGTAGCAACAATTATTTCTTCCATTATATGCTACTAGCATTGAGCGCCACTCTATATTCTTAACATCGCGGTCTAGTGGAATGGTTTCAATTTTATTAAAATTACGTAAATACACAATACCGTGTAGTGGCAGTGTAAGAATATCCACTAACCCATATCATCTCGTGGGTTTCGTAAGAGGCGACAGAGGGAAACAAATTAGGAGATGAGCAGCAGCAGCTTCTTAATAATGACAAAAAATAAAAAAATCTGTGGTTGCCAACCCGCTTGCCTATGGCAAATATCCTCCCTATGAGGCAATCTATTGGGGAGGCCTATGTTCAGCAGTGGACTTTAATAACTGGCCTTGACTTGGGAGGCTTTAATTTATACGACATGACCAGGAGATCGTTTGACAAAATGCCCGAGCAGGCAGTTGATGTGTCATGTGTCATGAATGGCCGTATCTTTTGATTGCGTAGGCGCTGTGCGTTGGAAATTCCGCTTAAGTCATTCTACGAGTGCTAAGATAGTGTCGTGGTTCTATCCGTTGTGGTGGTTCTTCTTGTGCAGGCAAGGAGGATGGTGTTGCTGAGTTGCTGTTGGAATCGAACCAGTTATTTAGTTTATTTAACCTAATTTTTTTAAATAACTTAGTACTGAACTGATCTGAATAGGTACATAACTGAATACATCAGAATAATAAACATACCTACACAATGTATAAAAAAGCATGACTAACCTTGTTAACATTTTATTTAAGTATTTTTTCATTGGCAGGGATCGAACCAGTTATTTGGTTTATTTAACCTGTGAATTCAAATTAAAGTGGCTATGTGGAGACAAGCACAGTGGCAAAATAGTAGGTTAAGTAGATAAGTTAACACGATAAACGTTAAATAGATAAGGTACCATCGCTGTTGCGGCCGCGCAATTTGGCGTTCGCGCGTACATTGACCCCTAGTCACCTGATTGTAATTCAGTAATTCCACTGCTGGTTTTATGTTTCAGTATTTTCATGATTTTTTAATGTAATTATCGTTTCATTAGCTGTACTAACATGATGGAGCATGAATAAATCTAATAAAACGTTGTGAAAAGATGATTTTTTTCATCAGGATCGATTATATTTCACCCATCATCTGAGGTATAGTTAGTACTGTCGTCTGTCTTCGTTTTAGGAGCGTTTCAAAAATACCCTTATACAACAAAAATACCTTTTAGCGATATCGCAGTAATTGTTCAAAATGTCTACCTTTTCTTTCTAAATTGTTTATTAAGCATCGAAGCGTGTCTATCACTTTTCTACCGACTTCGAAAGGGAGGTACTCAATCGAATATATGTTTCTTTTATGTGTGTTACCTCATAACTTTGTTCTACGTGAACCGATTTCGAGTCTTTCCACCGACTTCAAAAAGGAGACGGCACTTAATTCTACTGTATATTTTTTCTTTCTTTTTTTTATGTGTGTTACCTCATAACTTTTTTTCTGGCTGAACTTATTTCAATGATTCTTTTTATTTGAAAGCTGGTGCTTCTCATGTGGTCCCATACAAATTTGATCAAGGTCTAACCAATAGTTTTTGAGTTATTCTTAATAATTTATTTTGAATTCGGTTGTACAAAATTTTTTTAATTCTAAATTATTTTATTTGAAAGCTGGTGCTTTTCATGTGGTCCCATATAAATTTGATTAAGGTCTGACCAATAGTTTTTGAGTTATCCTTAATAATATATATTGAAGTCGGTTGTACAAAATTTTTAATTTTAAATTATTATCACATTAAATGCGTCTATTATGCGTTACTTAAATCACTAACACTTTGTGCTCCTCTGTGTACACTAATCGTTTTAGTTCGGCCTAAATAAAGTCTAGAGGTGTTAGCTCCGGTGATCTCGCTGGCCAGTACAGGTCCACCGCGACCTATCCACCTATCACAGAATTGGTTGTCCAGATATGCGCGCATAGATCGTTCGCAATGAGCTGGACATCAGTCGTGCTGGAAGTAAATTTCATGCAGATGACTCTGAGGAACTTTTCCTACATTGTGTCAATGACGGAACGTATCATTTGCAGATACGTTACTCCCGTCAATTAACCTTCAATCCATATTGGACCAATGATGTGGTCGGTAAATGATCGCCATAAACCTTAACACTGAAACGAACTTGATGAGCATGTTTTTGATTTTGTGGGCTTTGGAAGCTCATTATGCACGTTGTAAATGCAAAGCGGGATGTTAGTCTGCGCATGGTCCTTGGCCAACGGCAAAACTCCTTGCGTGGTCGGGGTCCAGCGCATGCAAAGCTGCACGCGTGAGAAATGGTATGGTTGCATATTCATTGAACGAAGTAGCTTCCATACCACATACTGGCTTTCGCCAAACCGACGAGCGGATTAGCGGGTACTCCTTCTTGGTTGTCATTGAAAGTAGTCCAATATTGCGTCTTCAATGTGTCTGGACAATGGTGGCCGGCCTCTGCCTCTGGCATGACTGGATAGCAGATATGAACTGGCCATGATCACGTAAGCGCTGATACGTCTGTAATATTAAATCAGTGCTGGGAATTTGAGGAGCAGACATACCGCCCCTGCGCACCGATTGTAGGTGTTCTTCTTTTGCGTACATTCGTCTCGCACCGTTTAAGTTTTCACCAGACAAGACATAAAATCTCACCATTGCTAGGTACTCGACATTAGAGTACTGGTACATGTTTACGATAACTATGAGTGGGCGGCCGATACACACGCGGAAACATAAACAATACGACGTCACGCCGTGGCTAATTGCAGGTGACTGAAAACTGAAATGAGAGCGCGGGGCGCAGACATCAAAGAGGCCTACGGCGGGTGCCGTAGGCCTCTTTGATGTCGATTATTTTCAATGGATAGCATCACGTTACATATTCATTGATATTATTGCCGCTCGTAAAGTAGGGTGCGTATGATTTGAATTTCGATAGTTTTAATTGATTTATTAATTTATTTCAAAACTTTTGTTTTTATTTTTTTAGTATGGAAAGTTTACTTCAAATTAAAAGTATTTATTAATAGATCAATTTCATAATTTAAAAAAATGTAAAATATCAGTGCCATAGGCTTTTACAACCTGTTACAGCCTATTTTTTCCAGACGGTAAAAAGTTATCCAGTAAAGTATTATTTAACTTGACATGAATTTCATCATGGCAACCTAACTGCCCATAAATTACTCTCTGTTCCACCCAAGGTTAGCTGGTAGAGAATGCTATATAGCATTTAGCTCTCCTTTTGTACAATATTTTTTTATAAAATAAGGATAACAAACGAGCACACAGTCCACCTGATGGTAAGTGGATGCTGTGGCACACAAATAAAAGTCTAGAGGTGTTAGCTCTGGTGATCTCGCCGGCATTCTACATTTATCCTCGATTAAGAATCAAAATGCAGATGCGATGTCACCGCTGAGGACTAAGATGAAATGCGTCGTTTCCAGTAAAAAAGGGTCTCCAATTCTCTACACTCACGATACGAAACACAGCAGCATTAAGCTGCTATTTCACACTGCTATTCTGTGAGAGCGTGCTACAACAATAATATAGCTGCAGCGTAGCTCTACCACGTGAAGCTCTTCGCTCTACTACCAAGAATAAAATAAAATAAATAAATAAATGTTTAGGTACTCGCAAACTCTTCAAACCCGTTAAGATACTTCCCGTTGACCTGGAATCTTGAAATTTCGCAAGAAGCAACGTCTTACAGACTAAATATATAAAAAACCTGAATAGTTTTTGTGAGTACAAACTTACATTTTTGCAGTTATAGCATCGTACGTAATGTAAACCGATATATATAAATATGGGGAACATTTTCACTGCAATTTGAGTATGTCCTTTATCCAGACTTAACTTTTCTCTCTCCGATTATGTCGGATTGCCGTCCCGTCGGACTATGAGAATGAGGCAAAATGGACTCACTCCTACACTATAATCCAGTCCTGCGATGCGAAGGCTAGTCTCTGTTCAGAATGGCCATGAAAGAAATTCGATCTGGAGGACACTTATTATTAATCATTAGTATAATTATTAGTCCTGCTGTTATGTCCAAAAATCTTGAAAAACGAGCAAAGATAAATTTAATGTGCCTTACAGTACAGTACGTAAAACATATGAATGTTTTAAACAAAGTTTCAAATTAACGTTTCACGACAGTTACGATTGGTTGCGATGATTGGATTCCATGACCGTTTCGCGTTTCAATTAGTCTTTGTTGAGCTTTCATTTCAAAGCATCTATGCGAGGGGCACCCATAAGTTACAAATTGAAAACCAAATTAGAATTTTATTCAATCACTTTGAGATCGTATCAAATCTCTAATTTTCCCTCTTTACCAAAAATATGAAACTCACTATGTAGAAAAATTATTTTGAAATTTATAAACTATTATTGTTAGAATCATATTACGTGATTGTGATAAAATTTACAAAATTTAAACATTGTTCTTCACTGCCTCTTACATGAGGATTTTAAAATCACTCAATAGTTGAGCTAAGTCATAACCCCGACTTCTGAAGCTATTATTCGATAGCTTTTTTATTCTTTAAATTTGGCTTTTACTTTTTATTAAAAGTTTAATTTTGATCCTTTTGAGTAGATTAACCGCTCAGGCTCCGACATTTTATAAGATCAACTTAGTCAGACCTATGGTCAAGCCAAAGAGTAGAGTAGGTCAGGCCAAAGCCAATATTTTTTTTAAATGATGATGAAATAGAACTTAGAGTCATTACTGTTCTTATCCAAAAATAAAATATTATCAAAAATTAAAATATCGAATTACCCGTGTAGTGGCGGATAAGAATACCCATTACTCTATATCTTACGACAACCACGGGAAGATCCCGTGGGTGTCCTAAGAGGCAAAAGAGAGAAACTGAGGCAGAAGATGGCCAGAAGCATCTTTCTGATAACAGCAAAATAACAATAAAAAAACTGTGGTTGCCAACCAACACGCAAAGCATGGCGACTATAGCAATACCCCATGAATAAAATTACGAAGAGACGGCCCCAGTCCCGGCGGCCCAGCTATGACTACGATAGCGACCATGGTAACGGCGGGGCAGGGGGTGCTAAGAATCTTTCGGTGTAGGTTCGGTTGCCACCTAAGACGACTCAACCTGGCAACATATAACGCACCACCCTGAGGACTGACAAGAAGATCCTGGAGCTGGAAGAAGAGATAGACAAGTTGCGCTGGAATATTATAGGTTTATCCGAGGTCCGAACAAAGGGGGAGGACACGGTAATCCTCGAATCCAGCAACTTGTTCTATCACCGGGAGCACAGAATAAATAATAGTACTACGTACAGAAGTTGCACTCCTTTGATGTTGACTGCTTGCAGACGTTTTAATAGCCTACATAGTTATTATTAATCAGATAAATCGCACACGCAAGCTAAATAAAACTTTATCGCTGCGCGCGAGTGTCCGTATTACTTTGCATCTTTTCCCCTTCCTACGTCACGACCGACTTTCCGTGGTTACTAAAGGCTGTTAATAAAGAGTTAAAAAATACATTGCGAAATGATAAGTTACGTAGGTAAAGTACCTATTCTGACTATAATCGACCATATTTCCGCTACTATGTGAGTTCTGTCATCACAGTACTCACATAGTAGCGGAACCCAACGCAAGCAACTTGCAAGGCCATTCGTCGGAAAACGCGATGCTTGGCTCGTAAGAAATAGGTAGATAGTGTAAACAACAAATAACCCGAAATACGATTCCTAACATAAATGTGATCGTATTCTATTTAGTTAAAAATCTTGTAAACAAAGTTTTAATTTAAAATATTGTGCTATTATAATTTAAAATATTTTAATTACAACGACAAGTATAGGTATGTAAGTAGGTACTTAGGTAGTGAAGTAAATTTCAACTAATTTTTGTAATAAAGTACTAAGTTATTACTTCTGTAGTTAAATTATTACTTAATTCTTTTTTCGCTATAAGTAACTATCTAACAAAAAAATGAAATAAATTCACAAAATGAAATAATTTATGAAATAGGTAGGTAATATATATATATATATATATATATATATATATTATTCTTAATTACATTAAAACTTTTTCAACTATTTTAGCCTACAATTAAATATACCAAACAAAAACTATTTCAACGAGTATTTCAACTAGTATTTACTAAAAACTATTTACGTAAACAGCGTTAAAAAACTTTAACATTCGCCTAGAATCGCTTAGAACGCGCTAGCCCCGACTGCGTTCTACTCCGAGGGCGCCTCGCGATTGTAGGTAATTATTTCACGCAGGTAGCAAGAGTGACAGAGGCCTGCCGGGAGGGCGACCATCTGTCCCAAAGAGGTGTCGGATTTATCGTCCACAAGTCTCTCATTTAAAACGTTGTAAAGATTGAGAGTGTGTCGCGACGAGGGTTGCGTACCATAAACTCAGAATCACGAAAGGATACTCGCTGAAGGTCATACAGGTTTACGCACCAACCTTGGCACATCCCGATCAGGAGATGGAGGAATTGTTTGAGGATATATCTAGAGCCATGCATTCCTCCATAATCCAATATACGATGTTAATGGGAGAATTCAACGCAAACCTAGGCACTAGAGAGAACGGTGAGATGAAGTTAGGGAAATTCGGAATAGGGTAACGGAACACAGGGGGCCAACAGCTGGCCAACTTCATGGAGAAAGAGGGACTCTTTATGATGAACTCTTTCTACCAGAGGCGGCCCCACAGGAAGTCGACCTGATCGAGCCCCGACAATTTGACAAAAAATGAGATTGACTTTATTATGACGACTAGACGGCAACTGTCCAATGATGTCTCAGTCATCACAAGTGTGAAAACCGGCAGCGATAGCCGAATGGGGAGAGGTACACTGAACCTAAACGGTAAGTTGGAGAGGTCACGTCTAATGAAGTCAACGCTCTGTCCCCCTCGTGCTCTAATCCAAAGTCCCGAAAACATTCAGCTCAAGTTACAAAATCATTTTCAGTGCATAGAAGATTGCAATGCAGTGGACGATATGAATGACAAACTCGTGGAAACTCTCCATACGGTCGGAACTAAGTTTTGCAAGATCCGCCGCAGATGAACACAAAAACTCTCCGATCACACTCTTAATCTCGTGGCTGTTAGACGGGAAATGAAACTGCAATCTTCACCAGATTTGACGGAATATAAGCAACTGAACAGACAGATTTCCAAATGCATGCGGCGGGACTTACGCAACTTCAATACAGTTCGTATTGAAGAAACGATCGAGCGGAACCAAGGCTTCAAAGTCTTTGCCAGAGATCTGTCTGCCAGAAAGAACCAACTGTCGAAGCTGAAGACCGAGTGTGGCAGCATCGTTTTCGGGACACCTGAGATTTTGAGTGAGATTGAGAGTTTCTATGGGCAGCTGCACACATCATCGTTGGAGCCACACGCAAGTGTGAGTAATGATCCAACACTATTCCGATGATATTCTGGACGTCAATCTGAGCGAGATTAGAGTGGTCCTCCAGCACCTTAAAAATGGCAAGTCCCCGGGTGAGCATGGAATTACAGCGGAGCTTCTGAAAGCGGGTGGAAAACCGGTACATGAAGTCCTTCAGAAGCTCTTTAATTCCATCCTACATGGTGGCACTACACCGGAGGCGTGGAGCAGAAGTGCGGTGGTCTTGATTTCAAGAGCGTTGTTGCCCACAACGCTCTTTTGAAAAACTACAGACCAATTTCCCTTCTGAGCCGCGTCTACGTGCTGTTTTCGACACTATGTCTTGCGTATGTGGACTATGAGAAAGCCTTTGATTCCGTCGAAATTTGGGCGGTGCTACATTCCCTTCAGCGGTGCCAAGTAGACTGTCGTAATATCGAAGCGCTGAAGTGTTTGTACAGTAGGGCTACGATGGCTATCTGAGTACAGAACCAGAGTACGAAACCTATTTAACTGCACAACAGGGTGACGTTATACCCCCAAAGCTCTTCACGGCTGTATTAGAAGACGTTTTCAAGCTACTAAACTGGAAAGGATACGGTATTAACATCATTGGCGAGAACATCACTCATCTTCGAATTGCCGACGATATAGTCATTATGGCAGAATCGCACTACAAACAAGCACTATGCTTAATGACCTCAATAGTGCCCCCCAACGGATAGGTCTGATGAACATGGATAAAACAAAGATCATGTATAACTTCCATGTCACACCTATGCCGGTAGTTGACTTACCTAGTCGGACTATTTGTACCTGGAACAAATAGTCCAACTAGGTAAGTCCAACTTATGAAAGAGCCATGCTGCAGCTATATTACTGGTATAGTTGTAGCACGAATGGGTCGGCTTGCTGTGTTTCGTATGGTGAGTGTAGAGAAGCGGAGATTCTTTTTACTGAAAACGAGGCATTTCATCTTAGTCCTCACGGGTAACAACGCATCTGCATTTTGATTCATAATCGATGATAGATATAGATGTCTATAGGCCACAGCGACCACTTATCATCAGGTTGACTGTGTGCTCGTTTGTCACCCTTATCTTATAAAATAAAAAACTTCGATCGAGAGGTCATTCGACGGATTCAACTCCTCGGCTGGGCAGCGTTCGGGAAATTACGACACATCTTCTCGTCAGGTATACCTCAAAACATGAAAACGAGATTGTACAACCAGTGCGTGTTTCCACTGATGACTTATGGAACTGAGACGTGGTCCTTTACTGCTGGTCATATAAGGAAGCTCAAGGTCGCTCAGCGAGCTATGGAGAGTTCTATGCTCGGTATTTCCCTGCGTGAGAAACTTAGAAATGAGGGTATCCACAGTAGAACCAGAGTGACCGACATAGCCGAACGGATTAGTAAGCTAAAGTGGCAATGGGCCGGTCATATAGCTCGAAGAACCAACAACCGATTGGGAAAAATGGTTCTCGAGAGGCAGCTTCTTACCGGCAGGTGAAGTGTTGGGCGTCCCCCCACTAGATGGAGTGACGACCTGGTAAGACATGCAGGAAGTTGATGGATGCAGGTTGCTCAGGAGCGTGCTTTGCGGCATTCCTTGGGGGAGGCCTATGTTCAGCAGTGGACTTGTGAAGGGCTGTAATGATGATGATGATGATGATGAAAATATCGAAATATTTCTATGAAGGTCAAGTGAGCATTAAAGAAACGACGATTGACGTTGTCGATAAATAAAAATTTCTAGAAGTTATCAATTACCGTGTGGTGGCGGTATATGAATATCCATACTGCCCCTGGGTCTCGTAAGAGACGACTAGACTTGGGGGAAAGTTTTATTTTTATAAAACTGTGACCATCGTTCCGGTTACCAAAAAGTTACAATGAAAAATCACCGTGACTTTGTCACGTTGATAAAGTTGGATAACTACTTGGAACATTAGAACGACTTATAACGTGACTTTATATATGCATTTTAGATTTAGTATTAGGTTTAATTTCAGTACTCGATTTTTTATTACCTTCCTTACCTAAGCTACGTGGCTATGTTATAAGTACAATTCTAATAATTATTTCTGAATTTCACATAACCTGGCCGATCAGTGAGTGTACCGATCAAGTACACGGTACATATTATACTTTATTACACAGTAACAAGGTAGATGTAAGCTAGATGAATAACTATTATTATTTTTAGAAAATTGTATTGATGTCCAACGCCCATGATAGCAAAATCCGACAATACGAACGGGATATATTATGCCAAGATGCCGATACAAAAATAAACATAAATCAAAATCTTTGTACTGACTAATTTAGGTACCATAAAACAAATACAGCAATTGTTAATAGCTACAAATATTTGTGTGTATTATATTTTATTTTAGCCTACATGTTTAGAAACTAATGTTATTAGTTCGCCCAGCAATTGATGGGCAAGTGAAAAAAATATATCACGAATGTAGCACGAATGGGTCGGCTCGACCGGGATAGGACCACACTCTCACAGAATACCAGCGTAAAATAGCAGCTTAATTCTGCTGTGTTTCGTATGGTGAGTGTAGAGAACCGGAGACTCTTTTACTGGAAAAGAGGCATTCTATCTTAGTCCTCACGGGTGACAACGCATCTGCATTTTGATTCTTTATTGAGGATAGATGTAGATGTCTATGGGTCACAGCAACCACCTACAATCACGTGGACTGTGTGCTCGTTTGCCAAACTTTCCTATTAAAAAAAAAACATCTAAGGAAACTGGGTCGGCTCGCTGTGTTTTGTATGGTGAGTATAGAGAACCGGAGACCCTTTTTACTGGAAACGAGGCATTCCATCTTAGTCCTCAGGGGTGACAACGCATCTGCATTTTAATTCTTAATCGAGGTTTTTTCATAAAAATCATAATATCTCCGACTATAATCTGTATTTGGATTTACGTTCTAAAATCAGACTTGCTGGTTTATTTATTATTAAGTTTGTGCTATACTGTGCGGTCCGTGTATAAAAGAAAAAAAAAATTATTATAAACAACAAGGGGTTTGATACTGAACTATACATTATATTATATATTTTACTAGATGGAATGACTTATTATCTGCCAATGAATCAGTCTCGTACCACACTCTTACCCACTTCTGTCGACAAACAGCAGTGTTCCTGACTGAAGGGTATATTTCATTCTAGCTGCATACATTTCACTTCAATAAAATAAAATAAAATATTACAGAATAAAATAGCTTTAAGTTTCATTGTCCGAATATATTTAGAAAGTGTTATCAAGCGTGTCGTTTTTTCTATCGCCTTTTATTTAACATTTATCAATCACATCGACACCATATTTATCACATCTCAGATCAAACATCAAAGGCCAATGTAAGCCCACAGCTGCACGCCATCACCAATCAATTTCTGATGTTGCCGTTACCGATACTCACCACACTGGGCAGAGGTTCGGTGAACGTAGAGCTGAGATCCTCTTACTGGTAACGTTTCTCACCATCATTGGCCTGTGAGATTTGGTTTCATCAGACCCTCGTTCCAGATGTGGTTGATATTTGAAGAAAAAGTTCTTAAATTATTCTAACCTAAGTTAACGTACCTATATAAATAAACACCCCAATTGTATAGCGGCTGAAAACCTAGTTCAATATACGTTACATTGACGGCTCCGTGGCGCAGTGGCTTAGCAATGAGTTGCAGCGCTAAGGGCCGCGGGTTCGAATCCCGCACAGAACAAGTATTTGTATGGACTACAAATAATTGTCCGGATCTGGATGTTTGTTTTTGTGAAATGTATGTATGTAAACTGCCCCCACGATACAGGAGAAAGTCTTAGTGTGGAGGTAACGTTTTTAAAAGATAAAAAAATTTAAAGAAATTAAAAAAAACAATTCTAAAATTACATAATTTGTTTAAAAAATAATATAACTGGACATTATTAAATGAATAACCTTTTGAAATCAATATCGTACTTTAAACGGCTACAATTATTAAAATTACTGTATACATAATTTACATATTACTTATTGCAGGCGCGCCCCGGTCACGGATGAATTAAATTTTATAATAACACGATTCGTTAACGAATGAACATTCTATAATGAATGTAATTAAGAGTGCCATGTTTTTGTTAACAGAAAAACGTTGCCAACAGCAGACGACGTGTTCTGCTTACAAAATTAACATAAAAGCCAGATATGAAAACACGGATTTGAATTTTTTTTAATATTCCATTTTAATTTTATGAAACATTTTATAATATATAATACACAATTTAATATATAATAAACAATTATGCATGATTATATAGAATTTAAATATAAAATGATTTTGTGCTTTCGTGGACTTCGAAAAGGCTTATGATAGAGTGGACAGGATGTATTATGGCAAACACTGAACTCATTTGGGTTAAGTGCTATACACTCTGTTGTGGAAAGTCAGAATGTGTCCAAAAGGCACGTATGGCAATTCACAATGCTGTGTTAGTCCCTACTTTAATGTATGGTAGTGAAAGTTGGGTGTGGCAGAAGAAGCACGAGAGTAGAATAAATGCTGTAGAAATGCGGTCATTAAGGAGTATGTTAGGGCTGAATCTGAATGACAGAGTGAGAAATTGTGTGATAAGAGAAGAGTGTGGTTTGCAAGATGATGTTGTGACCAGGATTAAGAAAGGAATGCTTCGGTGGTTTGGTCATGTAGAAAGAATGAATGAGGAAAGAGTGACAAAGCAAATTTATGTGGCAGAGGTGAACGGCAAAGTCGAGAAGGGACGCCCTAGACGAAGGTTTATCGACCAAATTGGCGATATACTGAAAATGGGCCAAATTAAGAATACCCTTAACCGACGAGCGTGTATGCGTAGGTATATGGATGTGGAGGAGGCGAGAGAGGTGTGTCAGGATCGTGCCAAATGGAAGTCCATAATCTCTGCCTACCCCTCTGGGTGACAGGCGTGAGTGTTTATGTATTATGTAAACTATATATCGTGATATCTAAGGTGAAAACCGGCAGTAATCACCGAATAGGTAAAAGCACACTGAATCTTACAAATTCGTTTACAGATGTATGTGGCGAGTCTTACGCAACTTCAGTACAGCTCGTATTGAAGAAGCAATTGAGGGGAACTAGCGCTCTAAAGTCTTCGCCGAATATATGTCTGCCTCAAGAAACCTTGAAGACTGACAGTGACAAATCGGTCAGTTTTTAGGGGTACCAGACATTCTGAATAACTTTTCAAAATTCAATTAATGCAGCTCTACTCACATTTAAATAAGAATTAAAACTTAAGTAATATCGCAATCTTTGATATTCGCATTACTTTTTCCATAAATCTTCTATATAATTCTTGTATACTCTTGAGCAATAAAAATGGGTCGGTTACAAAAATCTTAATATTTCCAAAATTTTTGATGATGCCTTATTGAATTAAAACTTTTTAATAAGTTCATTAATAGTAAAAAAATATAGGAGGAGCAAAATAAAGGAGTACTTACATCACTACTAGGCATGGATATACCCTTATTATTGAGAGAGTTTAAAGTCAGGGTAAAGCCTTCACAGCATGTCCTCAGACATGCACGATGTTTACTATCACTGCCGAAAGCAATGTAAATTAGCACCCATAGCAATGCTAAATTTCGTTGCTGATGGCGGGGACCACTTGCCCTACTATGAAATGTTAAGATCAGCGCTTATTCCATATGCGACTTCGGCTTTCATTAAAAGGGTATAAGTAAAGGAATCTCGAATAACGGTATCTCGAATTAAATGGGCGTATACGTTTATTGTGAATATGAATTATAGGTATAAGAATGTGCCGCGAGATATTTAATATTCTGGAGTTTAATAGGAAACGATTGTATTATGTTCAGTCACACGTGTTACAACATGTATTTTTATTTTTATCTATATATATAAATGAAGTTAGAGTCTGACTATAATATCAAAATAACTGTCTTATATTGATCTGAGAGGGCTACTTAGCATGCCAATAAGACATTAATAATCATTTTGTTAATTTTTCGTCTTACTGTCTGTCTATCTATCCGAGCTTATCTTCGGAATGGCTAAGCAGATTGTAATGAAACTTCACAAACAGATAGAGAGCAATAATGCCAGAAGTGGTTTAGGTTATCTTGGACATGTAAATAAAAGACTAAAAATCCATTCAATAATTAAATGGGCATTAATTATCTTAAATCTAAACAACACCACTTTAATAGATCCTATCCATGCGAAACCAGGACTGGTCGCTAATTTATACATATAAATAAAATTGAAGTGTCTGTCTGTAATAGCAAAATAGCAGCCTTTTATTGAGCTCAGGGGGTTGATCGCATGCCATTATGTAATAAATAATTACTTTTAAAAATTTGTCTGTGTGTCTGTCTGCGCTAATCTTTAGAATGGCAGAACCGATTGTGACTTTACGAACAGATAGAGAGCATTACCAGGAGGGATCTAGGCTATATCTGAAAAACGTAATAACATAACATAACATAAACACTCACGCCTGTCACCCAGAGGGGTAGGCAGAGATTATGGACTTCCATTTGGCACGATCCTGACACACTTCTCTCGCCTCCTCCACATCCGTATACCTACGCATACACGCTCGTCGGTTAAAGGTACTCTTAATTTGGCCCATTTTCAGTATATCGCCAATTTGGTCGATAAACCTTCGTCTAGGGCGTCCCTTCCCGACTCTGCCGTTCACCTCTGCCACATAAATTTGCTTTGTCACTCTTTCCTCATTCATTCTTTCTACATGACCAAACCACCGAAGCATTCCTTTCTTAATCCTGGTCACAACATCATCTTGCAAACCACACTCTTCTCTTATCACACAATTTCTCACTCTGTCATTCAGATTCGTGCTTCTTCTGCCACACCCAACTTTCACTACCATACATTAAAGTAGGGACTAACACAGCATTGTGAATTGCCATACGTGCCTTTTTGGACACATTCTGACTTTCCACAACAGAGTGTAGAGCCCCATTTACTTTATTTCCTGCGTTCACTCGTCGTTCTATATCCTTATCATACCTACCATCCTGCTAAATACATCCCAAATACACAAATTCATCTACTTGCTCGACCAATTTCTTCTATTCTTATTTTACATATTGTTTTACTTTTCTTCTTTCAAAGACCATAACTTTCGTCTTACTTGCGTTCACTTTCATTCCTCTTTCTTTTAATGAAATGTTCATTAATGTAACCATCATTTTGCAACTCGGCCGCCGACGACGCGAGTATGAGTTGATCATCGGCGTACAAAAGGCATTTGACGGTTAACTCACCCATTCTTAACCCGCATTCTTCAACTTTCAGATTTTCCAAACAACTGTCCATAAATAGGTTGAACAGCCACGGGAAGCCACACAGCCCTGTCTGACCCTTTATGGATGCCAAACCAGTCCGAGTAGGCCCGTTGATCCTGACACAAGCACTGGAGTCCCTATACAGAGACTTCAATGCCTGTATCAACCCAGCACTCAACCCAAATGAGTTCAGTGTTTGCCATAATACATCCCTGTCCACTCTATCATAAGCCTTTTCCAAGTCCACGAACGCACAAAAAAACTTTTCCGCAATCATGCGCATGGAAAAGACCTGATCCGTACATCCCATTCCCTTTCTAAATCCCGCTTGCACATCCCAAATTTTTCCATCAGTATCTTTCATAACTCTTTCAATTAGTACCTTAGCATACAGTTTTCCCACAATGCTAAGAAGACTGATACCACGGTAGTTTTTACAGTCCTGCTGCGATCCTTTTCCTTTATATAGTGGGACTATCACGGCTTTGCACCAGTCTCCCGGTACCCGCTTAAGTTCCCAACACAAATTAAATAAGGTATACAGCAGGTCTGCCACCACTTCCTCTCCAGCCCTTAGCATTTCGAGTGATACTCTATCATATCCGGCTGCCTTACCTGCTTTCATACTTTTCATTGCTTTCATTATTTCATCTATACTTATCTCTCTCTATCTCTTTCCTCTTCTTTCGGAATTTCTATTTCATTTAATTCAAACGTCTCATCACTCATAAACACGCTTTCAAAGTATTCCTTCCATCTCCTTAAACTCGACACTTCGTCATTCAGAATACAGCCATTTTGGTCTCGTATAGCATCCATTCTAGGCTGTTTTGAATGTCCCCTGGCAGTTCTTACAAGTTTCCAGAACATTTTAATGTTTGCCTGGAAGTTATCCGATATTCTTCTATCATTCTTATCCGTTCTTTCTTGCTTTTTCTTTTCAATTACTTCTTTTACTCTCTTATTTAGATGTCTAAAGACTGCCTTTTTTCTTTCAATATCATCATTCATACCGCTAGAATAACTAGCCTTGGTTGCTAGTAAATCTAACCATGCTCTCTTCTTTGCTTCTACTTCCATCCGTACCTCATCATCCCACCATAAACTGTTATTTTTCTTTTCATTTGTTCTCTTACTTACACCACATACTTCGGTATGTGGTGTAAGTAAGGTTCGTAATTTTTTTTTAAAACGAAAACTTCATAAAATAAATGGTCTTTGACTATCTTAAATCTAAATACGACAACGACATATTATTTGATCCTACCCAGGCAAAGCCGGGACGGCTTGCTTATCTAAAAATAACAACTTATTTGGAATGCTTAATTTTCAAGTGACGGTAATTTCATGATTAATACATTTCATTTGCAATCCTCAATGTTGTGCTGAAAATGCTAAACCGTTCTAACATTCACTTTTATTAAATCTTTAAAATTAATATACAGTAGTTTAAGCACTGCTGCCGCAAATAGGTAAAAGAGTGGTACATAGTAGAACAGATTGACTATGATAGTTTCCGTACAAATTTTAAGTAATATTAAAGTTGGTAAAAATCACTTTTCCTACATCCGCTCAATAAAATAAAATGATGTGCCTTACCTTGTTTGAAGAGCACCTTCCGCCCTCCCTCAATTGCGTGCATTATCCCCGTCAACACTAATCCCAGCACCACTGCTCCCAACACCACTACACTTGGAAAGACACACCACCGACGACAATACGACTCGCGTTTCGCCTCTACACGAGGCATCCTCAGGTGAAATAGACTCTGCGGTGGCTGACCGCTAAGTGAGCGGCGAGCCAATAGCTGCTATTTATACAACTCAGCAGCTGTTTTGGCTTATTTTGTTACTTATTTTAAGTAACAAAATTAATTAAGACTATATTTTTTTTTATGTAATAACTGTTAAATATTACAAACTCGTACATATATTAAAACGATATGCCTTGAGAATCAATTTCAAACGATGTAGATACATTGTCCATTACAAACTCTAAATAATCGATATGTCTCGAGAATCGGGTTTTAAAGCAAGCAATTTTTTTCCCATCATTACACAAAGTATTTTTATAGCTGTCAAATCGAGCTTCTTAGATTGTCACGAGTATAATCTTACAATTATGTATAAAAGCACTTGTATATAAAAAGTAAGTTTAAATGCTTTTTTTCTTTACTACAAAAAAAAACTTAAACTATTACATTTCAATGACCTTCTCATAACACAGGGTACAATTTGATATACACTAAAGACGACAAATGTCCTTATATATAATATAGTACTAGGTTGATCAATAAGTGTTTGAAAACACAATGAAAATCTAGGATAAGTATATGTAAATTGTTTTTGTATTTATTTTTCAACGTAATCGCCTTTTAGGGTAATACACCTTGAATAGAGTTTTGCAAGTTGGTTAATTCCCTTGGAAAAAAGACTTGATCCTGGGACCCGAAAAAGACCTATACAGCACACATCACCTCATCGTCGCCGTGTAATTTTATACCACGCAAGTGCTTTTTCAGGTGAGTAAAAAGGTGAAAACCACTCGTAGCTAGGTCCAAAGAGCATGGTGGGTGCTGCATCAACTTAACCCAGTAGCAGACCTGCAACATCAGATCGACGGTCAGGGGCATTATCATAATGTTTTCTAGTGCTTAAGTCATTACTTTATGGTCACTTCTAAGAAATATGGTCCTCGTATCCCGCACGATGCCGTTTTAAAGAAATTTCGGTACAAAATATTGCACTCAACAGTATTTTTTGGCAAAAAATGAAAATCCAACATATTACAATCCAATCACAAAAATCCGCGTATTTATTCATTATAGTTAATTCCATTTGTGTGAAATAAAAGAAAATAACGCCCCAATATTTTATTGCAGCAAGTGCTGTAGTAAAATACTGATTGGCTTTACTATTAAACTGTGTAGTTTTTAAGTGGTTTTAAAAATAAAAATCAATGGTCACCATCTTATTCTTCAACGACCCGTAAAATTCTACTACTAGACATGGGCCTCGCTCTTTTTAAGGTAGATTTGCATTAATAGTTACGTTTGACGTGCGAATTGAAAATTGCAGTTCCAGACGTCACACACCTTTACGGCTTCTCCCGTCGCTAGTCTTTGTATTTTACGTTTGACGTAAACGAGGTTATACTGTTATCCCTCGAAAACCATAAGATCTTTCTGGCATTGTCCATCTCTTACGACACCCACAGGTGGAAATGGTGTATTGGATTTATGGTGACTGAGTGCTCTACACATATCATTCAATTCGACAATACCATATGTGCCGTCACCTACGAGATCTACTACGAAGACCTACCAAATCTTGGCATTTTCTTATTTGGCACTATATCAAAATTTATTGTGATAAGAAGTAATTTTGGTTCATAAATATATATTTGGTATTTAACTTTACTACAGCGCTACAAATCAAACAAATATATTGATGATGAGCTCAATCGATCAAAGACGTGCAGAAGTAACACGATCACAAAACGATTATCTATTTCATAAAATTAAAAAATCATAATTTTATGATGTAATAATTTTTCCATGTGTTAGTAACGTGACGATGTATGCCGATTGCCTAATGCAAATTGAAATTGTATTAGATATCGATTTACATCATAGACATTTTCGCGATACGCCCCAATATTGCAAGGAGCAGGAAACGGCTTTCACCGTTTGCAAACTGAATTAAGAGCATTTTTCTTCACTTTCTTTTATAAGGTCTTAAAGTAGAAGTGGTGTGTAAAGAGAAAAATTGAATTTACTTTTATGAAAGTAGGCATCGTAATTTAAAAATTAAATTAGAAAATTTCATTTTATCTAGGCGTAATAGTTTTCTTTTTTAGACGAGATATTATTAAGAGGCTGCTCGCTGCACTAAAAAGTGACAGAGTTATTGAGGCAAAAGGAACTTTATAAAAATGAGTTTTTTCTTAATCTATAAATGCGGATAACTTACACTATTTTATTTATTATTATATTTTCACGTATCACAAAAGAACATAGTTATTTGAAAAATATAATTACGATTAACGGGAAGTATACTACTACTATGTTAGCCAGTAGTAATACATGCAGGTATTTCATCTTAGTCCTCAGAGTTAATCCTCAGTTGATAACGCGACTATAGCATGTTCAATTATAAAATAAGTTAAAAATATAAAATTTTACGTGGTAGAGCCACCTTGTAGCTAAACGACCGATGCAGCACAAACAGCTCGGCTTGATCGGGTAGGGTCCACTCTCACTGAATACCAACGAAAAAAGCAGCATAATGCAGGTGTTTTCATATGGTTAATTTAAAGAATCGGATTTTCTTTTTAACATTGATGTTAGTGGATTACATTTCACTAGCCGAGTATATATATATTTCACTGTGCCGTGGTAGCTCAGGGGCTTAGCGCTCGCTGTAAATTTCAAAGTACGCGAGCAACCCGGGTTCGATCCCGCCAGCACCAATGAAATTGTTAATTGCAATTTTAACTGATTTACAACATGCATGCATGTGAAGGAAAACATCGTGAGAAATTCTGCATGCCTGAGAAATACAAAGGAGACAATTTCTTTTTGTATGGAGAATGGGCCCACTACAAATTTTAGGGATACTTAATGAAATGTATGTCGATTTATTCCTTATAATCTATAGATTGCAAAATTAATATTATTTTTATCGCATCTAAAGGGAATTCAGAGAAATTAAAATATGAATATCACAATAACCTAAAAAGAAACTAAACGCTATTTTTTTTAATCTGGCTTTACGGCTCTGGGTTCTAGCCCTTCTGAGCCTAAACTAAAAGTTGTTTTCTATTAGTATTGTGAGTTAGAATAGTGTATATAGAATAGAATAGGACAGCTAAATAATTAATAGCATAAAACAAAGTTGCAGGTACATTTAACATTTATAGGTACTTTTAGACTGATGGAAAATCCTTTAGTAGTTCCGGCAAAAAATAGTACACTGACCAAGAAACATGTGTGGAGGCTATTTTTACATGTATTGATTGATTAGTGAATATACATCACAAACACCATTACAGTAATTAAATAAATATGATTAAAGCAAAATGAATAAAAGATAATATGTTCATTTATAATATTACCTTACATGCTATATAGTAAGAAAGATGTTTTAATCTGGTTGTAAAAGGATAAAAACACAAAGTAAAATACCACTGTATTTATTACTGTAATCATTTCAAAAGTAGTCTATTAATAGTGGAACAGACAGACAGGCGCGGTGTTAAGACTTTATTTTGATATATCTTTGTTGGTTAGTAAAGGTGCAGTTATTATACCCCAAACACCATTAAAGCCAAAATGTACTAGGTAATATCATGTTTATTTATGTTGATAAATATGAAGTGAGATGTTTTAAACTAGTTGTGTAAGGATTACAAAACACATGTATAATTTAATTGTATTTATTATTGTCAGTCATTATCATTCCAAAACATTTTTTCAAAATAACTTGATAATAACATGTCCATTTATGAAATTGTTAGAATCATAAGGATATTTTATGTGATATAAGACTGTTGTCTTCAATATCCATATACTTTTTGTCTCTGCTTACGAGCAGCTCTGCAAGATTTCAGCCTACAAGACATACACATTTATTCTAAGCAACCCACCTGAAAAAGTTAATGAATATTGAAACAAGCACACATGTACTTATTTATCTAATATCATTTGCAACCAGTAACACGGTTTTAGGTGCATGTGCGTCCAACAGTGAACTATTAAGGGTGTTTAGCGAGTTTTACCTCTACAGCGATTGAGAAAATAAATAGCACGTAAGATGTTTTGAACTGGTCGTGTAAGGATAAAAGAACTCTGTATTGTCACTGTATTTGTTATTGTAAAATCATCACATTCTTAAAGCAGTATTAAAAGTGACACATGCCACCAGGTGCAGTGTCAGGACATTGTTATTAATTTGTATTGATTGAATAACATGTTTACATTCCAAGCACCATTAAAACCAAAATGACTGGATAGTAACATATCCGATTTTTACGATATTAACCACGAAAAATAAATAGCATGTAAGGTGTTTTGAACTATTTGTGTTAGGATAAAAAGACACACTGTATTGTCACTGCATTTTTATTGTTTATTATTGTAAAATCATCATATTCTTAAAGCAGTCTATTATAAGTATCACAGGCCGCGAGGTGCAGTGCCAGGACATTCTTTTAATATGTGTTCATTGATTAGCATGTTTACATCCAACTGCAATTAAAGCTAAAATGTAAAATTTCGAGTAGCAGTCTCGTACCGGTAAGCTCAGTGTGGGACGGCTACCCTCTAGTTGGAGTGACGACCTGGTAAGATATTCAAAAAGTCTATGGATGCAGGTGGCTCAGGACCGTGCTTTGTATTTTCTTCTTTGAATTCCTTGGGGGAGGCCTATGTTCAGCAGTGGACTTGTCCACTGCTGAACATAGGCCTAGGGCTATAGGCTGTAATGATGAAGAAGTTTTAAACTAGTTGTGTACGGATACGGCTCGACCGGGGTAGGACACGCTCTCACGGAAAACGCTACCAGCGTAAAATAGTAGCTTAATGCTCCTGTGTTTCGTATGGTGAGTGTAGAGAACCGGAGTCCTTTTTTACTGGAAACGAAGCACTCCATCTTAGTCCTCAGGGGTGACAATGCATCTGCATTTTGATTCTTAAACGAGGATAAATGTAGATGTCTATGAGCCACAGCATCTACTTACCATCAGGTGAACCGCGCGCTCGTTTGTCACACTTATTCTATAAAAAAAAAACAAAAGGAAATTGTCAATTGAAAGAGATACGAAAAGGTACCAGAGCATCTATTCAACTTGCTTGGCGTTTATTTATAAATTAGGCGCTTTATTTATAATAAGGCACATAGTAGAAACAGGTCAAGTAAGCAACAATAATTACAAGTTTTATTGATTATTATTCGTCATCATTACAACAATTCGCTGCTGAACATAGGTATTCCCTAAATTAAATATATAATGTAAAATATTGTATAGCCCTTCCGTCAACTGCCATCGCGTTTCGTCCCGTATGGTGTCGTAAAAGTCGTAACAGAGTAAAATAAGATACCAGGAGATGATCAGCAACATCTCCCTATAGAATACCACAAAGCTTTGGTTGCCACAAGCGTAGCAACTGTGGCAAAATTATATAGTAATGATGCATATTTATATTACTATATAAATATGCATCATTACTACTTGTGTATAAATTATTCCAATCATTGTGAGGTTCATTTAAGTGGTATTCACAAATACGAGCGCACAGTGGCACATAAAATGAGTTATCAATCAGCAATCTCTCTTTTAGGTTAGTAGTTCTTTTAGTTTAGGTATTAAGAATCTAGATAAATGATTACATAACTTAAAAATACAGTGTCGGAAGTAGAAGCAGCACGCTTATAACTAGCCACAGAATAGAATAGAATCATTTTATTCAATATAGATTACAATACATAATACTTATTAAAAGTCATTTTTACTTTTACCACTGGTTCGCAAAATACCTCTGTCCTGGGAAGAATCACAAGAAACCCAGCGAGACTTTTTAAAAAAAGCACATTTTACAATATAATTTTTATACAATTGTTTTGAAAACATTTAGAAACAGCATGGTAGCGATCACCTCATTCCCAGAGGTTATTATCAGTCATTTACTCTCTAGTAGTATAATAACCCTTACTAGACAATTTTGCTTAAGAAATAATTTAAACCTTTGATAGAAAAGGTCTGCATATTATAGTAATTGTTGATGCCGCTCTGGAAATGGCAGGAGTTACAGTTACAGGCATAAGGGGTTTTGTTGATGTTACCGATGTCTTCAATATTCATGAATTGTAATTCCATATCCCTGTTATCATTTGTGTCTCCATACAGTTGTAGAAGCTCTCGGCCGACAAGATTGCAGACTCATTCTAAATGATCCACCTGAAAAGTGTTTTTTTTCATCAACTAACCGAACAGACTATAGTTTTACAGTGTCTTCCACCTAAATAATGATATTTATTAATATTTTATTTATTTCAATCTTTATTACTAATAAACAGTCTTAATGTCTCTTAAATTATATATAAATAGTATGTACTGTTTCCTTCATAATACTTTTGTAGTAAACCAGATTCCACTGAGGTAAAAAGAAATAAAAATCAAATCAGAAAGGTAAACAAGTGAAGTAGTTATTTTAGAATTATAACATTATTTGACTAAGTACAAGTTCCTAGACATTTTACATTTACACTAATTTCATTTAGGTAAAAATATTACTTGTGTATTAAGTACAAAGGCAGACAAATATGGGGTAAGGTAGGAAGAAGTAGCAACTAAAGAAAAAACTGTGGTTATCGAATATCTCCTATAAGGCAATCTGTGGGGAGGTCTATGTTCAGCAGTAGACTTTGATAGGCTGTAAAGTTAAAGATAACCTGGTGGTGAATAGCCAAATTGTTTGTGAAAAGGAGGTGTATTATACTACAAACATCAATCTGTGTGCCAAAGCAATTATGCCAACTCCTCCGGGCAAGCCTATTTCAGGCAGGGATCACTTACAGGCTGTTAAAGTAAAGTAAGTACCTGGTGTGATGGTATCCACTGCAAAATAATATCTCTTTCTGCTGAGTTCTTAAATGAGCTCTTAAAATTGAAGATCCACATGGAATACAAATCTTCTAATGGAATGAGCAGTTTCAATACTTTCTTGCAATATTTCTTGAGCAGTTACAACAAACTGCATCAAGTAGATGTAACTGAAAAATTGGGAATGCAAATAAAATAAAGAAGTAAAAAATATTAAATTCAGAAAGAATGTACATTACCTACAATCAACAAAATAACATAAAAATATCATCATCATCATCATCATTACAGCCCTTCACAAGTCCACTGCTGAACATAGGCTCCCCAAGGAATGCCACAGCACGGTCCTGAGCCACCCGCATCCATCGACCTCCGCATGTCTTACCAGGTCGTCACTCCATCTAGTGGGGGACGCCTACACTTCGTCCGCCGGTATGAGGCCGCCACCGAGAACCTTTTTCCCCATCGGTTGTCGGTTCTTCGAGCTATATGGCCGGCCCATTGCCACTTCAGCTTACTAATCTGTTGGCTATGTCGGTCACTCTGGTTCTACTGCGGATATCCTCATTTCTAAGTTTATCACGCAGTGAGACCCTGAGCATAGCTCTCCATAGCTCGCTGAGCGACCTTGAGCTTCCTCATCCGGCCAGCAGTGAAGGACCACGTCTCAGTTCCGTAGGTCATCACTGGCAACACGCACTGGTTGTACAGCCTCGTTTTCAAGTTTTGAGGTATACCTGACGAGAAGATGTGCCGTAATTTCCCGAACGCTGCCCAGCCGAGTTGAATCCGTCGATTGACCTCTCGGTCGAAGTTGGACTTACCTAGTCGGACTATTTGTCCCAGGTAAACATATTCGTCAACAACTTCGAGCTTAGTGCTCCCAACAACTACCGGCATAGGTGTGACATGGACATTAAACATGATCTTTGTTTTGTCCATGTTCATCTTAAGACCTATCCGTTGGGAGGCACTATTGAGGTCATTGAGCATAGTGCTTAGGTCCTCCAGCGATTCTGCCATAAGGACTATATCATCGGCAAATCGAATGTTAATGCCGTATACTTTCCAGTCCAGAAGCTTGAAAACGTCTTCCATTGCAGCGGTGAAGAGTTTCGGGGATATAACGTCACCCTGTCTTACACCTCTCTGCAGTTGGATAGGTTTTGTACTCTGGTTCTGTACTGATAGCCATCGTGGCCCTACTGTACAAGCACTTCAGCACTTCGATATACCGACAGTCAACTGGCACCGCTGAAGGACTGCAGCACCGCCCAAATTTCGACGGAATCAAGGCTTTCATAGTCCACATACGCCAGATATAGTGGCAAATTGTACCCGGACTTCTGTACAATTTGCCGAAGGTATGTATGGTCTATGGTGCTAAAGCCTTTTCGGAAACCGGCTTGTTCGGGAGGCTGGAAGTCGTCGAGTCTGCGTGCGAGACGATTCGTAATGACTCTCGAAAACAGCACGCAGACGCGGCTCAGAAGGAAATCGTCTGTAGTTCTTCAAGAGAGCGTTGTCGCCTTCTTGAAGAACAAGACCACCGCACTTCTGCTCCACGCCTCCGGTGTAGTGCCACCATGTAGGACGGAATTAAAGAGCTTCTGAAGGACTTCAGTACCGGTTTTCCACCCGCTTTCAGAAGCTCCGCTGTAATTCCATCCTCGCCTGGGGCCTTGCCGTTTTAAGGTGCTGGAGAGCCATTCTAATCTCGCTCAGACTGACGTCCGGGATATCATCGGAATAGTGTCGGATAAGACTCGCTCTTGATCGTTACTCACACTTGCGTGTGGCTCCAACGATGATGTGTACAGCTGCCCATAGAACCTCTCAATCTCACTCAAAATCTCAGGTGTCCCGGAAACGACGCTGCCACACTCGGTCTTCAGCTTCGACAGTTGGCTCTTTCTGGCAGACAGATCTCTGGCAAAGACTTTGAGCCCTGGTTCCGCTCGATCGCTTCTTCAATACGAGCTGTATTGAAGTTGCGCAAGTCCCGCCGCATGCATTTGGAGATCTGTCTGTTCAGTTGCCTGTATGCTATCAAATCTACTGAAGATTGCAGCTTCATTTCCCGTCTAACAGCCATGAGATTAAGAGTGTGATCGGAGAGTTTTGTGTTCTTCTGCGGCGGGTCTTACAAAACTTAGCTCCGACCGCATGGACAGTTTCCACGAGCTTGTCATTCATATCGTCCACTGCATTGCAATCTTCTAGGCACTGAAAACGGTTTTGTAACTCGAGCTGAAAGGTTTCGGACTTTGGATTAGAGCACGAGGGGACGGAGCGTTGACTTCATTAGACGACACCTCTCCAACTTAACGTTTAGGTTCAGTGTGCTCTAACCATTCGGTGATCGCTACCAGTTTTCACCTCGCGATCACTGAGACATCACTGAACAGTTGGCGTCTAGTCGTCATAATGAAGTCAATCTCATTTTTGTCGAACTGTCGGGGCTCGACCAGGTCCACTTCCTGGGGCCGCTTCTGAAGAAAGAGTTCATCATAAAGAGTCCTCTTTCTCCATGAAGTCGGCCAGCTGCTGGCCCTGGGTTCCGTTGCCCTAATCCGAATTTCCTACTTTCAGCTCACTGTTCTCTTGTGCCTAGCTTTTTATGTTGAAGTCTCCCATTAACACCGTATAGTGGGTTTTAGAGGAATGCATGGCTCTAGAGATATCCTCATACATTTCCTCCACCTCCTCATCGGGTGTGCCGAAGTTGGTGCGTAAACCTGTATGACCTTCAGCGAATACCGTTTGGTGATTCTGAGTATAAGGTACGCAACCCTCGTCGACACACCCCAATCTTTACAACGTTGTTAACGAGACTTGTGGACGATAAATCCGACACCTCCTTGGGACAGATGGTCGCCTCCCGGTGATAGAACAAGTTGCCGATTCGAGGATTACCGTGTCCTCCCCTCTCTTCGGACCTCGGATAATCCTATAATATTCCAGCGCAACTTGTCTATCTCTTCCAGCTCCAGGATCTTCTCGTCAGTCCTCAGAGTGCGTGCGTTATAAGTTGCCAGGTCGAGTCGTCGTAGGTGGCAACCGAACCTCCACCGGAGATTCTTAGCACCCCCTGCCCCGCCGTTACCATGGTCGCCACCGTAGCCAGGAATAGCGGGCCGCTGGGGGATCAGCCGTTTCTTCGTCACTTTCTTCATTGGGGGGATATTGCCGTAGTTGCCACGCTTGGCGAGCGGGTTGGCAACCGCAGTTTTTTTATTATTTGCTGTTATCAGAAAGATGCTGCTGCCCATCTTCTGCCTCAGTTTCCCTCTGTCGCCTCTTACGACACCCACGGAAGATATGGGGTAGTGAGTATTCTAACCCGCCACTACACGGATAAACATAATGTAAACAATACATTATGTTTATACAGACATAAAAATAATGTAAACAAAATTTTGCTTCCTGATGGAGTTCAACATAATAAACATAAATAGTAGATGTATTTAATTAAATATTAACACTAATATGTATTCTAATAACATCCATTTATTTTTATGTTATCTATATCTATAATATTAAATTCAGAAGGAATGTGTGTACATTCCTTCTGAATTTAAGCAGCGTCTTCCTATTAACAACTACCATTAAAAACTGTGGTTGCTGACTCGTCTACTAAGCATGGCAACTATAGCAAGTATCCTCTTGAGGAAATCTGAGGAAGGTCTATGTTCAGCAATGGGCTTTTGATAGGATGTAACGGTTGTGGATATAGTTACCTGACAGACACTTTTAACATAGATTTGTATATTTTGTGTGATTTTATTTTCTATTAATTAAATTAGATTTTACCAATAACATAACACTTCAATACTTTGACACTTTTAACATACTAATAAGAATTGTGTTTGTCATATGTTTTAGGTAATTCAACATAAATTATAGATTTTCCAAAATTCTAGGAGCAAAAGTTAACTTGTATTATACACTCACATATACTTTTAATTAAAACTCGTCAGTTTTCATTTTCGAATGTCATTGGCGAATTAAATACATAATGTGGAATATTTGGCTAACCTGTATAATACTAAAACATGTATAGATCGTTAAGTGTCTGTGGGTGTGGGTCGTTTATTTTTATTTCTAAAAAATCGTACCATATCTAAATATTCAGTAAAAATAAAATAAAATGTAATACATTATTTATTTATTTATTTATTTATTTATTTATTGCACCAACAAAGTACACACTATTACATGCAAAAATATCAGAAAAAGAAAAGAAAAAAAAAAAAGAACATACAAAGTGCTACTTCAATTATAGGCGCAAACAACATTCTCTTAAAGTCTCGTACATTAACTTACGTTGAGAAGCAATTTAATTTATTTATATTAAAATGTATGCATTAATTATAAGGAAGTTATTATACAATTAATTAATTTATTAGTACTATTAACAACAAAAATAATAAAATTTTATCAGTGCATTACATTTAACTGTGTCAAGAAGAACATATTATTTAAAAAGTAATAAGTATAAAAACATCAATTAAAATTTAAACAAGTCGAAATGTCATTAAAATAAAAATTTATATTATGATTCAAAATTAAAATTGAATGTAAAAATAAAATAACACTCACACATATTTTAATTTAAAATTACATAATAATCGAATTATTCTGTTATAACTTGAGCTGCAAAACTTTTAAATTGTGTTAAGGAGTTTGAAAAAATATCTAGCTGAGAAAATCCTTTTTCAGTTTCACTAGATATAGAGTTGTGAATGAGATTGTAACTCCTCATCGCTCTGTTTAATGGAGCATACTGACCCAGCTTTGACTTAGCTGAATTACTTTTAAAAGGAGGTTTCTTAAGTCTGTGTGGCTTTCTAGGTATAGCAATATTTACTCGAGATAAAAGATCAGGGGTGTCAAAATTTCCATTTATTAGCTTATACAGAAACATGACGTCAAGTAGTTCCCTACGATGTTGGAGTGATTTGAGGCGAAAATGTAGTAGTCGATCGTTGTAGCTTGGGAGTTTCTTGGCTAAGTTGCAACTGTAAGACAAATACCATAAAAATCGCTTTTGTACACTCTCTAAGCGTTTGATATATGTACCGTAGTGCGGATTCCATACAGTACTGCCATATTCTAACATACTACGTACTAGGCAGTTATATACCGTGATTTTTGTCATGGGATTCCTAAATTCTTTACAGTTTCGAAGAACAAAGCCCAACATTCTAAGAGCCTTATTTATAATATTGTCAATATGAATGTTGAAGCGTAGTTTGCTGTCAATGATGACCTTAGGTCTCGAATGTGGCCAACCTCTCTTAGCGGCGTATCATTGATATGATAGAATCTGGTTAGTAAGTGTCTCTTTCTGCTGAATCGCACTACTTGGCATTTGTCAGAATTATGCTCATTCCGTTCTCAGTACACCACATCGCTAAATTATTTAAATCCTCTGCAGTAATAATGCATCATCAGATGAATTAACTATTCTATATAATTTTAAGTCGTCGGCGAACATTGAGAATTTAGAGTGCTGGAAAACATTTTCCAATGTCATTGATGAAAATGTTGAAAATAAAGGACCTAAGTGAGACCCTTGAGGTACCTGGATTTAGCAGTAAATGCTTTGGATTTATACCCCAGCCACAACTATTGATTGTCTATCTGAAAGGTATGATCTACACCAGTTTAAAACATACCTGCTATTCCGATGGAGGAAAGTTTGTGCAACAGTATCTCATGATTTACCCGGTCAAACGCCTTACTGAAATCGGTGTATATTGCATCGTATGATTTCCGTGATCAACCCTCAACAAGGTCCTCGACGAATGAAACCAAGTTAGTTGCTGTGGAACGCGACTTTACGAAACCATGCTGTTGGGGTGCGATAAACTGTTTCAAGTGACATGAAATTATTGGGCACAAAAGGGATTCAAAACTTTCGCAAATGTTGGAAGTATAGATATAGGCTATAATTTTTACTGCACTCGTGTCACCTGTCTTGAATAAAGGTATTACAAGAGCACTTTTCCAATCTGTTGGGAATATGCCAGAACTTAGGAGCTATTAATAATAATACTAAGTGGCAGTGCAAGGGCTCCAGCATCTTATGGCAAAAATAGAAGGTATTCCATCGGAGCCGGCACTTTAGTAGGGTCAAGTCTTTTAAAACTCTGAAAACTTGGTCTCTAGTTACCGATATTGTAGTTAGTAATTAGCACCTAGTGGCAAATTAGATTGCCCTGGGGTGGGTAATTTTCAGTGTTGTGCCGAGGAAAACTGAGATGCAATAGATCGCAAATGCCTGTCCCCGATGAAGCGACCTTTGTGCCGAAAGACATTTGTGCAGGGTAAGAATTGGACCGACCTCTTTTATGTTTAATAAAGCTCCACATAAGTTTAGGGTTAGAAGATAACGATGACTCTAGGCGCTTTATGTATAATTTGTAGCTTATGTTGTGAAGTTTGTACATCTATCCCTTAGTACTTTAAAGGTGATTAAATCTCGTTGCCATATTTGCGGTATTTATTTCGATATTTCAGTTTCTCGTTGATTACCTTAACTAATGCAGTGGAAAACCACATTGATATTTACCGGAGCGCGGTTTGTATTTTGGAACATGTTTGATTATGAGGAGCCCAAGGATTTTATAAAAATATGTCACCATGTCGTCAACGCTAGTACAGTTAGATAATCTTTTACCCATTGGATGTTGTTTAGTTCGCTTATTATCTTTCATAGTCTGCTTTGTGGAAGCGGTACCTGGCAACATCTTGGGACCTTAAGTTTTCTTTATGGTCAATTTCAACACAAAATTCGATGGGAGGATGCAGCGGGTCAATTTTGATAAAGGGTCAGCACTTTCACAAACGTGTGATTGTCAAAGAGCTCATTATTAGGTCCAGAATTCGATTTTTATGTTTAGGCATGAATTGTATTGTAATAAATTATTTAATGACATGAAATCCACTATCATATTGTTTAACAAACTATTTGTAGTTAAAGGCGTTAGTGCAAGAGTAGGCGTCTTATTCCAACAAAGACTGCTCAAATTAAAATCACCAAGAACAATAATATTAGAACTGAGCTTTTGTAACATACAGTTGGTGTTTATAACAAAGTGTTCCAAAATATGCTTCTGTACAGGGGGAGGAATATAAACGCCACATATATACAAATAATCAATTACACCTTCTTATCGAGTATTTCGATTTTAACCCAGATATCCTCACAGTCCGACTGACAATCATACATTCGGTAGGATATAAAACGCTTAGAGACAGCTATTAAAACTCCACCCCCCAGTTTATTACTGTGAAATCCACTACTTTCCCTGTCTCGTCTGTAAACTATATAACGATCGTCAAATAATTCCGTGTCCGAAACACTACTATTTAGCCATGTCTCTGTAAAACTATAACATCATAATTGCTGCACACAACCTACTAAATAGCTCAATTGTTTTGGTTTTAAGCCTCTTACATTCTGATAGAAACAGCTTAAGGGGCCCCTAAGTACAAACATATTCAAATTTAGCGGCATTATGACAACTTATTCAATAAAGCTATGTCTTTTACATATATATATCCTGACTGCTCATCCTTCCGCATGTATATCTTAGAATCCTCACCCAAACGAATTTATACCCAAGTTCTTTGGCTTTGGAACGTGTTGCAGCATGCAAGTGCTTGTTCTCGCGTGTAAGATGTTCTACTACATATACAGCTGTTTTCTTAGTCCCACCAATGCCTAAGTGGCTGGTGTTCAACTTGTCATCTCGATTGTTTCTGTTGAACTTACTTGATGCCGCAAGAAATTCATCGCAGTCGCGGGCTGTTGAATTTGACCAGTATCGAGCGGGGCGAGGACTAGAATTATTCATCTTAGCTAGTCGCGAGCAATAGTGAATTTGTGTGTCGTTGATTGGGCACTTGATTACTTTTCCTAGCTGCATTACGGTATTTATCAAATTTTCCTGTTTATTCTCAGGACGCATTGAATTTCCACGTTAGAAGAACGCGCCTGCTGGTCCAATTGGGACAAGCGAGATGAAAGCGTTTCATTGGTAGTTTTCAGTAGCTCAGTCTCTGATTTTAAAACATCAATTATTTTCGCCTGCTCCACACAATCAGCCTTCACTTTCTCAAGTTCTACATTGAAGTGAGCTACCGACGCTTGAGAGAAGACATCGCAATGCGTACCTCCTGTATTTCGGGGTAGATTTTGTGAGTGAAATGAAATTGTAGTTCTTCCTGGATTATATCTCGTATGTTGTTGGCCGTTAAACAAGAACAATTGCTACCTGTGCGTGACTTCGTTCGCTTCTGTAACAAACTCCGGCTGAGGTGATGTCGGGCGTTGCCAGTTTTGTTATGAACCGAGTGTTTGAATTATCGCCTCCTTTGCGTTCTCTACTTTGACATTGCGCGCAGATCCACTTAGATTTTAACTCAACTGATAGCGCCTTATACTCAGTTAATGTATAATTCATGCAGGAATGATGGTAACCCGCCTTACATTGTGCAATATATTGTACACAATGTAAGGCGGGTATTATAAACGAAATTTAGTAGTTTTCGTTTCGTAGTATAATATTTTGGACTAGAACTGAGAGTGATAAAATAAGATATATTTCACATAAAAGTTTGAAACTTTAAATCAATTGTAGGTTTTGTACAGTTGAATTCTTCGCATTCCATAAGATAAGATACTCACCTCTTGAGAAATCCACAAATATAAGTTGGCGCACATCTGCTCCTGTCTCGGTCTAGTTATTGTCTTCGTACAGTGCATTGAAATCCACAAATATTATTTAATTGTTTTCAGTGTATGCTGATCTTCCAGATAAGTAAGTAAGTACAAAAAACAGCAGCCTGACGAATGTCAATGCCGTAAAGTAATACCCGGCCGCCGGCAGCAGACATAGATATGATGCTTATATTATGATAATATGGCCGTCGGTTTTTACCCAGCACGGAAGTCAATGACAAAATAGCGTTTCGTTCTACGGTGTCTTTGAACCATGTTATATGATATAAGCTAACACTTTTAGAAATAGGATAAAAATCTCAGTGGTATCCCTTTTTAGTAATAAATATAATATACAAATAAGTACAAATATAATATGTATATAATAAGTTATCTTGGTAAAAAATACATTTTTCTTTTAATAGAAACTGCAAAATGATTCATTACACGCATTTTTCCCCATGTTACATTAACTAGAACACGGAATATCAAAACCACTCATTTTTTTAGATTTTGATTCCGTTTAGATATTCATAAAATGTATAGGCCATTTATTATAATAAATTGGTAACTTTTTTTTGTATGTAATACCATTAAGGGTCGTTAAAATTTCTAGTGGGCCCAAAAACGACTGACTCCTTTGCTAGACATGTGAACATCCGCCAACACGCATTGGGGCTGCCTTCCTAATTCTTTGCCCTAAAACCCTCTCGGAAGTGAGAATAGGCCTGTGCCCAGCAGTGGGACATATATAGGATGTAAATTTAACTTTTACTTTCACTTTTATATTTCACAAGCCATGTTAAATAAAACATGCAGCATTACTTTAAAGTAAATATTTGTTATAAAGATATAAAATCATAAAATTAAAATAGTTGTTACTATCCCATTTTTTGTAATATTTTATATATAATTCCTGCGAATGCATTGTATTGCAGCAAAGTTAAGCCCAGTTTTAATATACCAAAATAAACAATCTGCACTCCATTGGCATACTTTCGATCACATTTATCAATCGTCCCATCGGATTAGAAAATGTATTTGTGCTACTCGTAAATTTACGACCAATACGACGATGTTCCGAGTCAACAATAGCGTCTGCGAATATGTTATCGAATATTATTTTGAATTAGTCAATAAAAAAATGATTTTTCATTTTCTATTTGACAAAGTACTGCAGCGTTACTTTTGAGTTTGTGTTGAGTTGTTACTTGCGTTTATTACTCGTGATTTTTATTTTCCATGATTAAAATATACTAAAAATTTAAAGAATAAGGATGACATACGAGCAGTTTTTTTTTCATGATTAAAATATACTAAAAATTTATGGAATAAGGATGACATACGAGCATATAGCACCTGACGGTAAGTGAATGCTAAGGCCCATAGACATCTACATCTATCATCGATTAAGAATCAAAATGCAGATGCGTAGTTACTCCTGAGGACTAAGTGGAATGCCGCAGCTACCAGTAAAAAGAGACTTTGGTTCTCTACACTCACCATACGAAACACAGCAACATTATTCGGCTGTTTAACGCTGGTGGTCTGTGAGAACGTGGTCCTGACCCGGTTGAGCCGACTTATTAGTGCTGCAGCTATACAATTTTTTTATTAGTATACAGGGTTATTTTTCAAAAAGTTGCCAAATTTTAAACTTACGTTCAAATATATAAATCATGACATACCGTTATTACAGTTTTTGAAAATACGAGTAAATAAGGCTTTACATTTATTTGAAATTATTCCAAATTGAATGTGATTTATGGACAACAACGTTTTTGCCTACCGATCGACCCTTACAAATGTGTGCGTGTGCAGTAAAATCAGTTAAAATAATGCATTACCACGCATTTTGAATTTAAAAGATAAAAAGGTTTTTTTAATTAATTTTTCTTCACCATTTGTCTATATTACTTATTCTGAACCTTCTCTGCAAATGGCCGGTTATTGCAAAATAACCCTGTATAGCTGCAGCAAGGTACTACCACGTAAATATAATAAAATCTATGAAATATCGTGGTTCCGTCCGTTGTAGTAATTTTTCAAGTATAGACAAGGAATATCGTGTTGCTGAGAGGCTGCTCTGTGTTACAATGAAATGGGTAGTTTTGCTGTTGGTTTGCATACTTTGGTGTTATCATGTAATTACTTCCCTAACGTTACACTACTGTCTAACTGTGACAGGGACATATTACGGTATGGTCGAACTGTAATTGCTCTTTACTTAATGTATAGTGCCGTACCCTGTTTTATTGCTGATAATGATTAATTGCGTAAGCAGGAGAGCAAGTTAAACATCCGCTCTCAAACTATTGTTATTTTTAACAATTAACCTCATGACGTATTTCCGACAAATGAATATTTTTTAATACTAGCAATGCTATTAAAATTACTAATATTCCCTTTAACCACTCCTGGTTAACTTAAAATTCTTGTGTTAGGAGTCTTTCACGACAGTAGCGAATAGCGGATTTGGAATGCGGAATGCGGAAACCACGATCTTTTGAGTTCGCGGTCGGCAGCCTACCATTAGGTTACTGTCGCTGTATAAATGAAATCATGTACGCATTTTAAACAGTGCCCAGTAATATTTTAAATCTTTTATTGCTATAAATCTTGTTAATTTATAGCAATTAAAGATATAGATAACGTACCCTCGTTTTATTATAAACATAGATATAGCGTTGCTAAAAATCGATCAAGATTTGGATGCCTCATAAATATCACATTGTAATTTATTTTCAGTTCCTTGTTTGATCAAGAAAAAGATATCACCACAAAGAAATATATATTAATTTTTCATGAAGCACGTCCAGAAGCAATTTTATTTTTCATTTAGGATCTGATAGGACATGTGGACATACTTGTATCCAGAAACAATTTTCAGCCATGCCCCGATACGCGACTTGAATAACAATCGCGCGAAATATCGTCGGGTCACGTACTTGACACCATCCAGACAAAAAATAAAACTATATTAATAAGTTAAATCTACTGGGAATGTGTACAAAATATAAACAAATTGGAAAAGTATCTAGATTACTATCTAGGATGTATTTTAACACTAACAATCTTCAATCATATATCGAATATAATATATACTGGATGTTACAAAACTACCCGTAAAGCCGAAAGGAGGTTAAATGGGGCCTTATAACTAGTCCATTCACAATATTTAGGAACCGTAGTAACGCTGTATAAAATACCCCAAAAAATAAAAATATTATTATTTTCACTGATGTGCAAACCCTATTTCAGTAAAATTAAAGAGTAAACTACGCAGAATGTACCTACATTTCTACCTAATTCGCGGAACGACAAAAATTTTAAAAGACCTAACCTAACGAAACAACCTAAACGAACACTTACTTTTTAATAATAAACGTCAAATTTACAGAAACGGCTCAAAGTGTGCTCCGCCTTGCTCAATACACAACGTCGCTCGTCGGGATATGGCTTGTTTGGCATTTCGCACCATCGTCGGTGTTATTGATGCGAAAACCGATCTAACACGCTGCTCCATCTCGGCAACTGTTGGGCAATCGGAGAAATACACTCTGTCCTTCACATAACCCCACAAAAAGAAGTCCAAGGGTGTGAGGTGCGGAGAACGAGCAGGCCATAGCACCGGTCCCCCGCGGCCGATCCATCCTCGCGGAAAGCGAACGTTAAGATGTTCTCGTACGTTGCGAGCAACATGTGCTGGAGTTCCATCATGCTGAAACACCATGTTTCTTTTGTTCTCAGAGTAATCCCAGTCAGCGACAGGAAAGTCGTCAATCGCCTCTTCGAATTCCGTTTGTAAAAACGTAAGATATCTGCTACCGTTCAAACGTGATGGCATAATGACGGGACCGATGACATGCCCGTCATATAGGCCAGCCTACACATTCAGCCGCCACTGATGTTGGAATCTGCCCTGCCGTGATGCATGTGGATTCACGCGAGCCCAAACGTGATCAATATGCACATTTGAAAGTCCTGACCTCGTGACTGTTGCCTCGTCCGTCCAAAGAACATAGTTTACGTAATTAGGGTTTTCCTTTAACTGCCTGAGGTACCACTCGCATTAATTCCTCCTGGGTGCAAAATCGGAGAGTATCAGCTCCTGTGTACGGCGATAGTGAAAAGGGCGACGATTGTCGTCACGAAGAATTCGCCAAACTGCAACATGGTTTATACCGAATCTTGTTCCGGCTCGCCTCGTACTTGTGGTCGGCTCTTCTTCAAAATGCTCTAACACTCATTCAGCCTGCCTGGCGTCGACTGTGCTTGGATGTCCACTTCCAGTAGACCGATGAAAAGAACCGGTGGAATGTAGTCGTCTTGACATGTTCAGAAAACACTGGTACGAAGGCAGCCGTCGCTGTTCAGTGGGGGGTCTACCATCGATAAATCGTTGCCGATACAGTTCGCGAGCACGATTTAAATTGCTATCTTCATGGCCTACGCATAACATCATATCGTAATATTCCGAGTTAGAAAGCATCGTTATTTTGCAAAAAATGTTGGAAAATAAACTCGAAACAGTTGTAGGATATCGATTAGAAGATTTGAAATTGACAACATATTTTTTTTCCAACTTGACATTTTTTGAAGCCAGTACTTGAGTATAATGACATTCTTGTATTGAGGTAGCAAACATTTATGAATGAAAAATAGAAAAACTATTAAAGTAGACAATTATTAGGTAAAATAGGTACGTAGGCCTTTCTGTTAAATAATCTGGTTCCCTGACATGACAGCTTACTAGGGTTGGCAAAATTTATGGCTTTGATAATTAATTGTATTTTTTACGGGATATTTTGTAACACGTTGTATATAATACATACACACATACATATAGATATTCGTAAATAACTAATATTTTAACGCTCAATTAACCTTTTAATTGTAATGACTCCTACCCTTCAAAATTGAACACAAGCTTTTGTTCATGGGGAAATGCCAACGCACCCACCTCGCATGGCCAAAAACCAGTCGGTATGTCGTATACGTACCGAATCCCTTTCTTTTATCTAGCTTACATCGGCATGCTCCGGCTCTTTTGTGCACATTTGCTACACAACAACCCTGTAATTGATGATCGTCATTCACTTATGCGGTAACTAGAGCAAATGAGTTTTTAATTATACTTAGGTAAATAAATTATAGTGACAAACGAATTTATGACAATTGGCTACTGCAACCTATATATATCTGCAACTAACTTTAACAAAGAAAGCTACTATTAAGTTTCCAGCCTTGAGATGAAATGCCTCATTGACTATATCAAAATATAGGCTCTCTTTTCCTTCGACTAAAGTAGATAAAAAGATACAAACTCAAACAGATTCGTAGAAAAGGAACCCTACCACCCAGTTAATAAGTTCTAAAATATACCAAGGGTCTCTTATTTTTAGAAATAGTATTTCATATACTTTTTATTAACTGTAGGTTACAATTTAGTTTATCTTAAATGTCCATGTTTTTATAAACATTCAACACACTGCAAATCAAATAATATTCCAAATTCGAAGGTTCAAACGTCTTGGACATAGAATCATCACCCAGTAGAAACGCAGTCTAGTACAAAACACGAGCGTCAAAGTGATTATGTTAGTGTGCGCGAGTCGAATGTGCCTACGCTCATCATACGCATACATACACGGTTCAATGATACCAGTTTCTAGCGTTTGCAATAAAATTGTGCAAATCACAATTTTATTGATTAATTATAATTAATCGATAAAATAAAGATTAGGTATTACGTACGATGACGTATTTTATGAGAATATAAAATGTAATAAAATAAACATGATAATGATGGTACTAGTATAACTTTATTATACATATTTTAATGGTACAAAAATGCCGACGTAATAAAATTTAAGGATATCATGTTATACACAATTATTCGATCGAATACAATAAGGACATCGTGCAATGTTTAATTTTAACCAATTTCAAAAAAAGGAGGAGGTTCTCAGTTCTGTGTATTTTTAATATTTGTTACTTCAGAATTCCGTCACTTATAAACTGATTTGGATTTTTTCTTATTTGAAATAAAATATACACGCTAAATTTTAAAGTTTGTTTTTAAATTTACTCGCTTTTAATTGATAGTAATTAAATTTCTTATACTATATATATAGAATAAAAGTCTTTATTCTATAGTCTAAAACTTTTACTTGGTCAATGAACAACGCAATAAAAATAAAACAGTTAGCGTTAAAATGGCTTCAATAGATCGTTTAAAATAGGCACCCATGAGGCACCCATTGTAAATATTATGATAATACTAAGATAAGTAGGTATCTACATTTAAACTTTTAAGTTTTACACAGAGCGTTGCGATTTAACGTTTAAAATAAATAATAGAAATTAAAGACTTTTAAATGAAAATCGTGCAATTTTTTTCCTCACAACTAGCAACATTTGTATCATGATAGCTTAGGTAAGTATTTTTTTGCTTTTACGAGTGATTTACGTAATATTAATGAATTAAATATATGAAATTATCTCTGAAAAGTAATACCATCACTTTTTTATGTTTGTCATCACTGTTGTGACAATATTTTAAGTAATTTTTACAATTTGTCGCGAGCTCTTCTATGTAAGACGAGACGTTGCGCACTGACGGGTCGCTGAGTGAACTTACGCGGTTTCGCGTTAGTTTTACTTGCTTCACTTTCGGTGCGCGTACTAGGATTCTAAACGTAATAATTCTATGGTCTTGGATGTAATGAATTTAAAGGCAAGAATTAAACCCACGAGTAACGCAGCATTAATTGTGAAAGTCAATTGCATATGTGTGTGTTGCGTAAGAGCGTGAGAGGGACTTTATCAAGCGTCTTGTCATGCAGGACAAAGTGGAGCGCGGAGGAGCAAGTTCGCTCATGCGATAGACCGAACCAAATAAGTCTGCTGTTAGTAGCTCCTTGCACGAGTGTACCAGAGTATTGGTCAGAAGGGAGAAGTCTCAAAAGTGAATCATACTACTAATTAATTGCGAATAAAAGACTTATGAGACGAACATCATCTGTCCCTTAAGTCATCACTTAGGATGACCACGACCACTCTACAAAGAGGATTACGATGAAGAAGAAGCATAGAAAAAGAACACAAAATATACAAAGTACTTCTAAAGAAAATGCTTATTCGCTTTAAAATGGGTAAACGTTCGTGTAAATGGTCCTTTTCGAATTGAAGTATTTACATTTTACACGCGTTTGTTTACGAATTTCTGGTTAGTACGACCAATAAAACATTTAAACGGCGTGTTTATTTTTGTGTTTTTAATAGTTTAAATTGCTATTACAATTTAAACTAGCGAAATACTTATGTAAAAAACGCTCGACATTCCAACTTCATATTAGTTAATTATCATGAAGTAAATATTTTATTCAGCTATTCCCTCGAATTTCGACACTTTTTTGTTCATTTTCTTATTTGTCCAAGATTAAATCAGATTTCATGTTTTGCGGACACTAAATTTTCTTCCATGTTTTTGTGATCATTTTAGAGAGTGAAGAGTTTTGAAGTTAATATCCGTGTACGCGTGTAGTGGTGATGTAAGAATATCTACTACCCCATACCGTCCCGTGGGTTTCGTAAGCGGAGACAGACGGAAACTGAAATAGGAGATGATCAGCAGCATCTTCTTGATAATAACTCAAAATTATACAAAACAGCAGTTGCAAATCTGCCCACCAATCGTGGCAACTATGGCAAAACATATGAGACAATCTATCGGCCTATATTCATCAATGGACTTTGATAAGCTGTAATGGATGGATGGATGAATGGAATATTCTTGCAACAGCAACTACTATATATCTTACTACTATATACTACCTAACTACTATATAACTTAGTAAGCCCTCAATTAGAGTTATATAATAAAAGTGTATTTCTTTACAAAAGCAGCGAGTCTTTTGCAATTTTGTGTTCTACTGAATTACAAAATATAATCTTAATATAACTCTTACTACGGGTGTTATGCACTTAATAAGAGAATAATGGCAAAGTAGATCCAGTATACAAAGATGAAATAGAGTAGACAGCAGACTTGCTAAGGGAAAGTCGATCAACATCGAATCTGTAGACTGAAAGCCATCGACGAAGTTTAATTTTTAAGTAACGTTAGTTAACTTTTTAAGTTTAATCATTTAGTGAAACACGTAACTGGTCTTTCGAGCATCTGAGTCAACATGTTGATGTTCCTCATTCTACAGTGTAATGAGTACTATAAAGTCAGTTTCTCAGAGAATAATATCGTAAAAAAGCAGTATAAAACTGTTGTGTTACGTGTCGTGAGCTCGCGAGTAACAATTACAGTTGACTCTTTTTACGCGGCCGCGGCGGGACCACAGCACGGACCTTACATTTGTGATCGATTAAGGATCAAAATGCAGATGATTTTCACCTGAAGAAAATAGAACGACAAATTGTATTTCAATTGATTTGTCATGATTGCACCTAAGAATTGCACGGGTGCTAGAATCTGTAAGACGTCAGTATTAATAAACATGACGAACATTAAAGTTACAGTCTATATACGAGTACGTCTCACTGCAAGGCACAGGGCTCCTCTCATTTCTGAAAGGGTTTTAGGGCAAGGAAATGTCCGCCGCGCTGCCCCAATGCGTGTTGGCGAACTTCACATGTCTTTTTTCTCCATCCAGGTTTCCTCATGATCAAATCAATTCATTGGTAACGGCGGGGATCGAACCCGGGTTATTCGCGTACTGTGAAATATACAGCGAGCGCTTAGCCCCTGAGCTACCACGGTTCTAAAAATGGATAAATAATAAAAAGTGAATAAATCTATCGTAGTTAAATATAAAAGGTATAGAACTTGCATTTGAAATATGTCTTCTATTATTAACTACACTACTACATAACTACAGACAGGGTTTTTGTTTAATAATAATAATTTACTTTTTATCATATGCTTTATGTTATCTTGACCAACAATACAATAATTTCATATCTATGACCAATTTTTTTTCCACTTACATCATCAATTATTGTTGTTTAAGTTTTTTTAAACTCTAATATTATATTAATTGTAACGGAACATTTCATCTTAGCCATTAGGGTTGACAGCGGATTAGCATTTTTAATTCTATGGGCCATCTGGTCGACATGTACTTGTTTTCTACCCTCACTTTTATATTAAAAAACTTTTTTTGCTTTGCGTGGGTTTATGTCACCAAACATAGTTTAAAAATCCTTCAGCAGTTAAAATCGTAAACTGCAGTTGAGATAATATAAGTCCATTTTGCTTGCCAGATTTTATAGTAAGTTGCTTTTAGTAGTTTTTGTATGGAGCCAAAGATGCAATTTATGACGATAGAGGGATAAACCTGTCTTATTTACAGCAGACACGGGCATTTTATGGCGTAGCAGTGCCAATAACTATTTTAAAGTTCATCTCTACTCTTAAATAAGTAGTATTTAATATCTTACTTTCGTAATAATGATAATACAAATAAACTAAGGCACATGAAAGAATACGAATACAAATTTCATATTTATTGATTTATCATAAAATATATGATAATATCAATAAATATGAAATTTGTATTATTAAAGGGATGTGTATTGACATTTTGAGAATTAAATGTTTAAATTTTATTTCCTAAAAATCGTAGTGGCTACCAATGCTAGTGACATGTTTGGATGTTTGGTTGTCCTTTAACATAATGTTAACCATCCGGAAGCATGGGATAAAGTAATCAACTAGATAAGGTGGTGATGCTGTTGGTTTGCGTCACTATTACTACGAATACAATCCATTACAAGTCCACTGCTGAACGTAGGCCCTTATAGGTAGTCATAAAGTGTGGTCCTGAGCTACTTGCATTCATCGGCTAACTGCGTTTTTCATGCCTAACACTGTGCTTTCCAGAACGTGTTTGCATACTTAATTTGTATTATGTTATCTTGTGTTTGCTTCTGACAACCTGGTAAGACATGCAGGAAGTCGATGAATGCTGGAAGTCGATGGTGGCTCAGGGTCGTGCTTTGTGGCATTCTTTGAGGGAGGCCTATGTTCAGCAGTGGACTTGTGAAGGGTTGTAATGATAAAGATAATGATGATGCTGTGTTTACTTCTAATTGTCACCTCTACTTCTAGTGTGTTCCATGTAAAAGTTGTTAATGAGAAATATTCCTTTTTTCTATATAAAATAAATTATATTCTTATATTATTTTTATTTGTAATAAATAGGTGCGCAATAAAGATTTATAATTTGGCCTCTTAGTATATTTATGAACATTGAATGAATTTAATTAAAAGTGATGTCCTATTGTCGGTCTTAATAAAATAGAACCAAATGAAAATAAGTAACTTTTGTTTAAACATGAGCATTGAGACTGATACTGAACATAAAGTCGAAGAGGCAGATAATTTGCATGAACTTCTTTAACGGCAATGCTATTGACATAGGCTAAAGTGTCCCCTTTTACTTGTATATTTAAAGCTTCGTTTGTGGGATTGTCAATTTTTTTGACTGTTTATTTTAACAGAAAAGATATATAACTATCTTTACTACACGTCCTCGCACCGCTCATCTGCGCTACGTTTCACAGCGTCGCGACGTATCCTCAGCTCACTCAGCGGCCTAGCACATCTCTGATGGAAACGCTCACAACATTTCACAGCCTCGCTACGCATCCTCGCCCCGCCCAGCTACCTCGCACATCTCTGGTGGAAACGCAGCCTAAAAGAACTTCCAAGGGGCGTATCGTTTGTTTATGGACGTAGTTATATTTTTGATGTGCTCGAATTTAGATATTCGAATTGCAAACTTACATACGCATGCCCACATTTAAACAGTTTTCCGATATATTCTATATATTATACCTAACTAAACTTGATAATTGCTCAGACCAACAAAGGAATAAAATTAAACGGAGCGCTGCGTATATTTTAGTGAAGCTGAAACCATGCTCAACTTCTTGACGCGCACTCTCGCATACATCTTTTTTTTTTTCTTTTAAAACCCGTAAAGTTTACTGATGGGTGCACACATGGATGCACCTAAAACCATGTTAATGGTTGCAAATGATTTGAAATGCATACACGTATGTGAGTGTGTGTTCTTGCAATAAGGTAAGCATGGTTTTAGCTTGGTTTTTGCATCCCTTGAAATGAACGCAGCATTAAGAATTTATGAATTCAAATTTAATTTTACCGTCGCCTATCCACAGGCAAGTATACATATACTTTAACCAGTTCGTAATTTGCTTTTTGTGTTGACTGTGAAAACGTCAGATTTATACAACCAAAAGTAAATTTTCTTTTGTTTGTTTTTTTTAATGGAATAAGGGTGACAAACGAGCACACAGTCCACCTGATGGTAAATGGTTACAGTGGCCCATAGACATCTACATCTATCTTCGTTTGCGAATTTAAATGCAGATGCGTTGTCAGCCGTGAGGACTAAGATAGAATGCCTCTTTTCCAGTAAAAAGGGTCTCCGGTTCTCTACACTCACCATACGAAACACAGCAGCATTAAGCTGCTATTCTGTGAGAGCGTGGTCCTTCCCCGGTCGAGCCGACCCATTCGTGCTACAACTATACTATTAATGTAGCGGCAGCATGGCTCTACCACGTAAAAAATGATTGCTTTTTCAAGTTCCATATTATAATCGAATCATTGGCAATCCACTTCTAAAGAACGAGGTTCATATTTACCATCTGGACTAGCACCCAGAAATGAATATTTGTAGTATATTTGTAAACTAGTCATGAATATAACCTTTAAAGCCCTTTCTTATTCTCGGGACGTTTTACGCTCGTTGTTCTTGCTATTTTTTATAGATGGCACATTGCTTTAATCGTAACCACACAGTAATTGCTTAACAAGGAGAGCACAGTTGGTATTTTCAAGCCGCTTGCAAAGTCTGGCAAACCAAGAAGCTGTCAAATTTTCTTCTAGTTTTCAAGAGCCAGTTTGCACTCTGTAAAACAGTGCTCCTTTCAATAAAGTTCTTCTGTTCTGGGGACTTCACCAGCTGTTTTATAAGTTCATGTACAGGTACAGGACTTCTTTACTGTGCTGGTCACCAATTGTCGTAGCGTTAGAGGAAGCATCGTAGCTTATGCCCTATGAACGTTTACTTAACATGCGTCTGCAATTACGACTATCATTGGTGTTCCTTGAGACGACATATTTCCGATGAGTTTTACATGCTCCACCTGTTCTTTCCTAGCATTTACCATACGATGCTCCGCCGCTTGTTCCCACCATTGGCAAACTTAATTACGCGGTGCTTCATACAACCGCAGATGTACGGTGAGATGTCTCTATAGGCAAGCACAATATGGAGCTGGATATATCCAGCACCAGTAGATATAATTCCTGCTATAACTTGTATATAGTGTATTATCTGTTATAACTTAACGTGTATCATTATCCCCGGTATATAGTGTATTATCTATACTAGCGGCTGTCTAATTTGAATAGATGTAAACGCGGAGTTTTATTGTGGTTTTATAGTAATTTTAAAATATTTATAGAAAAATAATAAAGATGTTTTATTTATAATTTTATAGGGTGAGGGTTAGAAAATATGTTCTAACATATTAAGCTATTATTTTATTAAATTAAGTAACATAAATTGGTGAATATAATCGTTTTATTCACAGTATTTTCATAAAAATTTCACTTGGTTTGAATTTTTTATTTTTTAAAACGTATATAACCTAAATCAAAATATTTTTTCTTATAACTATTTTACTTGGGGTCCTACAATTGATTTTTTTTGTTTCCTAAATTTCTAAATTCCTAAATTTTAAGCGCTTTGAAGTTGACGCTAAAAAGGAATTTAATAAAACCTGTGTTTAGTTTTCTTGATAGCATCCGCAAATACTTTATTAATCTAAAAAAATATCTGCTAACTATTTAGACGATAAAATTTCCTAAAGTTTTGAGCAATTAACATTTGTGTAAGATAAGCGGTTGATGGATATTAACAGGTTTGAAAAGTACTGTTTTGAGCTAATCAGCGCTTGGAACGTACATACGTCCTTAAGCTTTATTCCTTTGTTAGGATAAACTGAAATATTCATTATCAATTTGCTGGGAGCAATATTTCTCTTATCGGTAAAAGAAAATAAATGTAACAAAATTTCACAAGATACGGTTTCTTCCTTTATACTTCTAAATATTATTACGAAATAAGTTTTTTTGAATGAGAAGTCATTGAAAATATTTTTATTCAAAATTGACCTTTACAAAGCACTTTTTGAGGCGAAGAAAGATATGCCATCGCAAAAGATTAAAATTAACTAATAAAGGGAAATCTTACCCCGATTCTGAAATGGTAAATATGTGCTATCTCTCTACATAATGTATTAATTATAACACATTGCAAAACCACTATAGAATATGTATAAGTGCAGGTAGCCCCTACCACATATTGCCATGGAGCATTTATCGACTCCGATCATCACTAGAGAAATATTTATACGTGGTAGAGCCACGCTGTAGCTACGGTAGCACGAATGAGTCGATCTAACTGTGGAAGGACTAGTCTCACAAAATACCAGTGTAAAATAGCAGCTTAATGCTGCTGTATTTCGTATGGTGAGTGGAGAGAACCGGAGACCCTTTTTACTGGATTCGAGGCATTCCATCGTAGTCCTCAGGAGTGACAATGTATCTGCATTTTGCTTCTTAATCGAGGATAAATGTAGATATCTATGGGCCACAGCATCCACTTACCATCAGGTGGACTGTGTGCTCGCTTGTCAACCTGAAAACAATGGAGTAGTATGGAATATTATCGAGAATCATTCTATTATGGTAACAGCATATTTTTTTAAAAGCCACATTTTTTTTATGAATATAAATAATAAACGAACTACAAGTTTTCCTACGTGGTAGAGCCACGCTGCAGCTATATATGGTTGTAGCACGAATGCGTCGGCTCGAACGGGGTAGGACCACGCTCTCACAGAATACCAGCGTAAAATAGCAGCTTGAAGCTGCAGTGAGTGTAGAGAACCGGAGACCCTTTTACTGGAAACGACGAACTGCATCTTAGTCTTCAGAGGTTTCTACGTTACGTATTCTATATTTTGATCGAGGATCGATTTTTAATCGAGGATCGAGGATTTCTATTAGCAATACCATCCATTTACTATCAGGTGGCCTGTGTGCTCGTTCATCACCCTTATTCCATAAAAAAAAAACCTTTCTTACCACTGATAGTTATCTGTCTTCTCGTCAAGCTATATGGCCAATCCATTGTCACTTCAGCATTATGAATCATTGGTCTTTGTAAGTTACTCCTTGAAATATTTTAATTTATGGACCTAACGGCTTCTTTATGATGTTCTGACTACATAGAACGTGATAAGTCAGCATTTAAAAATTACAATTATCAATTTCATTGGTGTTGGCGGAGATTGAACTCTAGTTCTCGCGTATTATTAAGTTTATCCCAAGCGCATAAGCTATCGTAAATCATAGTGATTTAGATTTCGTAAATCATATTGGTTCGGTGGAAAATACGCACCGGTTGTACTTTTGTTTTAGGGCTATTAGATATACTGGACAAGATGTGTGGCAATTTATCGATTGTCCTCAGCCAAGTTGGATTCAAAAGTTTGGGAATTTAACGTACCTAACACTGTCTTACAACTTTCTGCATTTAGACAGATTTCCTACTCTGATTCTGTACTCGAACAGATATTTTACAATCACTTTATCACGGTTTATCTGGCACCGCTGAGGGAATACTTCGCATACTTGTTGATGGTTCTTTGAGATAAATGGTCAACCCATTGCCACTTTTTTTTTTAAAATTCACTTCACCTCAGCCCAGCTGTGGGACGTATATGGGCTTAACTTTAACTTTTAATATTAAAGTTTATAAGACGTTTTAAAAAGATCTTCCATCATACTTCTACTCATAACCGGGTTGATTATGATAACTACCTACAGGCAACTATAACAAATATTGCCCATATAGACTATTTATAGGCTGTAAACATAATAAATAAATTAACGAACTTAAAAAAAGTAAGTGAAAACATTTTTATCTACTTAAAAATTAAGTACTATTTTGAAAAAATCATTGACGCTTTATCTTACGGACAAATTAGAACTAGTGTCTTCCATTGTAAATATTTTTCATAGACATCAAATAACGTTTATCCGCCACACTGCAACTTATTGTGACTTCAGCACGAATGGGTATCGAACCAGAGATTCTCTTTACTTGTAACGAGGCGCTACATCTTAGACCTCAGGGGTGACAACGCATCTGCATTTTGATTATTAATCTTAAGATCATTTTTATATTAAGTAAGCTACGAAATTAATATCGTAACAAAATATTAATTTGACCTCTTCATCTCCTTCTTTATCAGCACGTAAAAGTCCACTGTGGACATGGGACTCTCCCAAGCCAAGCCATGAGTTAAATTTTACTATTTTAATGTCTTAAATATTCTGATTTTAGACAAAAATATAGTAAAATTTTGGAGAAAGTAATTCTCAAAAATTAATTGAAAAAGTTCTACATGGATAAAAAATAATTACTAAATGGAATATTTCGTAAAATTGTACGTTTTCTATTAATCGACTTCTCATTTTAAGAGCATTATGACGGCATGCCCCATTAGCAGCTGCTCTCTTAGGTAGGTTAACGCTCGCTAAGCTCGGACTTAAAACGGCACTTACTGGGGTGTGCCTATTAATTTATGTAGAATATTAACGCCTTATAACCGTCTTAACGTATTTACTGTGAGTTGTTAATAAAGCACTATTACTATATCATTAAAACTCATATGATTGTGTTTCCAACGACCTCTAAAATCTGTGTAGTCTGTCACATCTTTATAATATATATTGGTGTATTTTGAATATTAAAAGATGAGTAAAAATGTGTATGGGTTAGATTTGGTCTGCTCATACTCTCCTTTTAACTGCCCTTACTACGAGTATTAAGTAGTAAGTTATTATAAGCTCAAATATTTGTTTTAAAAAACTAAGGAATCGATTTTAATGAAAATATATCACGAATTTTTATATAGTGATAAAATGAATGCCTGTCAATACACAATAAACGATTCCGTGTAGTGGCGAAGAAAATCCTTATCGCATATCGTCTTGTGGGTGTCGTAAGAGGCAACAGATTGAAATGAAACAGGAGATGAGCAGCAGCATCGTCCTGTTAATTTTTAATATCTCAAAATAATAACAAACTGTGGTTTCCAAGTTCCAACCCGCCTGCCTAGCATAACAACTAAGGCAATCGGCAATCTATAGGGGTGGCCTATGATAAGCAGTGGTATTTCATAGGCTGTAATGATAATGCCACAAATAAGTGTGAAATAAAATTGATTAATTTGTAGAAACGATCATTATTTTTATTGATGTATATACTTTATGATTATATACAATAACCTTCAGCTTCACACATTATCGGTAGTTTTGGGGTCTATATTACTCTATAGACCCCAAAACGTGGAAATAAGTTGAAATTGGAACAAATATCGCACCCAATACACTGACTGCAATGACTTTCCAAGAAGCATACAGCTTTTGTTTTGATTTCAAACGTCACTGGAAACACAATACATATCGTAATATTATAAATTGGGCAGCTAAATCACTAAAATAAGTATCCATTTCGTAACGACATCTGAAATCAATTTATGTAATAACAATTTGAAGAAACTATTTGAAGCGGCAAAATAATGTTACCATAAAATACCTAAAGGATTTTCTAAATGAAATGGTTATCATCGAGAAAATGCAAATAGTTTATAACAGTTTTTAGTTTAACTTTCATCATCATCAGGTAAAAATAAATATTTATTCACAATATATCTAAAATTGAGTATTACACAAATACAAAATATGGCGAATGTTTTATATTCAAGAAAAACTAGCACTTGATAAATAATTATTCCAAATATTATGCATTTGTAATTGCTTTCTTTGTGTAACAATAAAATTTACTTTTTTCGGTATATTGAATAAAACAAATTTTACGGATTTTTTCGCTTTTAATTTTTACTTTTTAATTCCCGACGTTTCGGGTACTACTTTACAGCATCCATGGTCACGCTGCGACTGAGGTGACGTTTGACCTTTGACGTCCCGATGTCATAGTAAGCCCGACTACCTTCAGATTTTTAATTTTTGGTCCGATCTACGCAGAACGAGCTTAGAGTATCTTGAAGTCTTGCAGTATTATGCTACGGTTTGGATTTAATTTTATTAATTATAGGATCCCAAGCATTTGAAATAGAAAACAGCTATTGAAATTAGGAATTTGTTTTTAATTTCAATAGTCTCGCGAATCGTCCTTGGTAGGATTCGGTGTTCTTTTGCGAGGATTTGTAGTCTATCAAATCTAATGTAATGGCGGGGACGATCTTGAACATGTTCACAGAGTGCAGACTTCTCGGACCGCCGGTGCTTCGGTGGTTTTTACGGTATGATTTCGCAAAAGTAAATTGTATTTAAGAATGTATAGAATAGATCATATATGTATGTAATAATACTTAATGTACGTAATATGTAATTATTATAAGTAATTCTAATAATAAACTTATTTTCGACGAGAACTTTTAACATTTCTAATAAAATAAAAGAACAGAAAGTTGGATACGTTGCGTTAATTAGTCACGTGTTAGAGCCAACCTATTTTTTATAGAAGAGGGGGCAAACGAGCATGTGGCTCACCTGATGGTAAGTGACTACCGCCGCCCATGAACAACCGCAACGGTCGTTCATGGGCGGGTCCCGAAGTCGTAACGGTCCGGAAAAATCGCAGATGGTAAACCATTCCACAGAGAAGTTGTACGAGGAAGAAAACTTCTAGTAAAAGGCACCGTGGCATCCAGATGGTGAGGATGGTATCGTAAATTTTGACGCGATGTGCGTTGGTGAAATTTGGTGGCTGGAATTAATCCGAACAATTCATCAGAGCACTCCCCGTGATAGATGCGATAGTAAATGCAAAGGGATGCAACATCCCTACGCAGCGCCAGTGAATCGAGCCGATCAGAAAGAACTCGGTCGTCGATGATTCGAACCACTCTGCTCCGGATGCGGTCAAGTGGATGGAGCTGGCACTGGGGTGCCCCGGCGCAGAGATGAGAACAGTATTCCATGTGAGGCCGAACTTGCGCTTTGTAAAGTTGCAAGCGATGTGTCGGCATGAAATACTGTCTCGCTCTGCTGAGCACGCCAATCTTTTTAGAGGTAAATTTGGCCTTCCCTTCTAAGTGATCACGAAACTGCACACTATTCGGTATGTCTACGCCAAGGATTCCGATGCTAGCTGAGGCAGCAAGGGGAGTGCCTTGAAACTGAGGAGATACAACAAAGGGGTTCTTTTTAGCAGTAAACGCGCAAACTTGTGTCTTCTGGGGATCAAACTGGACTAGATTTAGTCGCCCTCAATCCGAGACTTTGTTTAGCAAAGACTCGACTTCAGACACAAGTTTGTCCCGGTACTCGTGGCCGTTTTCCCGAGAAATATTGGCACGGCCGGTGTATAAGGCATCACTAGTGCTGTCGTTTGCATAGCAATGAATGTTACCAGTTTGGAATATATCATTGATATGCAGAAGAAACAGCGTTGGTGATAGCACGCAGCCTTGTGGAACACCAGCGTTAATAGGCTTGTAATCAGAGCATGCACCGTCTACTATACCTTGACGCTCCAATCAGTAAGGAAACTGGTGATCCAATTGCACAATTTCTCGGGAAGCCCATAGGAAGGTATCTTCGAAAGAACCGCTTTGTGCCAGACCCGATCGTGCCGCTTAGGGTAGTGCAATTTACTCACCCACACAGGTGTGGATTTTTCGAGCCCACTTTATATTACATTGACACGCAAGCGTAGTATACGCAGCCAGAAGGCTTATTTATGTTTATTCGTAGGCCTTGTTACTAAGGCAGTGCATTTAGAACTAGCGTCGGATCTAAGTTCGGCAAGTTTTTTAGACACCGTTAAGAGATTTATATCTCAGAGAGATCCGTGTAAATTTGTATACAGTGATAATGGTACTAATTTTGTCGCCTCGCGTTCATATTTACGAGATTACATTGCTTTTTGCAGTCTGAAGAATATTATAAGGCATTCAATCAGGTGCTCACTCATAATCGCATTATTAGGAAACTCAATCCTCCAAGCGCTGCACTTTTTGAGGGGTTATGGGAATCCAATATTAAGGTTGTAAAAAACTATTTGTTTCACGTAATAGGCAAGCAAATCCACACGTATGAGGAAATGCTTGCTGCACTCTGTGAAATCGTGTGTATCTTAAATTCTCGCCCGCTTTATGTATTAAGTATTGAACCTTCGGAACCTACTGCACTGACGCCCGCACATTTCCTAAATTTAAAACCGCTTGATGCTTACCAGCCGCTGATTTAAGTAAAGAATGTATTAATTTGTTATCACGCTTCTCTTTAACAGATTATTTGGTTCAGTCCTTTTGGAAACGCTTTGGATTTGAATACTTACATACATTACAGAGAAGGGCAAAATGGAATGAAAATACTGCCGCCATTTCTGTAGGAACAGTAGTTCTAATATACATGGATAATACTCCACCGCTTCAGTAGCCTCTAGGCGTTGTTACCAAACTGTATCCCGGTAGAGATGGTGTGGCACGCGTTGCGCAAGTTAAACTTAAGAACTTTACTCTAAAACGCCCTCTTGTCAAACTGTGTCCTTTACCAACACAATGATTAGGCACACTATAAATATTATACGTAAATTTTGCATTATTGTCGAGTACTGATCCTAATTAGTGTGAATAAATAAGGACTTTATGTGATTTACTAAGATGATTATTCTATTGAATAAAAGTCTATTCACTAGGCGCTACCTGAGAGTAATAAAAGGTCAAGTTTTTTTAGGTCGCACGGCTGCTTTTGCTAAACGAGTTCCCGGAAGTTAACCCATACACGTGCACCGTAATTCTAAAAACTAATCAGTTCTAACGAAACCAATAGCGCATTAGCAAAAATAGAACATTATTTTGGTCCGTATAACAATATTATATATACTGCAATCAGTATCGCGAAATAATATTTATATCTCATTATACAGTCCATAAGCTACGTAAAATCGTCCTTTCAATAACTCTGAACCAGCAGTTGGTCATAAAGACCAACACACCATTTTAACCCGCAGATAATAAATTCGCTTTGCCTCCACCAGGCGTGGATAATTAATTTATTCAACAGGTATGTTGCTATGTACAAGTTGACCTATTAGTGCTTCAGTTATAAGATACCTTGAGGATCACCAGCTAATTAGTGACCGCGGATTGGAATAGGGTTTCCGTCGGGGTCAGTCAGCTGGTGATCTGGTCTACCTGACTCATAGATGGGCGGAGGCAGTAGAGACCAAGGGGAGGCATTGTCCATTATTTTGGACATAGAAAAGTATATTCTCCCGTAATGCAGCAAGTAAATACTGAAGACCGGCGTGAAAATTCTTATAGTGATAATAATCAAATATGATAAACAATATGTCCCTTTTTTGGTAGCAATCCGGTAATAAATAAGACTGTATCTGCGAAATACGGTTAGCTTATGCGGTGATGAACACGCCCAACAAAGAGCGACTTTCGAATCTGAAAATGCGTAAATGTTGTCAATCGGATGCCTCAATGACAACGAATCGTAAACAGTAAATGCTAAACTGTTATTTAATTTTAAAACGATTTAAATTTGTTTCGTTAGAACAGGAAACAAAGGAACGCGGGGAATAATGCGATATAGCGACTTCATCACCCATAATGATATATGCGATTGATGTTCCTATAGCACTAGGCGATTTCAATTGAATTAAGTTTTCGGGTGACAAATTTTTTAAGTAGGTGTTAACACCCAATAAAACATCAATAACCCCAGGCTGATGAAATTAATCATCTGGTAAGCGCAATTAATTTAAATGGCGAATTTTTAAAACATTTACTGGTGAATCTGGTAACTGACCTGTAGTGGTCGGAATCACTAATAGGTTAATACTAGGTCCTTACATATGAAATTAGAGTTTTGTACGGGAGGAATATAAAGTCATTTTTTTTTTTGAAAAATATATTTAATTAATCAAAGTATGCACCGTTGTTATCTATTTACTTTTGCCATGTCATAGGTAGTTCATTGATCCCTTTACTAAAAAAAACATGGGGGCGAGAATCAATAAACTCTTTGAAGGCGCTTTTGGACAGTTTGGAGTTGAATTTTTTTCCTTGTAAGAAGTTGTCCAAATTCCGGAAAAAATGGTAATCTGTTGGAGCAAGGTCCGGGGAGTACGGTGGATGTCGCAGACATTCCAATTTTAGATCATAAAACTTGGTGGTTGTTTGTTCTGCAGTGTGTGGTCTTGCGTTGTCGTGAAGCAGCAGTGGCCTAGAGCGATTGACCAATCTTGGTTGTTTAGCAGCTAGTTCTTCCTTCATGGTTTGCAGTTGCTGACAATAGATATCTGCCGTAATCGTTTGGCCAGATTTTAGAAAGCTGTAGTGAACGACACCGGCGCTAGTCCACCGTTTTCGTTTAGGGCAGGATTTGGCTGGGTCTCCAGGGTTCAGCCATTGCGACGAGCGCTTCTAATTATCGTACAGTATCCACTTTTCACCACAGGTAATGATTCGATTTAAAATCCCTTCATTATTGTGTCGGTTGAGCAAAGTAACACAGCAGTCGACGCGTGTTTGCAAGTTCGATTCACTCAATTCATGAGGTACCCATCGTTCAAGTTTTTTTACTTTCCCGATTTGCTTCAAGTGGATTAATACAGTTTTATCACTTACCCCGAAGCCTGCAGCTATCTTTGAAGTGCTTTGTGATGGATCCGCTTCCACTACAGCCTTTAATTTTTCATTTTCCACTTTAGTCTCCGGCCGTCCACGGGGTTGGTTCTGAAGGTCGAAATTTCCAGAACGAAAACGTTGAAACCAAAAACGTACCGTGCTTTCTTTTGCGACACCAGCGCCGTACACATCATTAATCCTTCGAGCTGTTTCTGCAGCACTGGTGCCACGGTAGAACTCGTACTCGTAAATATACCGACATTTCATATTTTCCATTGTGCGGTAATAAGCGACGCCAAAAATAAAATAATGAGGAAAAAACAAATGAATGACTGTTTTCAAAACTCAAATGTACAAGCTAAATGAATTTAAAAATTTGAATTTGGAATTCTTAAGCAAAGAGGAAATATTTCAGTTCAAAGTGGTCTTTATTAATATTATTATTTATAATCTTTGTTATCTTTAAAGCGCGACGTACACTGCAGTGAAGTGACACCTAAAATATTTTGGACACACCACCAATTCCGTGTGCTCCAGTAAAACGATTTTGATTTGTAGCGGAAATAAATAGGCGTTTACAACAATATTTTGTAACATAATCGCTTTGGGATCCAGGGTCCACTAAACACCGAATAAAATGTTGATTATCGTATTTATCTATGACTTTTATTTTTGCAGTCCCCAATAAAGTAGAATAGCGCGGGCGCTTGCAATAGTCAAGAGAGATATTACATGATGACGTAAGTGTGTTTACATTTTCCACCTTATTCGAACAGTGAGTGAAAGAAGAATTAACCTTATTTACGTTAACTGCACGGTCGTTAATCGAATGCTAGCTATATGCATTAGAGTTAGGTGACTGCACCTCTGAATGATCTATCTCTCTATACATATTGCTACTACGAAAAGCAGTCTTAACTCCATTGCGGTGCCAATTAAAATGAATTAATGAGTGGTGGCGGCGCGCGCAGCACATACACTTACGCTTCGATTTGCAAAACGAAGTCGAGTGCTTCTCACTCAAACAATTAATACAATAATTGTTTTGTTTACCAAAATCGTAACGTTGTTGCATATCTAATTTTAGAAATCGTGGACAAACATACAAGTGTTCACCATCATTTGATTAACAAAAGATACATGAATGCAAACGATCTGTATTAATAAAGGTTTTACTAATTATATTTGAAACCGGTTTGTTTCGATTATTAATGATTGTAGACAAAGTATGCGAGTTATTAAATGTGTAACATATAGCCCTATTTTGTTCGTATAATACTAATAAATAAAGGATTGGCCCCCTAAATTGCATTCGTCTTCACCTCCGAAACCAGTTACCGTGTACATCCACGAGAACAATCCGTATACGTTATTCTATTATTTTTTCTCATGCACGCAGGTTTCCTAACGATGCTTTCCTTCACCGCCGAGCTCGTGGTTAATCAGGACTTAATAAGTGAAATATGAAATTTAAAATATTAATACATGTATTACAGTTAATATGACGACCTGATAGAGCTACAAGAAGTCGACAGGTGCAGGTGCCTCAGAAAGAAACTTTATTACATTCCTTGGGGTAGGCCTATGTTCGGCAGTTGACTTGTCATTGATTGTAATGATGATGATGGTAATGATTGGAAATTAACCTCCCACAAAGACACAAATAATTAATATATGTATAGAATAGAATGAAATAGATTATAATAATTTTCATCCAATACAGATTACTACATAGTACTTATTGAAAGGCATTTTTTTTATTTACTACTGGTTCGAAAAACCTGGAAAGAACCAGTAAAAAACCCAACGGGACTTTTTATCAAACATACTTCACTTTGCAATAATTTTGTTTTTTTGTTTATACAAATTTTAAATGAGTTTTAATAGAACCAGCATGGTGGCGATCACCTCATTCCCAGGGGTTGTTTTCACTTATATATTGTTTGATATTATAATAACCCTTTTTGTAAAAAAAATCTTTAATAAAACATTTAAGCTTGTTTATTGATAAATTTTGTACATTTTCTGGGATTTTGTTGTAAAAGCGTATACATTACCCCATAAATGAATGTTTGTTCCTAGTGTTTATAGTATGAACATCTTTATTCTTATCAAAGCTATTTATGTTTTTATGTACATACATTACATTTTCATAAATATTTCTTTAAGGGACTCATTACAATTTAAGTTATAAATCGCCCGTACGGCTTCCTTTTTCAAAACAAATATGGCTTCGATGTCAGTAGTATTACCCCATGCCAAAATTCCATAAGACATCATGCTATGAAAGTAACTAAAATAAACTAATCTAGCTGTCTCAACATTGGTGACACTTCTAATCTTTCTTACAGCATATGCTGCAGAACTAAGTCCGCCTGCTAATTTAGATATATGGGGGCCCCATTGAAATTTTTTTTTATAGGATTGGGTGACAAACGAGCACACAGTCCAGCTGATGGTAAGTGGTTGCTGTGACCCATAGACATCTACATCTACCCTCAATAAAGAATCAAAATGCAGATGCGTTATCACCCGTGAGGACTAAGATGGAATGCCTCGTTTCCAGTAGTAAGGGTCTCCGGTTCTCTACACTCACCATATGAAACACAGCAGCATGAAGCTGCTATTTTACGCTGGTATCCTGTGAGAGCGTGGTCCTACCCCGGTCGAGCCGACCCATTCGTGCTAAAACTATACTACTAATATAGCTGCAGCATGGCTTTACCACGTCTAAAAGTTTCACGTCAATAGTAATACCAAGAAAACAGTGGTATCCACAAGACTCAACTCTTCCCCATTTAAGAGCACATTGGTATTTGAATGTTTAGGTATTGTAAATTTAATACATTTTGTCTTATTGCCGTTTAAGAGCAAATTGTTGGCATTAAACCAATGTGCTAATTTCGATAGAACATTATTTACATTGTCAAAATGAATTCACTGCCGTTGGAGTTTGAAAATTAAAGAGGTATCATCAGTAAATAATACTATATCGTGATTGTCCCCTACAAGATAATGTAAGTCATTAATATAGACTAGGAACAGGAATGGGCCAAGAATCGAGGCCTGAGGAACGCCCATTGATACTACTGATTCGGAGGAACCTTTACCATTGATAACGACTTTTTGAGTTCTGTTATTTAAATATGAAATAACAAGTCTAAGCGCAATATTTTTGACACCGTAATGTTGTAGTTTCCTGATTAATATCTCATGATGAACACAATCGAAAGCCTTGGAAAGGTCACAAAAATACCTAAGGTATCTTGTGAACTCTCCCAGGTCTGAACTCGTCAGTCGTCGAGCGACTCCTTGTGAAACCAAATTGATTTTTAAGAAGTAATTTATTTTTATTAAAAAAATTTTACAATTGATTTAAAATTATCTTTTCAAAATTTTTACTGAGAGTAGTACAGAAATAGGTCTAAAATTAGCGGGGTCCAATGTACTACCAGATTTAAAGAAATGTATTACTTTACTATGTTTTATTAAATTTTTATAGTTAGCAAGATGAGGTGCAATTAAATCTATTATGGACGCAATAACTGTAACGGAAATATTATGTTTGAGTAATGAATCGGTGACAGTTGGAGAAGTATTCAATGACTTTGTTGTCAAAATAGGTATATCAGTGAAATATTTCTCAAACACCCCTGCGACTTCTTGATTATTAATTTTCAATTGATAATTTGTGTTACGAGGTTTGTGTTTACCGATTATACTCCACGTCATTTTAATTTTATTTTTAGCAGGCTTAATTTTGTTGTTAATATGTAAAGATTTGGCTGTGGAGCACACTCTTTTAAACATTTTAGAATAATTTTTGACATGTTCTCTAAAAGTATCGGCAAGATTATATGATATTTCATGGTAAAGTGTAAGTTCATATAATCTTCGTCTGCTCTTATGAATTCCTACTGTCGCCCACTCATTAAATGCCTTGCGAGTGTTACTGGAGAACTTTTTAGAAGTAAATGTTTTATTAAATTCATTGCTTATAAGGGTAAATAATACTCCATATAAATGGTCTGAATTGTTCTTGTAAGAAACGATGGAATGTTTTTTACCATATTACTTCTAAATCTCCAGGCGTTTTGCATTAATCGGAACAAACACAGTTTATGTGATTCTAGTTATTTCATACAGTAGCCATAATTACCAGGATTTAATTTCACGCTTTGTTGAATAAACAATTGCTCACGCTGAATGGCATTTCTCGCGGTTATATAATATTTACATTTGAAACCCGTTCGTAAACGAATTACTCGATTCTATTCAGTGTAAAAAAGTCAAACCGTTATGTTCAACATATCATACTTATATCCAAGCTTACTTTTGAAAATGTATGAGTAACGATATTCACGCATTCGATTTCTACTACGACGATAATCTGCAAATATTATCGGCAATCGCCAACAAAGTAGAGGTCCAATTTTAATCCAACATGGACACTCAACTCTAAGGCGCTAACTGTAAATATATCCGTATCTAATGAAACGTTTCCATCCATCCAATACATCTTATAAAAGTCTACTGTTGAACATAAGCCACTCCCATAGATTGTCTCATAGGTAGGATTTTGCCATAGTTGCCACGCTTGGCATACGGGTTGGCAACCGTAGTTTATTAATATTTTGAGTAGTTATCAGGAAGATGCCGCTACCTATCTTCTGTTTTAGTTTCCTTCTGTCGCCTCTTACGACACCCATGGGACGATATGGGGTAGTGTATATTCTTACACCACCACTGCATGGTTTAATAAAACGTTTATTTAACTTTAATTATATGTATAATCGTTGGAGCGTCTGATTGTGATCGTGTAATTTCTGAACGACGACCGATTGATGTCACATTAACAAATTTATTTATTTAGTCGGGACAATGGTTTCTAGCTATACAAGCATCCGGTATGCGTATCCGGTATGGTGCTGTAGCCAAGTTATTAACACAATCTATCTACCGAAATGATTCATATTCACATATAGATGGAGATGTGTTCGAATTAGTAATAAATATTTTCAAATTAAAGTCATCGCACCAGTCACAATCAACAGTCATTTCGGCACAAATTTTGTGTTCAGCTTAAGCTGTGATTCAAATTTTGTCGTCTGTAATCTTGGTGATCAGTGTGTATTGTAACCGAAATAAACAAATTATTGATTCTTCTTTTTCTTCTTTTATATTCATTCAGCACAGAGACTATTTAGCGTTTGCTTTACCTGAGCATCCACGTTACCAGTAAATGGGTCTTAAGTTATCTACAGTCACCATACAAAACACAGTAGCATTGTTTATAATACTGTTATGATATTTTGGTTTTCTGTGAGAGTGCGGACCTCCCCTGGCATCGGGTATCGATTTTTCCCCTTCTAACCAACAAATGCTTGCTACATAATAAATGCTGCCATAATAAAGCTCCAGTTTGGAGCTCAAAATTATGTGCAATAGGACTTCCTACAAGTATATGCGAAATGATTTTATAGGAGAAGTCCAAGTCCAGCAGTAGAGAATGAATAACTAAATTTCTGTTCATCACGTAAAAAATAAATCAAATTTATAAATTTTTTGTAACATAGTAAATTAAATCCCTCTTAATTACTGATGACACCGATATACTTTATAGACTGACCCTTTATTCCCAATGATAAATAACAGAAGGGATTTTAACTTCATTCTCATGTTAAAATGCACTGACCAAATTTTTAATGAACTAATGCGTCACCTGCTTTTGATAGAGAAATTATATGTAAAAAAAAATTGTGTGAAAAATAATTTTATAATATATTAGTATATTTTACAGAAATTTTATATGTATTGTGAAATATGATAAAAACATGTTACAGAAATAACAGATTTATCACAGCCAGCCAGTGCACCCCGTATTAGTTGTATTGAGAGGGAAAAAGTTAAATACCTTATAGACTATCAACTAAACTGGTTCTCTTAAGGACGTAGTTACATTTTTGAGGTGCCCGAATTTAGATATTCGAATTGCAAGCTGACTTATGCATGCTCATATTGAAACAATTTTTCGCTATATTTTATATATTGTTCCTAACTAAACTTGATACTTGTTCAGACCAACAAGGGAAGAAAGACGCAGCGCTGCGTACATTTTAAGTGAAGCCGAAACCATGCTCAACTTCTTGACACGCACTCTCGCATACATCTGTTTTCTTTTTTTCTTTATCAGCCCGTAAAAGTTTACTAATGGAGGCACACATGGATGCACACATGGATGCACTGATTTTAAATGCATACATGTACTTATGGGAGTGCGTGTTCTTGCTATAAGGTGAGCATGGTTTCGGCTTGGTTTTTGCATCCTTGAAATGTATGCAGCGCTCCGTTTTTTTTTTTTGGTATGAGGATACTTGAAGTATTATTAATTTTACAAGTATTAGGTAAAGTTGTTGGCGAAACTTTGCAATCGCATTTGGTATCTGGCATGATAATAATGTTTATATTATTTGCAAATTTGAGAGTGGAGTGCGGGTTCAGCATTATTAAAAAATAATTTTGTATAGGACGCCACGAGCACGATGTGGGCTTGCCGCTGTTTTACCGTACGTGTACCGATTGTATGTGCATGTGTGAGTGAGGAATCTATTTTTAAAATAAAAAATAAAACATAAAAATGTAAATGTTTGCTTTTACACGTTATTTCATCGGTATGTTTTTATTCGTATGTGAGACATGATATAATGATTTTATATTTACGCGACGACTACACATTAAATGAAACTAATTTTTACGAATTCTATCGCGTTTAATTTGAAGCGTATTACAGTGCTAGTATATGTTGTTACTGATTTATGTAGAGTCAGTCATGAATAAACTTCTTGATCAAGCGCTCGTGTTTAATTCAACCTCGTAATATTACATGGCGACCCTGCCAGGCGCGTTCCGGGAACTGATAGCGTAGCGGGCGAGAAGTGCAGACCGGGCGAATTCTGTGCCTGTGCTTCAAGTTAGCTAAAATGTTTGTCGTGAATATATTATTTGACTGACGCTTACTGTGCTGGGAGTTTTGAAAGTTATAATCATGGAAAAATCACTAAAACTGAAGATAGGAAATTATTATATCTCAAAATGCATCAGGAGGAAATAATAGTGTTATCTGAACAAGAAAATCACGTCAAGATAAACAATATACTGATTACGTTTTTGTGTTGATGGCGATTGCCATACTTACAATCATTTACCTAAAACCAAGGAGAGGCATAAGAAGTGGATAGAACAGCGAGTGAATTACGAATTTTGAGAAAAGTACGAAGCTGTTTGTCTGGGCGCTGGGAGCAGGAACCAGTGCGTGAAGAAGGAGTCGTTTAAGTGTTCGTGAGCTGGTAATAAATATGTGCTATATGTAGCGTGTTCTGTGCTGCAGTGTTATTTTAGTTTAAAAATATATATAATATAGACATTAACGATAGTTTTAGAATTAGAAATATGAATTTTATCTATCAATAACAATTGTTTAAACTAAAAATAAAAATATAAGTAAATCAATGTAATATCGAACACACGATTCGTGGAATTACGGCCCATGTGCAACCCATTGGTGCAACTCAGTTTTTTTTATGTGCTCGGTCGTATGACAGTGTTTCGATTTATAATAAAATTAAAACGAAGTGAATGAAATATGACGCGGTGTTACATATTTCGTTGCGTGTATTAGGCTGAAAAGTTAATAGAATTATATGAAAATTTATTAAAATACGTCAATATCTAACAAAAAGGCCAGAGCAGATATAAAGGGTCAGTTGTGTCCAAAAATTACTAGAGGCCGAAACATTGTTAAAAGATAGCGAGCTATTATTTTCTAATTTAAGTCGTCAAGGTAAACAATCGAAATTAATTTAATTACTAGTACATATAAAAAGTTTGCTTTTATATTCTGAAATATCTCAATTGTGTACTTTGCCTAGTTGTAAAATAAGTTTAGAAACAATGGATTTTGATATTAAAACAGCGTGTGGGTTGATACCTATTTTAGATAATAAGGAGGATACTACGAAACGATTGATTGATGCAGTGGAAATGTATGCAGATATGCTTAACGAGGCAGGAAAAATTTATTAATTAAATTTGTGTTAAAAGAGATTATCAGAAACGCTAAGCTACGCGTTGCTGATAATTATGTGTCAGTTAGTAGTATGATTAAAGATTTTAGGAAAACTATTGACAAAAGTTTTACACGGCTATACATAAACAAATTCAGTCCTTGAACCAGGGATTTAGATCAGTTGATGAATACGGGTCTCAACTCGAAAGACTGCTAACAGAGTTAACTATTTCACAGGCTGAGGGCGACGCAACAAAATGCAGTCCTTAAACCTATTAATGAAAAATGGTCTAAAAGTTTACAGATGGTCTTAAAGTGAAAAGCTCAGCACAATCATCGCAGCCCGCAACTACTCCTTGCTCAAGGACGCGATCCAGGCGGCTGGGACGAGTCCACACCATCGTCGTCCAGTTCCGGGTCTGCTGAGGTGATGAAGATGACTAGAGGTAGGTTCGTTAACCGTTTTCTAGATCTCAAGGACAAAACAGGGCCGTGGGCGTCTAAATTACGGCACCAGTAGGAGTAATTATCAAAATAATTATAGTAATTATTCAAATAGATATCAGAGATTTTCAAGGCCTTTTCAATATTCTGTAGAGGACAGTCCCACAGATCAAATTATCATTATAATAGACGTGGCAACCAGGATTTTTACAATAAAATGTTTTTGCAGCTCGAAGTAACGACAACAAAGAACGAGCTGGTGAAAATATGGAGCAAAACCTAATGAGATAGACAACAATCAGTTTTTCGTTCTCAATAATTTCATTTTTCATGTAGAGGTAACCTAAGTTTGTAAATTTTCACATTCATGGTATGAAACTTGTGTTATTGATAGATACTGGAGCATCCATTTCGGTTATTAAGGAAGAAGTACTTCCAAGATCAGCATGTGTTCTTAAAGATAATTTGGTTGTTAATGGAATTGAGGCAAGATATGTTCTTCCGGATATGTAGAGATCGACATTTATGCTTCTAGAGACAATAAATTCCATAACAAATTTCACATTTTCAAAATTTACCTATAACCGTCGATGGAATATTAGGATTAGACTTTATGAACAAGTACGGAGCCAATATTGATTTAAACAAAAATTTACTAACGTTACGGATAGGACGAGAGAATTGTGTTTTGCCAATTTATGACAAACCTGATTACAGTAATACATTATTAATACCGCCTCGAAGTGAATCAATTCATTTTGTGTATTTGGATACGGAAGCAAAAAGGCGATTGTTTTGTTAGCGCAAAGGAAATAATGAAGTTTTTTGGCAGGTACTATTGTTCGACAAAAAATAAAAGAGTCCCAATAAAGATTTTAAATACTAGGAAGAAGAAGTAAATTTGAATAATTTCATATTAAACGTAGAACTTTAGATGATTTTAACGCTTTCAAATTTGCCAAAACAAAAGTAGTTCAGAAAGATGTGATATCTTATTATCTTTATTAGAATTGAAGCATTTGAATGAAGAAGAAAAGCAATCTATAGAAAAAATTTGCTCAAATATCAGAAGTTTTCTTTTACCCAACGATAAGTTAGAAACTACAAATATTTAGAACAAACTATACAACTGAAAGATAACATCAATCCTATTTACACGAAACCATACTGTTTACCCAAGCTTTAAAGCCCGAAATAAATAAACAGATAAAAAAGATGCTTAGAGATGATATTATAGAAGAATCTACTAGTGAATGGTCTAGTCCCATACTACTAGTTCCCAAAAAATCTGATGGTTGTCAAAAATGGCGTTTAGTAATTGATTTTCGAAAACTAAATGAAAATATAGTAGATGATAATTTCGCTGCCGAACATCACTGATATTCTTGATTCATTATCAGGCTCATATATTTTACCCATTTAGATTTACAACAAGGCTATTATCAGGTGAAACTGGCACCAGAAAGCCGAAAGTATACTGCATTTTCGACTAGTACAGGACATTATCAATTAAAACGTCTACCAATGGGGCTCAAAACTTCTTGTAGTGCTTTTAGTAGAGTCATGTCAATTGCTATGTCAGGATTAACTTTCGAGAAGTGTTTTATTTATTTGGACGATCTAATAATTTTGGAAGATCCTTAACTATTCACAACCAAAATCTAGTAGATGTTTTCGAAAGACTGAGAAAATTTAAAACTGAATCCTACTATGAATTTCTAAAGAAGGAAATTTCTGTCTTGGTCATTTAGTGTCTGCCAACGGTGTCTCACCTGATCCAGAAAAGACCCGAATTTTGGAGCATTATCCTGTCCTCAAAATGTAGACGAAGTAAGAAGGTTTGTTGCATTTGCAACTACTATAGGAAATTGTACCTCTTTTGCAACAATTACTATGCCTTTAAATAGTTTACTCAAGAAAGACGCACCATTTGTTTGGTCTTCAGAGTGTCAGAACGCATTTAATTTTCTAAAAATCATTAATAACACACCCCAATACTTCAATATCCTGATTTTTCTGAATCAAATGAATTCGTTTTGCAAACAGATGCGTCTGATGTAGCTGTAGGAGCAGTTTTGTGTAACAAAAATATGAAACCAATCATGTACACTAGTAGGCCATTAAATAAAGCAGAAAAATTACCCAGTTATCCAAAAGGAATTAACAGCAATTGTGTGGGCAGTAAAATATTTTAGACCATACCTATTTGGCAGGATTTACCATAATGACAGACCACAAACCTTTGATTTACTTTATTTGGAATGAAAGATCCGTCTAGTCGGTTGATAAAGTTTCGATTAATTCTAGAAGAATATGATTTTAAATATGTTATGTGAAGGGTAAAGACAATGTTGTGGCGGATGCACTGTCTAGAATTTGTATAACGTCGAGTGAGTTAAAGAATATGAAAGAAAGTCTTAGCTGTGACAACTAGAGCGCAAAAGAGAAGAATGGAAGAGGATGTAAACAGGAAAGGGGTTGTGATTAATAATGACACTGACGGTGGCCTGATCAACCACGAGTCGTGGAATTATTAAGACAACTGTATGATTCTATTGAAATGAAACTTGTGAAAGGAGATATTATAAAAGGATTTAAAAAAGAGACTTAGTCAAGGAAGAACGAGATTGTTTTAATTTTGTGCCAAGCAAATGTTATTGTGTATAAACCTTGAATTTAGATTGCTCTTCTCGCGAGCCGAATTTGCAACTAAATTAAAAGAGTTTTGTGAGATAAAAGTAAAAGAACTATGCATAGTAAAAGATGATAAAATGAAGAATTTATAAAAGGTTTATGTAGTGAAATTAAGACATTAAATGAGGACCGGTCCTCGAATATGTGTTCTGAAAGGAATTAAAAGAATTTACGACAATAAAGAAAACAATTCATTTTGAATGATTATCATTTGCTACCTACCAGTGGGCATGCTGGAATGAATAGGATGGCTAATAACATAAAAAGGAGATATTATTATGGCCAGGATTAGATGCCGATGTTCGAAAATTTATAAGGAATGTAAAATGTGTCAGAAATGAAATATAGTAGGTATACCAAACAACCAATGACTATAACTACTACGGCGTCGACTGCGTTTGAGAAAGTTTTTCTTCTCTTGTGGGTCCTTGGACAAGGATGAGTATGGTAATTGCTATATTTTAACGCTCCAATGTGAATTAACAAAATATATAGAGGCATACCCATTACCCAATAAAGAAACACTTACTGTGGCAAAAGCTTTTGTAAATAATTTTATCCTAAGATTCGGTATACCTAGTTCCTTAGCTACTGATAGGGAACTGAATTTGTTTCTCAAGTGATGGAACAGGTGTGTAGCTTATTAAATATAGAAAAGTTGACGTCAACTGCATATCACCATCAATCAATTGGTTCGCTTGAGATTGCCTGCATTTAGGGTCATTTTTAAGAACTTATAGCACCAATATGGGCTATTCATGGTCTCATTGGATTCCATTCTGGTGTTTTAGTTATAATACTGTGTAAACACTCAAACAAAATACACCATTCGAACTTGTATTTGGCAGGCCATGTCGTTTGCCTAATAATTTGAAACAAGACGTGGTGGAACCACTTTATAATTCTGATAATTATTGTTTAGATTTAAAATATAAGTTACAGGTAGCTTTAAGAGATGCAAGACATAATTTAATAGCTTGTAAAGAAATAAGAAAAACAAATATGATAAAACATGTAATCCTGTATTCTATGATAAGGATGAACTTATTTTAATTAAAAATGAATGTGCTCGTAAATTAGATTGTATTTTGATGGACCTTTAAAGTCTTAGAAGATTTAGGAACAAATGTTAAGATTTTTAGAAATAATAAAGTAGATATAGTGCATAAGGATAGAACAAAAAGGTTCGTTGAGTAAGCAATGTTTAAAAAAAATATTTTATAAAATATTAGTTTGTGCTATGTATTAAGTATGCTGAACTTTTTCTCTTTTTTATCCACCCCGAGGTGAAGTAGTATTACAGTGCTAGTATATGTTAAGTTACTGATTTATAGAGTCAGTCATGAATAAACTTTGATCAAGCGCTCGTGTTTAATTCAACCTCGTAATATTACAAATTTAACTTTTTCATTCCCTAAATTGAAGTGGGAATTAAAAAATTAAATTAAACGCGATAGAATCCGTAAAAATTAGTTTCATTTAATGAGCTATGATATCTTAGATTCATATATCTCGTGTCAACTAGCTCTGGAGGTAAGCAGTTATTGTAGAATTTTAGTAAAAGTCCCTTCACGTTTTCCTTCCAGAACTGGTCGTCTCTTTTTATGAATTCAAATTTAATTTTACCTTAGCCTATCCACAGGCAATATACATATATTTTAACCAGTTCGTAATTGGCCCTGAACTTGGTAGCACCATTTGCTTTTTGTGTTAACTGTGAAAACGTCAGATTTATACAACCAAAAGTCAATTTTCTTTTGTTTCATTGCTTTTTCGGGTTCCATATTATAATCGAATCAAGGGAATTTCACTTCTAAAGAACCAAATTCATATTTACCGTCTCGACTAGCACCCAGAAATTAATATTTGTGGTATATTTGTAAACTAGTCATGAATGTTAACATTTAAAGCCCCTTATTATTCTCGGGATGCTTTACGCTCGTTGTTCTTGCTATTTTTTAGAGATGGCACATTGCTCAAATCGTAACCACACAGTAATTGCTTAACAATGAGAGCACACTTGGTATTTTCAAGCCGCTTGCAATGTCTGGCCAACCGTGAAGCTGTCAACTTTTCTTCTAGTTTTCAAGAGCGAGTTTGCACTGTGTAAAACAATGCTTCTTTCAATAAAGTTTTTCTGTTCTGGTGACTTCACGAACTCTAATATAAGTTCAAGTATTTATAAGTATAGGTCCGTGGCCTGCCAAAGACCTTTTAACTGTTGAACCCACAACATTTCTTGAATGACATATGATCTGGTGGTTCAATTCCTTTGTTTCCTGATCGGGAACATGTGACAGAATACAAATTTTTCAACCCACAGTACAGGACTTCTTTACTGTGCTGGTCACCAATTGTCGTAGCGTTAGAGGAAGCATCGTAGCTTATGCCCTATGAACGTTTACTTAACATGCGTCTGCAATTACGACTATCATTGGTGTTCCTTGAGACGACATATTTCCGATGAGTTTTACATGCTCCACCTGTTCTTTCCTAGCATTTACCATACGATGCTCCGCCGCTTGTTCCCACCATTGGCAAACTTAATTACGCGGTGCTTCATACAACCGCAGATGTACGGTGAGATGTCTCCATAGGCAAGAACAATATGAAGCTGGGTATATCCAGCACCAGTAGATATAATTCCTGCTATAACTTCCTGAGCGGAACCAGGGCTCCAAAGTCTTTGCCAGAGATCTGTCTGCCAGAAAGAGCCAACTGTCGAAGCTGAATACCGAGTGTGGCAGCGTCATTTCCGGGACACCTGAGATTTTGGTTTTGAGTTTGGTCTATGGGCAGCTGTACACATCATCGTTGGAGCCACACGCAAGTGTGAGTAACGATCCAAGAGCAAGTCTTATCCGACACTATTCCGATGATATTTCGGACGTCAGTCTAGAGATTAGAATGGCGCTCCAGCACCTTAAAAACGGCAAGGCCCCAGGCGAGGATGGAATTACAGCGGAGCTTCTGAAAGCGGGTGGAAAACCGGTACTTGTAGTCCTTCAAAAGCTCTTTAATTCCGTCCTCCATGGTGGCACTACACCGGAGGCGTGGAGCAGAAGTGCGGTGGTCTTGTTCTTTAAGAAAGGCGACAACGCTCTCTTGAAGAACTACTGACCGATTTCTTTTCTGAGCCGCGTCTACGTGCTGTTTTCGAGAGTCATTACGAATCGTCTCGCATGCAGACTCGACCACTTCCAGCCTCCCGAACAAGCCGGAGCCCAAAAGGCTTTAGCATCATAGACCATATATACCCTTCGGCAAATTGTACAGAAGTCCGAAGAGTACAATTTGCCACTATGTGTGGCGTATGTGACTATGAGAAAGCCTTTGATTCCGTCGAAATTTGGGTGCTGTAGTCCTTCAGCGTTGCCAATTGGACTGTCGGTATATCGAGGTGCTGAAGTGTTTTGTACAGTAGGGCCGATGGCTATCCGAGTACAGAACCAGAGTACGAAACCTATCCAACTGCAGATAGGTGTAAGACAGGGTGACGTAATATCCCCGAAACTCTTCACCGCTGTATTGGAAGACGTTTTCAAGCTACTGGACTGGAAAGGATACGGTATTAACGTCAATGGCGAGTACATCACCACCTTCGATTTGCCGACGATATAGTCCTATGGCAGAATCGCTGGAGGACCTAAGCACTATGCTCAATGACCTCAATAGTGTCTCCCAACGGATAGGTCTCAAGATGAACATGGACAAAACAAAAATCATGTTTAATGTCCATGTCACACCTATGCCGGTAGTTTTTGGGAGCACTAAGCTCGAAGTTGTTGACGAATATGTTTACCTGGGACAAATAGTCCGACTAGGTAAGTCCAACTTCGACCGAGAGGTCAATCGACGGATTCAACTCGGCTGGGCAGCGTTCGGGAGATTACCACCCATCTTCTCGTCAGGCATACCTCAAAACCTCAAAACTAAATTGTACAACCAGTGCGTGTTGCCAGTGATGACATATGGAACTGAGACGTGGTCCTTCACTGCTGGCCGTATGAGGAAGCTCAAGGTCGCTCAGCGATTAGTAGAGAGGGCTATGCTCGTTTCTCTGCATGATAAACTTAGAAATGAGGATATCCGCAGTAGAACCAGAGTAACCGACATAGCCCAAAGGATTAGTAAGCTGAAGTGGCAATGGGCCGGCCATATAGCTCGAAGAACCGACAACCGTTGGAGAAGAAAGGTTCTCGAGTGGCAGCCTTGTACCGGCAGGCGAAGTGTAGGACGTCCCCCTACTAGATGGAGTGACGACCTGGTAAGACATGCAGGAAGTCGATGGATGCAGGTGGCTAGGGACCGTGCTTTGTGGCATTCCGTGGGGGAGGCCTATGTTCAGCAGTGGACTTGTGAAGGACTGTGATGATGATGATGATGATGATAACTTCCTGATGTATGCCCATTTTATCATCGTCTTAGAGCATTTCTCGAGCTTTAAATTCTCAACAGACCGTTTGCAAAGAAGTGTATAATTTTAATGAAGGCCAGCCCTTTTTTATTTATTAATACTGCTACTCAAGAAATTTCGATCAATCTCCTATCTTTTGGCTTACATTCTTTAACTGCACATTTTTGCTCTTGTAGTTAAAAAAAAACAACATTAGTACTTAAAGTAAAATAACAAAACAGAATCTCATTACGTTTAACCTTTTCTGTTCTTATCTCATCAGCACTTGATATTTTCTTACTTTGCCTGAAGTTAAACCATAAACTAGTAAGTACACAAACCTTGTTATTTATGTGTAATCATGCATAACTAACTAGCTCGTATAAGATCAATTTACCAAACTTTTAAATAAGTGCTCTTAATTTTTTCGTTTTCTTTTATTTGCTAAAATAGCTTGGTTTTATTTCCCATTACGTCTGAATCATAATTTGTTGTCACTCTAAAATAAATATTGTCGACCATTAAAAATAATAATAAAATATTTTACTTTATGAAGGACTAAGACATGTCGATAACACTATAATAGTGCACTATTCGCGTATGCACGGCAAACGTCAGGTAGAGCGCCGAGCAACGTGACCTCTCCCTGAGAAGCCTAGCGGCTTTCTAATTTGAATAGATCCAAATGCGGAGTTTTATTGTGGTTTTATAGTAATATTAAAATATTTATAGAAAAATAGTAAAGCTATTTTATTTTTAAACTTAGAGGGTAAAGGTTAAAAAATATGTTCTTCTAACATATTAAGCTATTATTTTATTAAATCAAGTAACATAAATTGGTGAAGTAAATCGTTTTATCCACAGCATTTTCATAAAAATTGCACTTGGTTTGAATTTTTAATTTCTGATATATATAACCCAAATCAAAATATTTTTCGAGTTACTATTTTTCTTGGGGTTTGTCAAATTGATTGTATTTTTTTGTATCGTAAAATTATCAGCCATTTCAGTTATTTTAAACTTTGAAATTGAAGCTAAAAGGGAAATTAAGAAAACCTCTGTTTAGTTTTTTTGATAGCATCCACAAATACAGTATTAATATAAAAATATCTTATATCTATTTAGATTTCTTTTTATAGGATAAGGGTGACAAGCGAGCACATAGTCCACCTGATGGTAAGTGGTTGCTGCGGACCATAGACATCTACATCTATCATCGTTTGCGATTCAAAATGTAGATGCGTCGCCTATATTCTATAAAAAAAAATTAATATCCATCAAGCCGTTTAGGATACAAAGCATCCCAAAGAAATAGACATACATACATACACTCGAAAAACATTACCCTCCTATTGGGGCAGTTGGGTAAAAAGGTGATTCGTTTCTCTTATACACGATGTAAACCACAATTTAAACGCAAGGAATGTTTTAAGTTAAAGTTGGTTGATAGATTAAAAGGTGTGTTCTAAGAGCAATTAGTTTGAATTGATGTAGCATAGAGGATCTTTTCTGCTCCAAAAGTTTCTCGAAATTAAGAGACCTATGCTAGTTGAATGTTGGATATCAATAGTCTATAAACTTTTTATTTTTATATTATTAACAAATATTACGAAGAAACTTATCCTTTTTCAATATTACATTATGAAATATTAAAATAAACTTTGATCTATGAGGCAACGAGGAGAGGTACAATCATGGAGAAGTTAACTCGACTTAGTCTCATTTTATACTCCCATTGTAAAAGTTGCTGAAACTGGACCATTAACATTTACGTCGACAACTTCAAATGATAATAAAGTTTATTTACGAACCATTGTTAAATTCAAATTGTATCCAATTTAACTTTAAAACAAAGTTTTGTGTAATAATAACTAATATTAACTCGTTAAGGGTAATTGTTTTATGTGAACAATTGATATGTAGATGAAATGAAATATGCATTTATTTTTTGTAGACATATGTAGACTCATTATGATCATATATTACTGAATACTAAAAATATCTGAATGCAATGCACCCTGCATGACTGACAAACATAAATGGGTATGTCCGAATTATAGGAGACCATACATTTCAATATCGTCATCATCATTACAGCCCATCACAAATCCTCTGCTGAATATAGGCCTCCCCCAAGGAGTACCACAAAGCATGGTTCTGAGCTACCTGTATCCATCGGCTTCCTGCCTTTCTTACCAGGACCTGGTAAGAAAGGCAGGAAGCCGACGCTCCATCTTGTGGGGAGCCGCTCAACACTTCGCTTAACAGTAAGATGCTGTTACTCGAAAACCTTACCTTCTCATCATCATCATCATCATCATCATTACAGCCCTTCACAAGTCCACTGCTGAACATAGGCCTCCCCCACGGAATGCCACAAAGCACGGTCCCGAGCCACCTGCATCCATTGACTTCCTGCATGTCTTACCAGGTCGTCACTCTAGTGGGGGGACGCCCTACACTTCGCCTGCCGGTACGAGGCTGCCACTCGAGAACCTTTGTTCCCCATCGGTTGTCGGTTCTTTCGCTATATGGCCGGCCCATTGCCACTTCAGCTTACTAATCCTTTGGGCTATGTCGGTTACTCTGGTTGTACTGCGGATATCCTCATTTCTAAGTTTATCACGCAGAGAAACCCTGAGCATAGCCTCTCCATAGCTCGCTGAGCGACCTTGAGCTTCCTCCGGCCAGCAGTGAAGGACCACGTCTCAGTTCCGTATGTCATCACTAGCAACAGGCACTGGTTGTACAATTTAGTTTTGAGGTTTTGAGGTATGCCTGACGAGAAGATGGGTCGTAATCTACCGAACGCTGCCCAGCCGACTTGAATCTTACCTTCTCAGCAGTAGCTTCTTCAGCAGCTTACTGATCCGTTATGATATATCGGTTATTCTTGTTCTACTGCGAATATCTTTAGTATTAGGAAAAGAAACTCCGAGCATAGACTTCTCCATAGCTCGTTGAGAGACTCCATACGCGCATTCATGTATTTCTTGCTCATCCTACTCATGATACGTGCAAATACAACACTGTTGTGGATTAGGTACTTGTTATTAATTCTGAAATAAAATACATACGCACTGCAGCGGCGTGGCAAACAAATTGCTCCATAACTCTCTCTTGAAATAAGAGGAGGCCTGTGCTCAGCAGTAGGTCGTATATAGGCTGTGTACTTTGTTTTAATTTTTAATTATAAGTTACTTTGTGGTGGCGATGTAAAAAAATATTCTGTTCCGTCTTAATAAACGTCTTAAAAAGAAAAAAATTCAAAAGTTCCAAAATGTTATTTTAAATTTACTAATAGAATATCTTGAAAGATCTTTGTGCCCGCCTACCATGGGTCGCAAGTGTTTTCATTATACGAGTATATATCGCTTTTTATATCAACCACAGATTAAGACTGTGTGATGTAGATAAAATAACCTATGCCGCTACACAGTTGAAAAAATTAAGTTTGATTTTCATCTGAATCCGTTAAGAAATATAGAAAGTTATAGAAAATTGATGCTAACACTCATTTTTCTCTACCCTAACATAAATTTCTCACCTCACTTTAACTTATTACGTACGTAACATAAGTTCCTACATACTGACTGACCCGGGCGTCGCCAATAGCACCTAAACAATAAAAGGGTTTGATATATTAGCTAACTTAGCACATTGCTACCATCTGTTACTCGAGTACCACGTTCAAAATCATGTATTGGTCTTTTGAACTAACCAATAATTATGTTCGTATTTGTCATTTTGTGTAGTTAATTATATTCTTTAACTACACAAAATGTAAAGAAAATAATGAGAAATATTTTGTACCTAAATTAATTGCCTCAAATTTCAACTATTTTTTAAAGTATAAAGTTGTCGTTTTAATGGAGTAGCCCACTTTGAATTGAAATTAAACCTGCATGATCCAATTTTCGTTATTAAAACTTTTTAATGCAAAACTTTTACACTCCAAACTCAATTATTTTATAACATTCTATTATTTTACTTTTTTTATTCGGTATTTAAGTTAATCATTCGTGTTCCGACGTGATACTAACGCAATCGTTGCTGCGTTTGGAGAGGATACGACTATCGAACGCACTGTGCATTTTTAGTTGAATCGGTTTTGTAGTGGAAACTCTGACTTGAAGAATGAACCTCAAGGAAAACCAGACACTAAGGTAAATAATGATTAATTACCACGAAACTAAAAAGTCGTGGGTTCGAATCCACCAAGATAGTAATTGATTACTATCGTAATTCGCTTCTAGTATAAGTATTTTACGCTTAGTTAGAGTGATTAAAGGGAGAATTAGTAGTGTTTGTAACACTGAAAATACTGTCAGCCGTAGGACCGCAAAGCATAAGTGAAAACCTCTTAACTTCTCATACTTGTAAACATTATTTTTGGGTTGTAAATAAATATTATTTTAGAAAGTTTTTTTTTAGAAATTATTTTTATCAACATATAATATAGTAATAAAATTTTCATTTATGCGCAGCTTTACATGAAAAAGAATGATTATTATCTATATAATACAAACAAATTTATAAATAAATATTAATTTTATAAAATTTAATCACTTGGATTTTCAACATTACTTTCATCAATTTTATGTATCTGAGCGTGACGGTCACGCGAGTTCAGTGCTTTTTCCCCGTCCCAAAAGTGCCCGACGTGCCTAAAGAAGTTTTCACTTTAATTTTCACTTAAAAAAATATACAAACAGATCTTTATTAAAGAACCAAGGAATTAGCGTCATGGTTTGACTTTATTTTACCCATAATATTGATTTATTGGCACCTATGTAATTGGTAAAATAAATAAAAAACTCGAAAATAATGGGTACTTCATAGAGGAACTTGTTTTAAAGCTTTCCTTGCTTCAATAAATAGGTACATAAATTAAAAGATTTTGGACAGATCTGTGACATGTGATAAAAAGTAGATTCTCTACGATAATCGCAAGCGATAAACGCAATGACTGAACAAAGTTCAAGTACTGGAACAATGTCTCAAAGCGAAGCTCAACCATAGAAAAATAGTGGTAACTGTTTGGTACCACTTCATAGTGTAATTCACTTTAGACGTTTCATATACTCGCCAGACCTAGCCACAACTATTTTTTGCGCAATTCGGACAGTTTCCGACAAGGAAAACATTTTTTTTTATCAGGACGCGGTACAAAATGCCTTCATAGACCTTGTCTAAATCTCCAGAGCACAGAATAAATAATAGTACTATGTACAGAAGTACTCTTCTTTGTTGTTGCCTACTTGCCGATGTTTAATAGCCTACATAATTGTTATTAATTAGATAAATCACGCACGCAAGCTAAATTAAACTTTATCGCTGCGCGCGAGTGTATTTTCTATGATAAACATATAAATTACAATAAACTTATACAACCATTTTATCCTATAACTAAATATGCTAAACAATAAACAAAAACTATTGAAACACGTATTTACAAAAAAGTCTATTTACGTAAACAGTGTTAAAAACTTTGAAATTCACTATTTAAAAAACTTATAGTTCGTCACTTGACTAAAACGCGATAGCCCTAACTTTGTAACCTGGGGTTCTGCGCGATTGTATGTATTTATATCACGCACGTAGCAAGAGTGACAGAGGCCTGCCAGAGTTCTATCGCAAAGACAATAATGATTTTCCAACGAGATGACTGAAATGTATAAATAATGGGGGTAAATACTTTTTAAATATATATCTTTTCTTAAAACAAAGGTGTTTGAATTTTTCAATATAAAACGGCAATTTCACACTTTAACCCCTAATTTTAATAGTAATAAATCTCAAAACTTTCTCATATAATATGGAAAAGATACAAAAATAGTTTATCTTTATAACATAGCTGAACAGAAAACCGATACTTTGCTTCCGAAGAATATTTGCATTCTCATCATTGAACGTTCGGCTCTGAAAAATTTATGTCCATTATCGCCATTCTACTAACATGGATTGGGAATACACTAGATATTTCCTTCGATATATATTCCGGAAAGCGACTCTTTAACTGCACTCCTGTCTCCATCTGACATAGCGAATTTATGTTTTACAATGAGAAATATATGGTGTGTGAATTGGAGGGAATATAAAAGTGAATATAAACGAGTTTGAAGTTTGCTGTCATATTTTTATTCGAATACTCTTTAAATTTTATATTGGAATTATATCGAACACATATTATATTGTGCTATTTATGTATATAAAACGCTTCCACTATCCTTTACACATACTATCTTACTGCAGAGACAATGCAAAAAAGGGGCAGCAAAGAATCTTGGGAAAGTAATATATCTGATATTACAAGATTTACGTTTCAGTATAAAGAACTTAGCATATTTCGTTATTGTTTTTTTTCTATACTAGCCTGTTTAAATCCATTACTTGATATGACATTCTTAAGTTGTAGCAACTAAAGACATGTAACCTTGATAGGTTTAATCAGCCGTTACCTTCGTCACTAACAATTCCCATCACCAGCCTCCATAACTCTAAAATAACCCAACTTCCCTTATCCCTCGTAGTATCAACATCAGCTTTGGTCTATACGAAAGCTGATGTTGATACTACGAGGGATACTTAACCGTTCATACAGTCCATATTATTACATACTAGCTTTTTCCCACGGCTTCACTCACATGGACTTTGTTTACCAACATCATTATTATTCCATGCCAAAATTTGCAAAACGGAACACTTATGGAATCACCTTGATGCTTGTTTGTATTTCACGACTAGCTTACATAGATGACTGAAATTTAACGTACCGTGAAACCTGCCAACTTTGCCATTTTTGGAAGGACTTAAAAGTTTAGGACCAATTTTCCAACATAAAAGGTACACTCAGACTGGGCGTCAATGTTAAAAGTGACACTATATTCTTCATAGATTTGGTATTTATTAGTTAAAGTTAAGTTAAAGTTAAAGTTACAGCCTATATACGTCCCACTGCTGAGCACAGGCCTCCCCTCATTTCTGAGAGGGTTTTAGGGCAAGGAAGTGTCCGCCGCGCTGTCCCAATGCGTGTTGGCGAACTTCACATGTCTTCAAAATATTTTTTTTATTTTATTAGTATGGTATTTATTAGTGATTTAAACAAATACTAACATTAAATGGACAAAATACTCAAAAATAGAAAATGGCAAAGTTAACCTCACTTTGTGGCAACTTTGCTATCAGGGCTTATAATGAAAATAATAGGATTTGACTTCAAGGTAGAAGATAAGCTTACCTCATAATATAGTACACAACACACAGAGTTATGATTTGCTCCTTTAATTGCAAATAGCAGTTTGCGCTTGAGGGCAAAGTTGCCCTCTCATTTTTCAATTTTTCATATAAACTTCAAAATATGTGTCAGGGTTGTCAAAAATACTTGATTACGTACTTTACTTAATTTTTTACTTTGATAAAAAAGTAAAACTTCTTTATCAAAGTATTGAAGAAATTTAGTACGGTTTTTAAAAAAAATTACGTTTTCTTGTAACGCCTATTTTTGCGTAAGCCTTATTTATCCTACTTATGTAAAATATATAATTTAAAATTAAAATTTTGTATAACCAACTTCAATATAAATTATTAAGAATAACTCCAAAACTGTTTGTCAGACCTTATTCAAATTTATATGAAACCACATGAGAAGCACCAGCTTTCAAATAAAAAAGAATCATCGAAATCGGTTCACCCAGAAAAAGGTTATGAAGTAACACAGATAAAAAAATAAAAAAACATAGAGTCGAATTGAGTACCTCCTCCTTTTTGAAGTCGGTAGAAAATAAAAGAAGAATGATATTTGGTAAAGAAGTTTCACATTGTATAATGTACACAATTACATGCAACTTTTTTTTTATTTAAATCATGTCACAATAACTTCTTAGGCATAAATCTAAAAAAAATATCAAACAGAAATACTCTCGTCTAAAATTAAAAACCTAATTGGTGCAATAATAATCCTAAATTAATTATAGTAAATATCAAAAATAAAGCTTATCACAATCATTTTAACAAGTATTCGTTTTTTTATTAGTAATCATTATCATTTTATTACAGTAATCAGTAAAAAAAATAATTGTAATCAACCTTAATATTGTTTTCCCACAAAAGCAAAACATTCATAATCATTAAAAACTGATACTGTTCTTTGTGCAAATTAATATCAACTTTACTTTTGTTAAAGTTGAATCGATTGACAACTCATTAAGTAAAATCCGTCTAATAGGCTGCTACGGTAAAACATCTATACAAATATACATACCTAGAATGTCGTCATAGAATCCCTTCTTTGAATCGCCGTAATCGGTTAAAAATATAGGTTGAAAGTGACAACCCTTGCTTGTAGCAAAAAATGGGAAAGTAACCGTCACATCATGGCATCACTAGTATGGTAACTTTGCCAAGTCAGTTTTATAGATAAATATTTAAAGCACCATGTTAGAAATGAAATATTATATTTCCTAACCATTAATACTACCTTATTACAATGATATAGATCAGCACTGAACAAAGATGTTACGTCGTCGGCACAATTCCACGTTAAAATAAAATGCCAAAATTAACTCTCACGCATATATGGCAATATCCAGAACAATGCTTTTAATTAGTTATTAAATTTTCATCCAAAAAATGGCATATCTCGAAAAAACGTAACGTTGTCCATGTTAATCGTAATTTTGTACCTGTACCTATTGCCAAACTTGACTTTAATAAAAATATGTCGTAACTGAAATTCAGCTACGTGAGATTAACTGGTCTATTGATTGATAAAGTAATCCGTTTTTAGAAAGGAAAATAGGAAACTAAAACGATAATCGTATGGGGTGTCATATTTAAGCCTTTTTAAGCACCATTTCAAAAATATATGAAGCATTACTCTCTCATATTTATTCGAAACAATGTTTCAAAATTGCAAGAATTAATACAAAAGTCTCAAAATCCTCGGATATAGATATACAGCTATAGATTGAAGATTATAATTAGGTTATTTACTATTTATTCATTTACTCGTACTAGCTTTTATCCGCAATTTTGTCCGCGTAGAACATTAAAAAAACACAGATTCATTATAATTATTTGGTTTGTTGGGACAATGTTTGTCAAAGAATGATTCTGTTATAGGAATTAAGTTGAAGCTAATCTTCGCTGACATTTGGTATAATACTTTAAGAGACAGTAAAAAACTGATTTCCAGAAAAACGGTTTTATGGAAACAGGGTAGTAGCCGGTAAAGAGACAGATAAAACCAGTTTTGAATAATGCAAATAATTAAATTTGATTTAAACAAAAATTAAAAACTGTTTTGCTTACTCAGCTAAATGTGGTCACAAACAATCTATTACCGGTTCTTCCGAATGCACTTTCTTCATATATAATTTATTATAAACAAATGAAAACTCTTATAAACAAAAAAAATCTAACTTGATGCGAATTAATTTAAAAAATTAAGAATGATAACACTCAATTATTTAATGGCCTTAAAATGGTGTTTAAGTAATATATAAACACTCACGCCTGTCACCCAGAGGGTTAGGCAGAGACTATGGATTTCCATTTGACACGATCCTGACACACCTCTCTCGCCTCCTCCACATCCATATACCTACGCATACACGCTCGTCGGTTAAGGGTACTCTTAATTTGGCCCATTTTCAATATATCGCCAATTTGGTCGATAAACTTTTGCCTAGGGTGTCCATTCCCGACTCTGCATTTCACCTCTGCAACATAAATTTGCTTTGTCACTCTTTCCTCATTCATTCTTTCTACATGACCAAACTACCCAAGCATTCCTTTCTTAATCCTGGTCACAACGTCATCTTGCAAACCACACTCTTCTCTTATCACACAATTTCTCACTTTGTCATTCAAATTCAGCCCTAACATACTCCTTAATGACCGCATTTCTACAGCATTTATGCTACTCTCGTGCTTCTTCTACCACACCCAACTTTCACTAACATACATTAAAGTAGGGACTAACACAGCACTGTGAATTGCCATACGTGCCTTTTTGGACACATTCTGACTTTCCACAATAGAGTGTAGAGCCCCATTTACTCTATTTCCTGCGTTCACTCGTCGTTCTATATCCTTATCATATCTACCATCCCTGCTAAATACACATCCCAAGTACACAAACTCATTTACTTGCTCGACCAATTCCCCTTCTATTCTAATTTCACTTATTGTTTTACTTTCTTCTCTTTCGAAAACCATAACTTTCGGCTTACTTGCGTTCACTTTCATTCCCCTTCCTTTTAATGACCTGTTCATTAATGTAACCATCATTTGCAACTCAGCCGCCGACGACGCAAGTATGACTTGATCATCGGCGTACAAAAGGCATTTGACGGTTTACTCACCCATTTTTAACTCGCATTCTTCAACTTTCAAATTTTCCAAACAACTGTACATAAATAGGTTGAACAGCCACGGGGAAGCCACACAGCTCTGTCTGACACCTTTATGGATGCCAAACCAGTCCGTGTAGGCCCCGTTGATCCTGACACAAGCACTGGAGTCCCTATACAGAGACTTCATTGCCTGTATCAACCCAGCGCTCAACCCAAATGAGTTCAGTGTTTGCCATAACACATCCCTGTCCACTCTGTCATAAGCCTTTTCCAAGTCCACGAACGCACAAAAAAACCTTTTTTTGGCCAAAAACTTCACCGCGATCATGCGCATGGACAAGACCTGATCCGTACATCCCTTTCCCTTTATAAATCCCGCTTACACATCCCAAATTTTTCCATCAGTATCTTTCATAACTCTTTCTATTAGTATCTTAGCATACAGTTTTACCACAATGCTAAGAAGGCTGATACCACGTTAGTTTTTACAGTCCTACTGCGATCCTTTTCCCTTATATATTGGGACTATCACGGCTTTGCACCAGTCTCCCGGTACCCGCTTAAGTTCCCAACATAAATTAAACTGCCACCACTCCCTCTTCAGCCCTTAGCATTTCGAGTGATACTCTATCATATCCGGCTGCCTTACCTGCTTTCATACTTTTCATTGCTTTCATTATTTCATCTATGCTTATCTCTCTATCTCTTTCCTCTTCTTTCGAAATTTCTATTTTATTTAATTCAAACGTCTCATCACTCATAAACACGCTTTCAAAGTATTCTTTCCATCTCCTTAAACTTGAAACTTCGTCATTCAGAATACAGCCATTCTGGTCTCGTATAGCATTCACTCTAGGCTAATTTGAATGTCCTCTGGCAGTTCTTACGAGTTTCCAGAACATTTTAATATTTGCCTGGAAGTTATCCTATATTCTTCTATCCTAGATTCTTATCCGTTTTTTCTTGCTTTTTCCTTTCAACTACTTCCCAATATCCTTTCATAACCAAGCCTCTTCACGCCAACCCTTCCATTAAAATCTCCTAATATAACAATATTTTCATTACACTTGCATTTCATTAGCACCATCCTTACCATCTTCCAAAACTGCTCTCGGATATAAGTGGGCTTAGAAATGTCTGGGGCGTAGACCCCTAGGACAAACAACTTCTTTAAGCCCACTTTCATTCGTATCCACAGTCAGCAGGCTTACATCTCTACTTTCACATAATGACCCATTCTTTCTGAAAGGATGATACCGACTCCCTGGCATGCCCGCTCGGTCTCGTCTACACCAGACCAGTACGCGGTATACATGCCATGTGTAGTGGCATCCTTTCACTTCCGTTTCGTCTCTTTTACACATAACACATCTATTCCTCTATCATACATCATATCGCATACTTCATCCATCTTATCATTCATTGCTCCACATACATTCAGCATAGCCAGACGGGCTTCCGCAATCCACTTTTCGCCCCTCCGGGAGACAGAACGTGACGGGTGGCGATGTTTTACGCCGCTACCACACGGCGAGGAGCCAAGTCTGTTCTTTCGGCTTTGTCGCTTGTTTAGCACCACCCGGGGGACAAGTTTAGGGTGGGCCTAGGATTAGGTGGTCGAAGCCTACGGACGCGAGCGACTCATCCCCCATGTGTAAGTAAAAAAATGTTAAATGTCGAATTTGCACCAAAACTATAAGAGATAGAATAAAAGGTGTTTCTTTTTTTTTGTATAACATAGCTAAGCCAAAAACTTTTGTCGGAAACTTTTTCCTATAGTTTTTGAGACATTTCAATAAAACATTTTTAAACAGTTTTCGATTTCAAAAAATTTAAATCGAAAAAAATAAAAAAAATCGCATTGCTGTCTATCGGTGTGAAGTTTCATCACAATCGGTTCAGCCATTCCGGGGAAAAACACAGACAGGCAGGCAGACGTACGATTTTTTTTTAAATTAGCAATTAATATCATAGTAGCCTACCATTATCGTCATTTTACTAACATGAATTGGGAATACGGTAAGTATTTACTTCGATATATTATTCCGGATAGCGACTCTTTATGTGCACACCTGTCTCCATTTGACAAGGCGAATTTATGTTCTACAAATAGAAATATGTTGTGTGTACCGGAAAATATAAAATTGAAGTTTGCCATCATATTTTTATATGACATTTCATATAACACTTAAACGATATGGCTTTTTAATTATAATTTAACTATGAATATTGTATAAAAATCTTCTCCATTACTAATTAATTAATTAATTTCATGAAACATTAAATTTAATAGAAGACGTATATAATTACTGTGTATTAATTACTATTACTCTCTCATATATGAATTTATCATTCATTGTCCTAAACGAAAACGAAATAATTTTTAAACCAACACTCTCCTTATGAATCAAGGTTGAAACAAACCGTTTAGCAGCGAACGCGATAAAGAAAGCAATTTTCTAAATAGGGCTTGTAAGGCTCTCCCTAACGCAGCACAAAAATGGATTGCCGCTCTTTACGTAAAAAAGCATTTTAACTTCGTTTCTATGTAAAATCAACCTTAAAATTCAAAGCCCTACAAATGTGCCTGCAATCGTAAAACTTTCTGTTGATGAAGTTTATATTACCTAAATTGGCCACTACGTCAGTCAGGTCGTCAGGCATGTTGCATTTGCAGGTTGATTTTAATGCACAAATATTTAATAATAGACGAAGTACAAAATTCAAATAATTATATAAATTAAGTAAAACAAAAATGCAATAAAAATATAATCTTATAATATTAATTAACGGGTTAATTATTCTTAAATTTATGTATTTATTAATAGGTAAAAATACCTCACAATATTTCACTAATAAAAATGTTTCATGATAACACCATTTTTAGAATATCATATTGAAAACGATGATGATGAAATCAACTTATATTTTTTTAAATATTAGCAATGCTAATATTCCCTTTAACCATTCCTGATAAATTTAAAATACTTGTGTTAGGAGTGGTTCATTACAATAGTCGAATGGCGAATTCGAACCGTTAAGTATGTTTGTCACAGACAAGTTTTTTTAAACTAAGATAAAAAACTAACTTTTCTCATATTATTTTACGCAAATAATAAAAATGTATCACAATCATAATGTGCAGTTTTCAAAGCAGAAGTGTGAGTTTCAAAATCCGATTTTCGATGTAACTCATCACATCTTTGAGGAGTAAAATAAGAAGTTTATTTTTGATTCATCGTGTACTCAACAACTATTTGAGGCACCGTTTTAAAAATGAATTTTTCTCATTGATGTATAGTAAGGTATAGAATGAAGAAAAACTATCGAGATTATGTTATTTTTAGTAACTAAAATTATTTGCGTAAGGAATACTGACTGAGCAAAACAACTCTCAGTTTTCTTGATTTATTTTCATTTTATAAGTTCATTGCAAATAACACAAATTTAATAAATTTGTAAGACTGCTTTATAAAAAGTAAAAAAAAATCCACAAAACATTTTATTCTTTATAACTTATCATATTTTAAGTTTAAAATTTTATAAATAAAATTGCTAGTTTCCATGAAATTCTTAACTTAGATATAGTTAAAGCGAAAAAGTTACAGCAGCTTTTAAAACCAAACTCATCTTGAATATAATTATCACTGTTACAAATTAAACCCGAAAGATCTTTGATCCCGAGAATTAATGAGATCTTCCCGCCGAAGAAAAGACTTTAAAATTTGAATTGTTAATATAATTCAAATTTCTTACTGCTTAAAATACTTACTATTCCCTTACAATCCACAATTGAATACTAAATAAATTTATGGCCAAGTTATCAAACCTCTTTATAGTTATTTAAGTCTTTCCCTGCCCCATGAATCATATATAAACATTTTAATAGTTTAATATTGTGTCTATTTTGAGGACATCTTATTAATACTGTTTTAAAAACAATTTAAAGCCATCAAGTAAAAAGCAAGGAATATATTATATTATTACTACGTAACCTACGTATAAAAATTCTATCAAATTTCTATGCCACGGGGTTTAAAAAAATTTTTGGTTTCGTTTTTCATTCAAGACATTTATATTGATTGATATTTTTTTAATTATAAATGTACATTAATTTATAACATTAACATATACAATATTAAACATATTAAAAATTAATTAGCTAAGATCCGCGTAATAAAATAAAATAATGGTGTCTTACGTAGTTTGAAGAGCACCTCCCGCCCTGCCTCAATTGCGTGCACTATCCCCGTCACCACTAATCCCAGCACCACTACTCCCAACACCACTACACTAGGAAAGACACACCACTGTCGATAATACGACACGTGTTTCGCCTCTACACGCGGCATCCTCAGGTGAATTAGACTCTGCGGTGACTGACCGCTAAGTTTATCTTTAATATAATGGATTTCCGCTAAGTAACGCCTGATTCTATTAATTATATACAATATTTTTTAATAATAAAATAAAAAAACTAAAACTAAAACTTAAATGATCATAATATAGTCCTGCTACCGGCGGTGTAGTGTCAAGAACGCTAATGCGTTTCCTCGCTGAATGGCCTTTGAGTTAGAAAAGAAACAGCCTTCTTATCACCAGCGGCGTGAACCCCACGGACCAACAGTCTTTACAGCAAATAGCTTAAATATGTAGTAATCTCTCAGTGAATTAAACTAGCGCTACTAACTCATTTCAGCCGCCTCTGATACCGCCCGGCTCTAAAGCAATTACCCCTGAGATGAAAGGTTGTCTGTGTCTACGCAAGTAGCATCCCACAATAGATCTTTAAGTTTCTCCGATGAGACCAAATTCATACAATCACGTCTTCTGCCATCGTCTCTAAAAATTCCAAAAGGCTCTAAAACTATTGGAGCATTTATAGAGACAAGAATCCTTCAGATAACATAGTTCAGAAAACCATCATGAGACAACCTACCAGCACTTTCTTTACATGAAAGTCCGTGGAGCCCAATATCGTCGACGCCGCTATCACAAGAGCACTGATGAGATTGACAGAGCGCAAGCTTTCTATGTCAAGTAAAATGCCGAGATTACTTGACGGTAAAGAGTGTAACCAGTGACTAGATTAGTCGATACAGCTAGAAGGCAGGCTACGAAAATCTAATCTTTCTGCACACTCATTACCAACGGAATATCTTATTGTTTTTGTTGGTTAACTTCCAGTGGAAATATTTCGCTAGGACAGTGTTTGGCGTATCTGCACAGGTCCACTTTATTATTTAAAATTTTGTTACATAAATCACTGATCCTATACACGGAGATATGCACGGAAAAAAGGAAAGCGAGAGCGAGCAATACAACGCTAGAGAGATTTCTTACACCGATACCTCCAAATATAGGTAAAGTAGAAATTTTCCTATAGCTATTTTAAGATTAATATCAATTTCTATAAAAATAACCAGACATTTTCAGACTGGTCTCCAGCGGTGTAAGTATGTAAATCTATATACAAGAACGTTAGAGAAAGGTGTGTTTAACTTAAAAATTAATCAATATGGTTTAAAACTGATCAAATTTTGTTTTTAATTAGGTTTAATTCTATCAAAAAACAACGGGACACCTACCCGCACTGACAGTTTTATTCCTAGAGAAAATGATTGAAATTTTGAATTGATCTATCTCTGCTATAGATAAGTAATAAATAATTCAATTTTATTGCTATTTTTGAACCAAATGCCATATTTCAAAATTCTAAAAATATGAGCAAGATCATTAAGCACATCATCTCCTCTACTTCTTAGTGTACTGTCGTTGAGGTACCTGACATTGAGTTTGAATCTCAAATCTGACATAATGGGTTAAATTCCTAAACTGAAAAGAGCTGGAGCTAGTAGTTCACCCTGCTGACCGACACCAAAATCGATAATATGGTTTTTGTTAAACAAGTTTGTATTCTGACTGTAATATTACCAAACGTAATAACAAATTTCAGAGATATTGTTAGCCACTTCTTTCAACAGGTTACCCCGTCGATAGAGTTAAAAGCAGTAAATCTTTACAAGTAAATCTGCATCAGAGTTCGTTAAAAATGAACACACTGAATATACCGCCGCCTCATAACCACCTTTCGTATCAAAGCCTAGTTGAGTAGGATGAAAATTTGTCTTAAGGTTAGAGATTATGAGCCTTTAAGCTAATTTTGAAGTTAAACATCGGAATATGGAACTAACGGCAATAGGACGGATACCGTTATCCTTTTTTTTGAAGTCACATAATCTTGTCCCTTTTAAGTAAGAAATGAAATAGGGATTAACATTACCAGAAAACATAAAATTCCATAATTTTGTAAAGTCATTGAGAAGTACTTCGCCAGAGTCACCGGCAGACGCACACAAAATCTTTAAGGTGTTGACGCGTAATTCCGCCAATGCCGCTAGCAGAGCCCGCGAAAACCACTTAATTGCATCTAAAGTATGAATTGATATAGTATTTTAAATTGAAAAAATATATTATAGTGTCAATACATGAAATAACGAATTTTTATAAGTATATGTATTTACAAAAATGTTCTGTTTCCCTTTTCAGAAATGCTACTATGCAGTTTCAACCTTTCCAACAGTGGAATGGTATTTTTAAACTTTTCTATTTAGTCTGGTTATATGAAACTTATTCACCAACTCATTCACAATGAATACCTGCTACTACAGGCTGCACCTTCTTCCACGGTTTCATATATATTTGTAATAGTATGAGTGACAAACGAGTAGAAACCTTCATGTGTTCTCGACTAAGAATCAAAATGCATAGTGGTGACATCCCTGAGGACAAAGATGAAATGCCTTATTACCAATTAAAAGAGTCTCCGTTTCTCATCACTCACCATACAAAACAAAGATGCAGCATATTATCTTTTGATAACACTGGTATGATTTTTATCACCAATTTCCACTTTACTGGTTCTACTTATTGATTGTACTGTACTACACTTACTTATACCAATTCTCAATTTTAGTATATAAATTGAATATGATAAAAGATTTAGTTTAAGCATGGTGTCGGAATGATTTTCATATATTTTTTTGTTAATATTTATAAAGTTTACTGAAAAGAGTTGAATAATTAGGGTTATTTTTACTTATCACCATCAGACCACTGCTGGACTTTGCTTTGCTTTGTTTTTTACAAAAACGTATATGTTACGGCTAATGTGTGTGTAAATAATAAATTTAAAATTGGCTAGCTAAACTAAGGTTTAGTTTTAAGCGTAAGCTTGCGGTATCTTTTTCACAATACGAGTGTTGTGTCTAAACAACCTATGACATGAAAATGTAGAAGCAAATGACAACGAAAGGAAAACAAAAGAGATTAATAATTTAAATAATTTATTGTATTTATTTATTTGTTTGTTTGACGGCACTTATAACATGATAAAAAATTACACAGTTCACACACATAAAATATGATCAAATTAATTAGACTTAATAACCTAAAACATGGGAATGTTACAAAAAAAATAAACAATGTTGGTAAATAAACACTTTTTGCGATTATCCACCATTCGTCAGCAGCAAATGTATTCTACGTAAATAAATACAAGCTATGATTTGCAAAATGATTGCTTATTTAATAAACAATTATAAAACTACACATACATGGTTTAACTTGGCTGTATTCGATTCATTCATAACTAAAAGTAGGCGTTGCTGGCGTTGTTTTATATAATTCTTTTATTATTCAGCTAAGGAAATGTTAATTACAAATGAATATTTTGTCTGCCGTGTAGTGACCGCGTAAACGAATCCATTACATATCATCCCGAGGGTGACAGAGGGAAACTGCATCTTTCTGATAACAAGTCATTAATAATAATAATAGTAAATCATTCTTTCATCCGTTCTTTACAGCTCATCAAAAGTTCACTTCTAAACATTGGCCACCTCCTGTGAGGCAACATACTTGCCATAGTTGCTACTTTTGGTTGGCAGTTTTTATTTTAAATTTTATTATTAATATTGAGTTGTTATCAGGAAGGTGTCGCTACCCACCTCCTGTTTCATATGCTCCTCCTGTGCATCTATGTATATTAGTTGTAGCAGGAATGGGTCGGCTCGACCGGGGAAGGACCACGCTCTCACAGAATACCAGCGTAAAATAGCAGCTTAAGGCTGCTGTGTCTCGTATGGTGAGTGTAGAGAACCGGACATCCTTTTTACTGAAAACGAGGCATTCCATCTTAGTTCTTAGGGGTGACAACACATCTGCATTTTAATTCTTAATCGAGGATGAATGTAGATGTCTATGATCCACAGCATCCCCTTACCATCAGGTGGACTGTGTGCTCGTTTGTCACCCTTACCTTATAAAAAAAAAGAATAAATAGTCACGTACCCCAATAACAATAGATTTATTTATTGTCTATACCAATGTTAAATTGGTTATTCTAGAGTGAATCCGTACACGATCAAATTGACTTAAATAAGATACTAACAAGGGGAATTCGATCTTCGAAATTGACTTCGGGTTAGGACTTTGCAGGATTATAGTCCCTTCAAAGGTTTTTCGATTGTCAAAATAAAAAGATCCATTAGCCAGCCAATATCGAGAATTCACAAACGTGTCATATCTCTAATAGAATTTACTTGCGTTTGTTTGCACTTAGAAAGGGGCTGATTTGCATTTAGGTACCAATATACATACCTAAACGGAAAACATTCACTTTTACAAAAACTTTCTTGTGGCTTATGGCTTATTTCCAAAATCCGTCATGCTAAGACAACATTTTTATTCGTAGGGACAATTTGTTTACACAATACAATTGTAATATCACCCACCTGAGATACTTACTTAGTAGTTGTCTCTTGTCAAGTAGGTACGTTTGTTTTATGCATCAGTTAATTATTTTCCACCGATTTACTCCCTAAGAATTCGATAATACTATAACGTTACTGGTTAATTTATATAATCAGAATTAATTAGATTCAATCATCATTTTTTACTTATAATACTCATGAGTATAATACTCAATTTTTTACGTGGTAGAGCCATGCTGCAGCTATATTAGTAGTATAGTTGTAGTACGAATGGGTCGGCTCGACCGGGTAAGGACCACGCTCTCACAGAATACCAGCGTAAAATAGCAGCTTAACGCTGCTGTGTTTCGTATGGTGAGTGTAGAGAACCGGAGACCCTTTTTACTGGAAAAGAGGCATTCCATCTTAGTCCTCACGGGTGACAACGCATCTGCATTTTGATTCTTTATTGAAGATAGATGTAGATGTCTATGGGTCACAGCAACCACTTACCATCAGGTGGACTGTGTGCTCGTTTGTCACCCTATCCTATAAAAAAAAAATGAGGTTCTTAATGTTTTTGTGTAACCATCTTAGTTCTCAGGTGCGACAACGCATCTGCACTTTTATCTTTAATCAACGGTAGATGTAAGTGTCTATGGGCCACAGCATCCACTAATTGGGTGAACTGTGTGATTGCTTGACACCCTTCTTGTACGAAAACAACTTTACCGCTATTCTCGAGTTGTTAGAGATGTAATGATCTCAGGCCTTAATAAAATTACTATAATCATGGGCTTTCCCAAGCTATAAGAAACACGTGCGTAAGGCACAAAATAAAGTTTGACCAAACGATAACGTACTGAATATTACAGATGCCAATGGCACCTGGTAAATAAAATCGTTTGAAGGATCTTAGCACGTATTGAGACGACATTTATTTAATCAAGAATTATATAAGTGGATAATAATAAGATATTAATATTGAGTTTCTCTCCTACGTAGTCCTACTATAATGTAACATTAATATACCTTCTCAAAAATAAGAAGATTGCTATGCCCAGTGGTGAGACATACATGAGCTGTAACTCGAACTTAACTTTCCGTTACAGCCTATTAAAGTCCGCCGCTGAACATAGACCTCCTCCATAGGGGGAATATTTGCCATAGTTGCCACGCTTAACAAGCGGGTTGGCAACACAGTTATTTTTTTTATTTTTAGTCGTTATTAGGAAGACGCTTTTTTTTTTATAGGATAGGGTAACTAACGAGCACACAGTCCACCTGATGGTGAGTGGTTGCTGTGGCCCATAGACATCTACATCAATCTTCGTTTGCGCATTTAAATGCAGATGCGTTGTCAGCCGTGAGGATTAAGATAGAATGCCTCTTTTCCAGTAAAAGGGTCTCCGGTTCTCTACACTCACCATACGAAATACAGCAGCATTAAGCTGCTATTTTACGCTGGTATTCTGTGAGTACCAGCGTAAAATAGCAGCTACGCTGCTGCCCATCTCCTGATTTGTTTCCTTCGGTCGCCTCTTATGATACTGTGGGTATCGTAAGAGGAGATGATATGGGGTAGTGGATATTTTTACACCGCCACTACACGGTAACTTAGCTTAACATTATCTTATAATGTTTTTAGAAATACCACGATAAGTAGTACAAAAACCTAGGAGAACTTATTTTGCTATTTAACTGTGGTAGCTTATCAATTTCTCTGAAACGGAATACTTATGGAAATGCAATAATAAATTCTCTGATTTTTAACATACAGCTGTAAGATAGGGTAACGTAAGGGTCTGGCTGTATGAGGAAGCTCAAGGTCGCTAAGTGAGCTATGGAGAGGGTTATGATTGGAGTTTCCTCTACGTGACAGACTTTGTAATGAGGATATCCGTCGTAGACCCAGATTAACCGACATAGTCCAACGGGTCAGTAAGCTGAAGTGGCAATGGGCCATCCACATAGCTAGAGAAACCAACAACCAATGGGGAAGAAAGGTTCTCGAGTGGCAGCCTCGTACCTGCACGCGAAGTTTAGGGCAGACACAGATAGAAAAGAATACAACATTCTTCTTTTGGTTCTTTAGTATCTTTTGATTCTTAACCATCAGTTATTGGGTTTTGCTGACAAGAAATTCTCAGTAGTGGTAGCTGTCAGGTCAGGAAGTTGGCGGTGTTACACCCCGAGCTTCAAAAGCACGTAAAGTCGTTTGTCTTGTGCCTTATATATCTCCGACCGTGTCGGATTTACCATCCCATCTGAATATGAAAGTCAGGGAACAGAGAGTGCACCTAAGCTTGCGCATACACCCGGACACTGTAATCCTGTCCTGCGCAGATGACTAGTTTCCGTTGAGACTGGCCGTTGTGACTGAAATTCAGTCTGGAGGACATTATTATTATTGACTGACTTCGCTGTTGCATATTATCATGTTCGGTTAGTTTTTTCTCACTTATGAAAATTACTTGAATCCAAATAAGTTGATCCATATTAAACTTGATTTAAAATTAAAAAACATTGCAGAATTTTTAACGTATCTTTACGCGCGGGCGCGTACGCGCGTGAGGCGGTACTGAATAGAACCATTGAATATTTACATAGAATGAAACAAATTTACTGCTTACAGTGTGACTTTAGCGAGTAACAAGGAAATGAACAGCTTCCGTTTACAGACTCTTCAAATTTCTCTTCAAATTTTCCTTACAGGAATAAAGGCCGAAAGGTATCCGTATTGTTATTTTTGTGCTTGAGTTTTAGAACACTTAACTAAAAGATTATGAACATAAAAATCAAACAAGTTTGTTTATGTTTTGATCCTTTTGAAAACAGAGACTTTTTTCTTTTTAAAGTTTTTTAAGTTTAGAAATCGATTGTATTATCTGAAAGTTAAAATAAAAATAATTATCGTTAAAAGAACTGTGTTTTTTTATGGAATATTTAATTTTCAGTGTACAATCCCTACTTCCAAGTTTAATAAAATAGGAAAAATAATTTTCGGCATGTCTCCTACAGTGTCCTAGAATTCATCACCTGTGCCATAAAAGTTTCCCAAAGAAACATGTCATCCGACAGACGGCTGCCGTTAAGTCTAAATTAAAAAACTAAAGGAAAGCAGAACTCAGAATCAGAATATATACTCGTATACTTTAGGGGCCACATGTAAAATTTAAGACAAAAATTTACCCCGAAGGTTCCAAATATAGGAGATAAAATTTTTAATGTATCTATTTAAGTGGTATTCTAGCTGTTATCTTGAACTTGTGATATTTATTACTTCACTCAAAATGGTAAAACAAATAAACTTTTAAAAAAATTACTTGAAAACTAAAAATAATAAAATAATTTGCATAGCTTCTTAAGCCGCGGCTTTGATTCTTGGATGCACTATCTCTTAGTCTATTCTATCTTATGAAAAAACGATTTGGCCAATTAATGTAAAGTTGTAACTGTAACTAAATCGATGTTTCACATAACACTTAATTCTAAATATCAACTGTAACATAACGTAGTGATAAACATAAACAGAATATGGGCAACATAAACAACATAACCTTTAATAAAAAAAAAATTAAATAAAATCTTCCCGGTAACAACTTTAAAAAACTGGGGTTACCAACCCACCAGCAAACATGAGGAATATATGAGACCTATATTCAGTAGTGAACATTTATAGATTGTAAAGGAAGAAGAAGGAAGAAAAGTGATAAATACTTTAGAGATAGGTGTAATGACTTTTAAACTTCTTACATTTCCAAAGAACTTAAAGATCCATTTCTTAGTTATAAAGGATCATAATTTATGTTGAATATTTTAAAATAAAACAAGTATAGTGGATGAAACGCGGCTGCTGATCATGAGATTTCGGGTTCGAATTCGAGTTCGAATTCGAGTAAAGCCGTTGATTTTGCGTCTGATCTCTCTCAATGAGGAAATAGAGACTGCACCTGTACTTGGCAATATACTCGGGCACTATAATCCTGTCCTGCGCAGATGGTTTTTCTGCGTTGAGACTAGCCGTCTTGAACGAAATTAGATCTGTAGGACATTCTTTTTGTTATTATGGCACATAAATAATTTAATTGTTAACACATTGACACTAAATACTGACACAAGTTACAGAAAATATCCTTTATAAAAGTTACAAATTAAATTAACAATTCAAATTTTAGACTTAATCTCAAGGAATCTCATTAAGTCTTTAAATGAAATTCTATAAAGATCAAAAGTGATTTAACTCGCTTATTTATTATTCATAGTTGGCAATTCAAAACAATTTTATATTAAATATATTTTTTACCAATTTGAGCTGCCATCAGGAAGATGCCGCAGTATGGCAAAATCAATACATGAGGCAATATTTGGCGAGACCTACGAGCATGTTCAACATTGGACGTTTATAGGCTGTAATACATATATGGATTTTTTAAACGAACGAAGCTTGTACTTCGTTATACTTGGAGAAATTTACAACAATAAAAAACACTATGATTATTGCAAACATTATTATCAAAATTTGTGAATGAACGATGATTCTTCTAATAATGCCCTGTGTCGAACATTAAATGAATATTATTATTTTTTTATACTTTTCTTTGTTAGCATATAAACAGTCAACTGGCCATTTCGCCCAGTAAAGAGTTTTGACGGCGGCGTTTGTTAATATTAATATACCAGGCGTCTTGATGCGGCGATGGATTCTATAAGGCCGCTTTTTTTATTTTAAACATTTTATATACAACATGCTACTTTTTTTAATATAGACAATAGAAATGTCAATATCTGTTTAAAAATAAGACAGTAATAGGTTTAAAATCAAGTAGATTTAGATTTAATCTGTTAACATAATGATTACTTACTATTAAAGCGAATACTACACATTGAATAAAACAAATTTTATCGGTTTTATCGCGTTTTATTTTAATTTTTTTTTCTCGACGATTTAGGCGCTTTTTTCATTCATTCATTACAGCCCTTCACAAGTCCACTGCTGAACATAGGCCTCCCCCACGGAATGCCACAAAGCACGGTCCCGAGCCACCTGCATCCATTGACTTCCTGCATGTCTTACCAGGTCGTCACTCCATCTAGTGGGGGGACGCCCTACACTTCGCTTGCCGGTACGAGGCTGCCACTCGAGAACCTTTCTTCCCCATCGGTTGTCGGTTCTTCGAGCTATATGGCCGGCCCATTGCCACTTCAGCTTACTAATCCTTCGGGCTATGTCGGTTACTCTGGTTCTACTGCGGATATCCTCATTTCTAAGTTTATCACGCAGAGAAACCCGAGCATAGCCTCTCCATAGCTCGCCGAGCCACCTTGAGCTTTCTCATACGGTCAGCAGTGAAGGACCACGCCTCAGTTCCGTATGTCATCACTGGCAACACGCACTGGTTGTACAATTTAGTTTTGAGGTTTTGAGGTATGCCTGACGAGAAGATGGGTCGTAATCTCCCGAACGCTGCCCAGCCGAGTTGAATCCGTCGATTGACCTCTCGGTCGAAGTTGGACTTACCTAGTCGGACTATTTGTCCCAGGTAAACATATTCGTCAACAACTTCGAGCTTAGTGCTCCCAACAACTACCGGCATAGGTGTGACATGGACATTAAACATGATTTTTGTTTTGTCCATGTTCATCTTGAGACCTATCCGTTGGGAGACACTATTGAGGTCATTGAGCATAGTGCTTAGGTCCTCCAGCGATTCTGCCATAAGGACTATATCGTCGGCAAATCGAAGGTGAGTGATGTACTCGCCATTGATGTTAATACCGTATCCTTTCCAGTCCAGTAGTTTGAAAACGTCTTCCAATGCAGCGGTGAAGAGTTTCGGGGATATTACGTCACCCTGTCTTACACCTCTCTGCAGTTGGATAGGTTTCGTACTCTGGTTCTGTACTCGGATAGATTTAGGCGCTTACTTTTCAATATTAATTTTTGGTTCGATCTTCGCAGAATGAGCTAACAGTACCTTGAAGTATTGCAATTGTATGCCTTTTCTTGGATTTAATTTTAATAATTCTGGGATCCCAAGCAGATTGTAGCACGTTGCGATCTTCTCTAAATAAAAAAAATTAGGATATTTTTTTTTATTTCAATAACCACGCGAGTCATCCTTGGTAGGAATTGGTGTTCGTTTGCAAGGGTTTGTGATTTATCAAATCTGATGTGAAATGAAAGATGACAAATCTTTGGTACGATCTTGAACATGATGACAGACTGCGGTCTTCCTGGAGCGTCAGTGCTTCACGTTAGCTATATGTTATTTTACGCATACTCAACGTAAAGTCGTTTTTCGTTTATTGGACCAAACATTAAAATTTAAAAGCTGAAGATATCCCTGGTTAACTATCAAAAACCTCAGCTCCCCAATACCATGGGTGCTCTAAGGCACCCGAAGCGTTGGTAAATAAATGGTTAAAATGAAACGAGTACAAAAAAACCCGTAAAATTAATCCAAAATTTAAAAATGCTTATCTTGCATTAAAAATAGACTGTAAATGTTATATTTTCCTAGAAATGGAAATAGAGTAGTAGCAGATAAAATGTTTCATTGTAATACTGCGCAAAAGTTGTAGAGACTTGCTTTTTTACTACATTTTGAGTTTTCTTTTTATTAAAGTTTCAATAGTTCCCTTAAAAATTGCAAAAACAGTTAAGATAGTAAAGAATATGTGTTTCATCCTGTAAAATTTCTAACCATAACTCTGGCTTTGAGGATATTATAACAGATGAAAGGGTTCAATGATTAATGATGCTTTTGTTTCGGTTGTTGCCGGAGGTTACGTTGTATAGTTTTAGGAGGCATATTGTCACCCAAAGCCCAAAGTCATTTAGTTGCGGCGCTTTTGTGTTCAAGTGACTAAGTTCATACATTGAATTAAACTTTTTGATGTCAGCAGAACTTAACAGTAACCTTTAATCATTAATCGCTATAAGATCGTATACCAAATTTAGCTACGAAATAAATTTAACTATTACATAATAAGCATTTAACACTAGAAGCGCCGCCGTCCCATTTTTGTCCCACCCGCAAGTTTGATCGTCTCTAACTTTTTTATTTTTTTATTTAGGTCGATGAAACTTTTTGACTTTTATTTATTTTATGTAGTGAACTAATTTAAAATGTTTCCAATTATATAACAAGAATAGTTTATGAAAACAAAAACGATTTACCTAGAACTGCCCCTGAGTAATTTTTGTCCCGTCGCTGTTTTAATCAATAATTCGATGTGCGGTCGGCGCCCTAAGGAGTTTATACAATATCTCGTAATAATTTTCTTAAGAAAATGAAGTACTTCGATACAATGACAAGTCTGATAGACGGTAAAGACTGAGCGAAGTTAAGTTTGCTATGATCTCCGAAATATGTTACGAATTAATTACTAATGAACTAGTTTGTTACATACCAGAGTCATACATAACGAGTGACGAACAACGTTTTCCTTCTAAGTGCCGATGCTGATTCACCCAGTTTACCATACCATACGTATTAAATTCTTTACCTTCAGAATTAGGAAGCCATGTATATTTATCTATGCAAATATATTGCCAAAAACGGACAAATAAACAAAACGTGTAACTATATAAAATACATTTAAAAAAAACTATTCCTTAAAAATACATTCCGTTTGTACACGCGTAATTATAACAATCACATTTTTGCTTCACTATTTCTTGTAAACAATATCAAAAACTACCCTCTCCACAAAAAAAGATTATAGTTTAAGAAATATACTATAGATTTTATATAAAATAATAAAGAAAGTACAGTATTTTGTATTTCGTTTAAGTAAAGGTTAATTTTAATATTATGTAAATAAAAGTGTAAGTAAAATAATATATTAGAGCAAACTGTGCAGTGCCAAGACAAACACAATTGTGTTTAATGGCATGAAGAAATTATATTGTAATTAAGACTGTTACTTTGTTGAAATAAATAAAAAAAAATTAGCTCTAAATCAGACTAATACGGACAATAATTTTGGGTGACTGAAGACAAAGATCAAAATGATGAGATAAATGCGTTTCATTATCTTAGAAAAATTATAATAGACCAAGTGAGCATTTAGGTGACTGGGTTGTGAAGAAATTTACCTTACATTACCTTACATAAATAAGGGCAGAAATGTTACTTATGATAACTCTTTTCACTTCTCTTTCATAAGCAGAATATTTGAAGTCTAAAATATTAGTAACGTAGGTACAGTCAATAAAGCTCGCAGAGAAATACCAGTTTCCGTGAAGACGGCAAAACAGTAATTTCGTACATTTTTGCTGAAAACAGGTGATATATCTTTCTTTGACTGTTTATCAGGTTAAGCCTAATTAAAATCTCTTAATGCTCAGCACCATGCATCCCGACATAATAATAGACTTTAGGTAAAAAAAACCTGACTCTGTGTTATTTTAAAACAGCTCGAATTTGAAGTAGATGTCGTAGATCAAATGGGTCGTAAATATAAAGGCACTTTCAAGACGTTGGCCAGTTCATAAATTTTATAATTTGTTAGATTTAGTGGGTATAAATGCATAGGTATTGTATGAAATTATTAACAACAGCAAAATTAAATGCATTGACTTTTTATTGCAATTGGGAAAAGAATTGGGAGCAACGTATATAACTAGTAGAAAAACAAGCATTCCTGTAGCAATTCCAGAACACATACCAGAGATACAAGAAAAACGTACAAGGAGTCAAGTATAGTCAAAATGCTCAAATAATAAACTTAATACAATAAAAATAATTACTTAGTGAGTTGTGATGATTTCTCTACATAGTTAAAAATTTTATACAACCGACTACAATATAAATTATTAAGAATAACTCAAAAGCTATTGGTCAGACCTTGATCAAATTATATGGGACCACATAAGAAGCACCGGCTTTCAAATAAAAAAAGAATCATCGAAATCGGTTCACCCAGAAAAAAGTTATGAGCTAACACACAAAAAATACAGTCGAATTGAGTACCTCCTCCTGTTTGAAGTCGGTAGAAAACAAAGTCGCTGACCTTAGATCTTTTAAACTACGCAATGGATTTTGATGATTTTTTTTGTGTGTTTTTGAATGACTCCTTAGATTCAAATTTGGACCCGGTAGGTGGCGCTGTTGTCATGATTCAGAAATTACCCGTACGAAGCCGGGGCGGATCGCTAGTTGTTACTTGTTACTAAATCAAAAAATAGTTGAATTATTTTTCCTAATTTGTTATGTTTTTGTTTTTCAAGCATTAAGAGTTTGGTTTAATTTGATTAATAAACATGTTTCACATATTTTACAAATAGTTTTGTCCATAAGTTTCGTATATTACACCAATAATCGTTATAAAAAATAGACTGGGACAAAAATGTCACGACGGCGGTCCAAGGGGGGTATTAAATTTCGGCGCTTCTAGTGTTAAAGTGCTGATTTATTACGTGTTCGTCAATCAGACACAGCCAGAGGGAAAATGCAAGCCGAGCAGAACCTTGCGCTACGGCTGATCGTGGGGCTGGCCGCTACATTAAAAATGACGTTCAGCAGTAATCTGAAAGTAGAAAGCATCGAAGAATTTGTGGTCCGTACAGTGAGACGATTATTTAATCGCGCAGATAACGGACCGCATCCACACCTTCACAAGCTAGCATCACTCCACGCACGGCCACCTGAGGAGCGGTCACTCCCACGTGAAATTCCCGAGTGAGAGTCCCGGCCACGAAACCTACTAGCTATCTGCTGCAATAGCAACAGCAAAATATAAGCTGCAACAACACCCAGGACCGGGGGAGCCGTAGCCCCCGAGATGATGCCCAGGTAATGAGGGGCATCTCGAAACCCATAGACCTACTGTCCCCAGAAAGTAGTTAAGAAGAAGATACACCACCACCTAAAGGACTATTACATCGCCAAAATTTCAACATATTCAAAGCATATGAGAAAGTCATAGTTAGATAAATAGCTAAGTGGCAGATTGTACTCTTCGGTCTTCTTTAAAATTTACCTAGGGGTATCTGTGTGGTCTATGGTACCAAAGCCTTTTCGGAAACCGGTTTGGGAGGCTACAAGTCGTCAATACTGCGTGCGAAACGATTTGTATTTGAAAACAGCACGCGTTTTTGTACTAAATTAATTAAAACTATAATTCATATTTATTAATTTATAATTTTAGAGTAAATATATAATTTATCTCATAAAAAGATACTTACTTTTATTGTTCAAATATAATCTGAGGTAAAATCATTGCCATACTATTACAGCTTAAAATTTCATAAGTCCATTGCTGAACATAGGCCTACCCCGAGGAATGCCACATGGGTAGCAAAGTGTAGGACAGCCCCCATTGGTTTGGGCGATGACCTAGTAAGACATGCACAAAGTCGATGTATGCAGGTACGAGAGCTCAGGACAGTGTTTTAAGGGAATAATAATATGTAATAATAATAATAATAAATATAATAATAAACCCTAAGCAAGCGGAATCGGGATGTCGTGACGGCCCTGAACCCACTGCTGGCAACCTTTTTGGAAACCAGCCGGGACCTTTGCGATACGGACTCAATACTCTTTGGCGCCGCTTTAGCAGTTTGCCGCATTGTTGGTGCCAAACTTCCCACGTCTGGACGTGCTACTGGGCAAAGTAGCACTATCCCAGCCTGGAGAAGAAGGATTGAGGACCGTATCGCAAAGGCAAGAGCCCTCATCGGCAGACTGATAAGCTTCAGGTCGGGCAATAACAGGCCGAGAGTTGTGCGCACCGTCAGGATGGCGTTTGCTGGGACAAATATCAGTTTGTCCCAGCCGGATATAACACAAAAACTGACGGAGCGCATAGACGACCTGAAGCAGAGAATCGCTGCTTGGGGGAAGCGGATTCGGCGATATACCAAGAGGTCGACACGGTTCAACCAGAATCGTCTCTTCCAGAGTGATCAGAAGAGGCTCTATAAATTATTGGAGCGGCAAATGGTACGTGGAACGGGCTCAGCACCGAATCAGGCCGACACTATCGCATTCTGGCGCGGCCTGTGGTCAGAGCCCGTAAACCACAGCGAGGGCCCTTGGAGGGAAGTTGTGGCGAGTCAGTGTGCGAGTGTTACGCCCATGGACTCCGTCATCATAACGCCGGATGAGGTAGCTGAGGCGGTCCGTAGGGCCCCGAACTGGAAAAGTCCGGGCCTCGACGGACTGCATCACTACTGGCTTAAGGGGTTCGTGGTGTGTCACGCTGTGCTCGCCCGACAGTTTCAAGAGGCTCTCGACCAAAAGTCACTCCCGAGCCTCTTCACTACTGGGATCACTCATTTGGTTCCTAAAGACCGGGATTCCACAGACCCGAGCAAATACCACCCCATAACGTGTCTACCTACCATATACAAGACACTAACATCCATTTTGAGCGCGAGAATCACTCGTCACCTGAACGCAAATCAGGTGATGTCGCGCGCTCAAAATGGATGTCGGGCGGTGGTCGTGGAACCAAGGAACCACTCCTCATTGACGCGGTCATTGGCAAGGTGGTTAAACGCAACCGTCGGAACCTCTCCGCCGCCTGGATAGACTACAAAAGGCATTCGACTCGGTGCCTCATACATGGCTTAGAGGGTCCTCGAGCTGCAAGGTTGACTGTACAGTTCGAGACTTCCTCAGGCAGTGTATGGGGCAGTGAAGTACGATCCTTTGTCACCTAGGCGAGCGGTTGACGGCTGCGGAGAACCATATAAGGATAAGAAGGGGTATTTTCCAGGGCGATTGTCTGGTCCAATCTGGTTCTGCCTCTCTCTGAACCTCTCAGTACCTTACTGGAGGGTTCTGGGAGGGGATTTCAGCTTCGGAAAGGAGGTACAAAAGTGACCCACCTTTTCTATATGGATGATCTCAAGTTATTCGCCTCCAGTCGCTCACATCTTGTGGAATTGCTAAACATCACTTGTGATTTTAGCAATTCTATTGAATGGAGCTGGGGACGGATAAGTGTGCGGTCCTCCATGTCGAAAGGGTAGGGTTGTTAACTCTGAGGCATAGACTTATCTATGCCCATCAACATAAGGACCCTTTCCGAGGCTGAAACATACCGATACCTGGGTATGTCACAGAACATAGGTATCGATGAGGCGGATATGAAACAGTCAGTTTGCGATGTGTTTTATGCACGCTTGACAAAAGTGCTCAACAGTCTTTTGTCGGGTGTGAATAAGACACACGCATATAACGGTTGGGTCATGCCTGTCCTCATATATACCTTCGGCATGCTCAGGTGGACTCAGACCGAACTGAACGCTCTGGATAGAAAAGTCCGCACTGTTATGACGTCACACAGAATGCATCACCCGAGATCGTCAGTAATGAAGCTGTACTTGCCGCGGAAACATGGTGGGCGCGGCTTTTTGAGCGCTCTCACCATGCATAATCGCGAAGTGTGCAGCCTCCGTAATTACTTTCAGGCGAGATCGGATGATCCATTCTACAGGGACGTCATTTCGTGTGATAAAGGGCTTACTCCTCTATCCTTAGCCAACGAGCAATGGCAAGACCCAGCAGTATAGTGCATTTCCGACCGGTAGACCGTATGGAAGGAGAACGAGCTCCACGGGAGGTTCTACAAGACTCTACATGAGCCTTTCGTAGACACAGGCGCCTCCCTCCACTGGCTACGTTTCGGTGACCTCTTTGGGGAAACCGAGGGTTTTGTCTGTGCGATACAGGATCAGGTTATTAAGACCAACAATTATGGGAGATACATCCTAAAGGATGGCGCCGTCGACATCTGTCGAGCTTGTCGCCATCCCGGCCATTCACTTAGGCATGTCATCTCCGGTTGTTCGGCGCTTTCTAACACTGAGTATTTGCACAGACACAACCTAGTAGCCAGGATTCTACACCAGGAGCTCGCTCTGAAATACGGTCTCGTGGATAAGAAAATGCCATATTATAAGTACTTGCCGGAAGCCGTGCTCGAAAATGACCGCGCCAGGTTTCATGGGACCGGGCCATCATCACAGACAGGACTATTCTTGCGAATAAGCCTGATATTGTGCTGATGGACCGGGCACAGTCAAGGATATTTTTGGTCGATATTACCATTCCTTATGACGAGAACCTCGTGAAAGCCGAAACAGATAAGCTGACAAATTATCTGGACCTGGCTCACGAGGTGACCGACATGTGGGGTGGTCTGCCGACCGAAATTATTCCTGTGGTCGTTTCTGCAAACGGGCTAATCCCGGTCAGCCTCTCGGGTCATCTGAGGCGACTGGGACTCCGTGAAGGACCGCTCCGTGCTCAAATGCAGAAGGCGGTGCTCCTCGACACCGCCCGCATCGTCCGCCGGTTTCTTTCCCTTTCCCCCTAACCCTCGGCCGTTTTGTCTCCCTGCCGAGGGCTTCCATTTGGTTGGGTTTTTATTTATTTATATATTATTTGTTAGTATATTTAATATATATACATATATATTTGTGTATATTTATTTACTATATTTCTTTTATATATTTATTCAGCCCTACCAAATGAGAATACTTTATAAATATCCCGAATAATAATAAAGATATTTAGAAGCAAAAATACCGAAATGCTGTTTGAATTCGAAACCAACAAATACACGTAAAATATCTTGCGAAACATAAAACCTTTCTTTATATAGATTGTAATTATGTCGATAGCACCTGAACAATAAAATAGTTGGATGAATAAGGGAACTGTGCGCAATGTCGCCTTTTGTAGACAAGGTAACGCAATATAATATAATGGAAGTTACGAAAGGGAATGGACTGTATAATTTGCACTTTTGGTCAAGTTTTATTATATTTTAGATTATAATAACACGGCAAGCCATTAATCTTTTAATGGCTCGCCGTGTTAATAATTTTTCATTATATCTTAAAAATAATATTGCGTAATATGCAGAACTTTGAAACTATGTGTTAGATGTATAGTAAAAAAAATAAGTTGAAAGTATGAAGAAAATGAAATGACTAGTATCAAATTGATGACTATTTAATTCGGATGTATAACTCATTAAAAAAGAACTCTTACTCGTATCTCACCTCACATTCGACACTGTAAAATCAAAGTAAGCTCTTTTTCTACTCCATACATGTATCATTACGAACACACATTATATATACAAATCCATAAGTACATTTTACGTACAAAAGCCTCAATTTAGAACAAAAATCTAACTGTGACACGCGGAAATCGAATATGATTAGCTAAAACCTCTGCTACTGTCGCGTTTTCCTTTCTCAAAAGATACAAAGTAACAAAGGGTTTTATTTTTGAAATCTTTGTGTAGTACAGTTACAAAAATGTTCTCTTGTGTAATCGTAGCAGCCTATATATATCCTCTATCGTATAGCCTTTTGTATAAAATGATCAAGCTAGTAGAATTAAATAAAAATGTGTGACTAAATATTGACACGCCCTTTTGATAAATTAGACGAAGCTTTTTTAGACATTCAATTACGTACCGCTTTAACTATTTTATTTTAACTAAAGAGCTGCGAGTATAAAGAAATCAGTCAACTATAAATCAGGAATATTTAGCGGATCAAGCGCGGAGAGTTTAGATACACTAACGCTTCTGCAAACATTGTGTCGCTGCTGACATAAAACCTTAGGGAATTAAATTATGCGCTCTAATTGATAGTCTGATTTTCAAACATTACAAGCAAACTGGAAATATTAGCCTATTTTATGGCACCTTTTGTTCTTACAGTAGATGATGATTATAAAGGTTGACGTGGAGGATTTGCCTTAATTATCACGCTTGCATCACATGCATGCATCTTGCATCACGCTCACAACTCTAAAGAAGCCTCGCTACTAGTTGAAAAATTCAACGAGTTCAGTTATGGTAGGGAATGTAAGCTACAAAGCTTCATTTTTATGAAAAAAAAATGTTTTAATAAAAATTAAAAGTCGACATCAAACAGCTAAAAAGAATAAAAAAATAATTTCACATTCTGAAGTCGGTGCTAAGACATAATTTGTAGAATAGTTTAATAGTCCCTGACTTCGGAATGGAATAAAAAGAAAAACCGTACTTTTTATTAAAATTTAGTTTTTTACCCTTTTGATTGGACATAAATACATAAAAATAGGAATATTACAATCCCAATATCGTCTAAATAGTTCCATTAAAAATTTCATCCCCTTTTTGCCATCTTTAGGGATGAAATTTTTATCTAAATTATATTTGTACCACCCCTGAAGTATAACCTATGAAATTAAAAAAAAATCAACAGAATCGGTTCACAATTGAGGAATATATCGCGTAACATATATACAAAAAAATACACACTTGAATTAACATTCCTAACTCTAATTGTTTTTGAAATCGGCTAAAAAGGAGTGAAGACTTTGACCAAAGCCTATCAAAGGAATTTCTTAGATCTTATAGTGAAGCTTGTTAGTCAGCAATATTTGCTCACACTGGTCACAAGGCACAATTAACTGAAACCTGGCTCCACAAAATCTTTCTCTAAGACTTCATAACAACTAAGGACTGGCACTCATCAAGTCCAGCTTTGAATCGGTTGGACTACAAATTGTGATCAGTACTTGAAGACATGGCCTACTAAAAACGTAACTTTGTCGTTGATTCTCTCAAGATTCTTTAAAGCTAAAAATTCCCATTGAGTCAGTACGTAAATCCATAGGTTAGAGCTCAGAGAGATCAAAGGCCCGTGTAAAAGTCAGGAAGAACGAAGGTCACTTTGAATAATTATGAGATAAATATCTACACTAAAGTTTATTTTTATATCAATACATTAAGGAAAAACTTAGTACTCGTTTTTAAGCATATTACGCATACGCGCACACAGATTTATATTTTGGTGTATTAGTTAACTGTGTTTTTTACATTAATGTCCAGTTGAAAGTGAAATACAGCTTGCTTAATATGTAAACCTAAAAATTTCATGAATTACGGTTGTATTTCGACCACTAGGCGACTACCTGTTTTTATTAAACTGTTTCTTTAAAAAAGATATGCATCTTAATGTGTTAAGAAAGAGTATTGCCAAACTAGGTATTATTAAAGCCCTAAAATAACCCCAATATTTGTCAGTAAACTGTTACAAGTAAATTTAAATTACATAACATTATCACTATCACCTTCACCACCGCCATCATCATCAGCAGCAGCTGGACTTGGACTTCTCCCGTTAAAGTTATTTCTGTTAAATTTACTTTATCTATAATAGATACAATAGCACCTTATCTTATACAGGGTGTTTTTGAAACGCTCCCGAAAACGAAGACAGATGATAGTACTAAGGATACCTATGATGATGGGTCACAAAAAAATTCGATCCCGAGGAAAAAACATCTTTTCACAACGTTTTATTAACATTATTCACGCTCCATCATGTTGTTACAGTTAATTGAAGCGATATTTCACAAAAAAATAATGAAAATACTGAAACATAAAACCAGCAGTGAAACTTAAAAAAGAAAATCAGCTGACAATAGGGTGAATATCCTCGCGGGCGCCGAACTCTTACCTAGATCGCTACGAAATAATGCATTAGGTATACTACTTAGTCACTCTACCCTTCCCTTTCACACACACGCTGCTTCGTGTCGCCTCGCGCTGTGGAAAGTATTTTCATTATTTTTTTTGTGAAATATCGTTTCAATTAACTGTAACAACATGATGGACCGTGAATAAAGTTAATAAAACGTAGTGAAAAGACGATTTTTTTTCCTCGGGATCGAAATTCTTTGTGACCCATCATCATAGGTATCCTTAGTACTATCATCTGTCTTCGTTTTCGGGAGCGTTTCAAAAATACCCTGTATATATTTAATACAAACGTCGAATCTGGTGTGTTTCCTGATATAATGAAACATAGTAAAGTCATACCTTTATTTAAATCTGGTAGTACATTAGACCCCGCCAATTTTAGACCAATTTCCTGTACTAACAACATTTAGTAAAATTTAAAAAAAAATAATTTTACATCAGATGATAAGTTTCTTTAATATAAATAAAGTGCTTTATAAAAATCAATTCGGTTTTACAAGGGGTCGCTCGACAACTGACGCTGGAGTTGAGCTTATTTAACATATTTTTTGCGCATGGGAGAATTCAGAGGATGCTTTGGGTATATTTTGTGACCTTTCTAAGGCCTTCAACTGTGTTCACCATGGGACATTAATCAGGAAGCTACAGTATTATGGTGTCAAGAACACAGCGCTCAAACTTATTATTTCATATTTAAGTAATAGAATGCAGAAAGTTATTATCAATGGTAAAAGTTCTTCCGGGTCACCTGTACTAATGGGTGTCCCTCAGGGCTCGATTCTCGGCCCATTCCTATTTATAGTATATATTAATGACTTACCTTCCCTTGTAGGGGATAATCATGATATAGTATTATTTACTGATGATACTTCCTTGATTTTTAAACTTAAACGCCAATCATTTAAATGTGACGAAGTGAATAATGCTATATCAAAATTAGTGCATTAGTTTAACGTTAATAATCTACATTTAAACAGAAATAGAACTAAATATATTAAATTTATAACATCGAATGTTAAAAATCTGAATGCCAATGTGCTTTTAAATCGGGAAGAACTGAGCCCTGTTGAATCTACTGTTTTCCTTGGCATCACTCTCGACGCAAAGCTTCAGTGGGGCCCCCACATATCCAAACTAAGTTCTGCAGCCTATGCTGTAAAAGAGATTAGAGGTCTCACTAGTGTCGAGACAACTAGATTAGTTTATTTCAGTTATTTCCATAGCATAATGTCTTATGGGATTTTGCTATGGGGAAATGGGGCTGATTCAAAAACTATTTTTGTTTTACAGAAGAGGACCATTAGAGCTTTTTACAACCTAAAACCGAGAGATTTACCGTCTCTTAGAGATAAATTTAAAGAAATAAATATATTAACTTTGGCCTCTCAGTATATTTACGAAAATTAAATGTATGTTCACAAAAACAAAGGTAGTTTTAGTAAAAAAAGTGATATAACTCTGTAAACACTAGGAACAAACACAAGCTAGTGATACCAGTTTCTCGACTCCACAGAGTCAGTAATGCATTCTTGGGGCAATGTATACGCTATTACAACAAGGTCCCGGAAAGTGTCCAGGCTCTCTCAATTACCAAGTTTAAATGTTTTGTTAAGCTGAAACTGTATAAAAAGGGTTATTATAATATAAACGAATACATGGTTGATAATAACCCCTGGTAATGAGGTGGTCGCTTCTAAGCAGTTTCTAAAATAAATTTTGTAAATAGTTTGTACAACCATTAATGTAAAATTTACTTTAAAAAAAAAGTCCCGCTGGGTTTCTTGCTGGTTCTTCCCAGGACAGAGGTTTTTTTTCGAACCAGTGGTAAAGTAAAAAATGACTTTCAATAAGAATTACACATGTGATCTATATTGAATAAAAAAATATTCTATTCTATTCTATTATTCTGTTACAGGGAGGATCCGCCTCATATTCAGTTGCCGATCGCAGTCATAGAGCAACACGGGCCACCGGTGGACCGGAGCGCCGGTGTCTCGTGTTGCTTCATGATCACAGTACAATACTTCACCTTTGACGTTGCTCCCAATCGCTGGGCTGAGTATTTAACGTCTGGCGTGAATAAATCGGAAGCCATAAGATCTTTCTGGCATTGTTCATAGTCGCCTTTTACGGAACCTACGGGACGAAATGGGATGATGCATTATCTTACGCTACCAGCATACGGTAAATGACATAATTAATATTCTGTAGTATAATATCGTGTACTATACGTGTAGTTGCGGTGTAAGAATATCCACTAAACCATATCTTCCCGTGGGTGTCAGTGGGAAACAAATCAGGAGATGGGCAGCAGCGTCTTCTTAAATACGACTAGAAATAAAAAAACACGGTTGCCAACCCGCTTGCCAAGCATGGAAACTATGGCAAATATCCCCCCTATGAGGCAATCTATGGGGGAGGCCTATGTTCAGGAATGGACTTTAATAGGCTGTAATGGTAACGTTAACGGTAATACTTATTGATATATTATAGCCGCGTCAGTATAGCTGTAATTGTTTATTATAGTATTTTAGGTGCTAAAGATAAGCCTCGACGTCGTAGAATCATAAACGATATTCAACTATTATCCTGAAGTTAGTTAACTGGAAGTTAACACTGCTCATTGACTTCGCGCTTAACTGTAGAACAAAGATTCTTAAGCCAGCATTTCTAATAATATGCAAAAGCTGGGCCAACTACACATCGTGACATTTTCATTATTTTAATGAATTTCCTAATTTTTACCTTATCAAAGACTATTCACAAATAGAAAAAATATTTGAAATGTATGTTAGATACATGCCAGCATATTATTGATCCTCCCGATATATTATATTTAATTATTGTGTCATTAACAATCGTATTTGTTAGTATCTTCCATTCATTGTAACGTACACTGTAATGAAACCACTTGTGCTTTACCACAAAATAGTTTTGCATCGCATGGAGACCGATAGTGTGTAAAATACGTTCTAAATTTTGCCTAAAAGCGACGATACCGCAAAATTTATCCGCCAACGTGCATTTACAAAATGATACTGTTCACTAGTTCAAATAGGTATATTGGAGTTGCTGTTTAACATTTTATTTAGCAAAAGTTATAATTTAATAAATAATAGTTATATTTAATAATACATTGAGTTCTAAAAAGTAATCAAAGAAATCAATGGATAATAATTTATTGTTACCGATCTTATCGATCGATAATAAGTGAATAATCAGCATAATAAATTATTATTATGCTGGTTTTTATAAACATAATACCAAAACATAATATTGCGTTTTATCTAAAGAGCATTGCCAGCATCGAACTCAAATTGTTTGCTGTTCATACCAAAACCGACGTCGTTTCGTGCGCATTCACATTTTAATTCGTAAGAGTCAGAAAATATTCAATGAATAAACATATATTAAGTATCTTCTTCTTTTGAATAATATTATGATTTTTTTTATTTCAATTCCCATATTCCATTAAGTTATTTCTCTTAAGACTCGGGTTAACAGTCTTTTGACTTCAGATGTGTAAGCAAAGATGTATTAACTTACACTTTTTCCTGTATCCTCTATTTACTCGTAAGGCTTTTGTTACCACAGACGTAGCATCAAAGAGAGAAAATACAATTTCAATCTTTTTTTATGTTTGTGACCTAAAAGCAGAAGCTTAATAAAATATTTTATGTCCCTATACGTAGACCGGCTAGGTATACTTATTACTCGATCATGTAGATCATGTAGAATGAATTTTTATCGATGTTTCGGGTGTTTTACTTATGTTGCACCCATGTTCAAAGGGGTGACTGGGATTTTTGTGAGGTGAGGTGTAACATCGGGAATTAAAATCAGCAAAAGAAGTCAAAATATATGCGATAAAATCCGCAAAATTATTTTTATTCAATGTTTACGCGCCTTACTTACGTAAATGTAATAAATTATTGTATTTTTTCTTTTAGCCAATTTTAGTAATGTTTCTATTTATTTTCCTTCAATTTATTTATCTACCTATTAGGTAATATAAGATCGACAGATTGCGTATTCTGAAACATTAAGTATTTTGTGCCCGAGATTGAAGTGAAAGAACATTAATTTGCAACACGAAATAACCGAAAACAACGGTGCAAGTGCATGTATACAATCATGGTTTACAACAGTAGAAACACATCCTGATTCGAAAACCAATGCATTTCGTTGCCATTTATTCGTTCTATGATAATCAAATTCACGCAAAATGCGTCTCAAATTTCACTGTCGCCTCAAGCGTCATATCAACAATTGTTAACAGCACACATTGAGCGACAATTGCGTTGTTTTAATTGACACCACAGTGCTCACAAACATATGAATCGCTAATTGACCATTGCTTACAAAAACACAAAACGTTCAAAATTCACTGTGTAGTAAAAATTGTGTAGAACATTTTTGATTAATAAGTTAATTAGCATTCGTCTTAAGCTGCCGATGTTTGTCTGTGAGTTCAGTCATATTTCAGTCTAACTGCCCGCCAAGCGCGACAATTAAGGCAAAGCCTCCCAACAACGGTAGTGTCCCATGTCCAGACTTTTAGAGGCTAATAAAGAAAACAGAACAGAAAAGAATGTTGTCATTGCTATAGGACGGCTCCGTGGCGCAGTGGCTTAACAATGAGTTGCTGCGCTGGGGGCCGCGGGTTCGAATTCGCACGGAACAAGTATGTGTATGGCCTGCAAATAATTGTTCCGGATCTGGATGTTTGTCCTTGTGCAATTTATGTTTGTAAACTGCCTCCACGATACAGGAGAAAATCCTAGTGTAGGGGTAATAAAAAAAAGATACTAGGTGGTAGGACTCCGTTTATGTGTAAGAGTCCAGCTGGGTAGGAACCACCTATCCTATTTCTAACCTATTCGTGCAGCCAAATAGCAGTGCTTGCACTGCTGAGTTCCGGTCTGAAGCAAATATAATGAATCCGGAATCCGGTCTGAATAAATATAATGAAGTCAGTATAATTATAAGATGTGAGGTATTTAAGGTTAATACTCAGCGATGACAACGCACCTCTAGCCTTCACTGTTTGATTCGGCTTGAATTGACGGCAGGTGTCCACGGACTGCATTTGCCACTTACCATCAGGTGGGCTGTAAGTTCGTTTTTCACCTTAGTTTTATAAAAAAATCTCGTTTGTTACCCATGCAATTTTAAGATTTACAGTTTATTACGTGATAATGTCACGTTACAGTACAAATAGGTCAGGTTGACTGAGAACAGACCACGCTCGTATAGAATACCAGCTTAAAATAGCAGCATAGTTCTGCTAAGTTTCGTATGATGAGTAAAGAGAACCGCTGACCCTTTTTACTGGTAACAAGGCATTCCATCTTAGGGCTAATAACTAATCTGTATTTTGATTCCTAATCGAGGATAGGTATAGATGTCTATTGGCCACAGCATTCACTTACCATCAGGTGGTCTGTGTCCATGTTTATTTCTATGACGGTTATTATTAATCTACCTGAATGCTACAATTTATTTTTATTTTTTGTTTATTCTTGTATTTCTTATTGCATTCCTGTTGTTTTACTAAAATGATGTGAACGGTATTTCAGTCTTTCTAGTCTTGGAGCACTCGTCACTCTGTGGGTTGGCTATAGACGTCTGGTACTTGATTTTAATTGTTTTCATTTTAAGAGGCTTGTAAAGGTTATGTTTGAACCTTTAACACTGTTGTTGTTTTGAATTAATTACGATAAAATAAATTTCACTAATGATTGTGTATAATGAAACACAAATATGTCAATTTGGTCTAGTATTATGAGGTAAGATGTCTAAAACTGATGTAAAAAGTGTGAAACGGAATGGTGTTGATGGCTATTTTGTGGGCGTCCGTCAATGTCAAATGTCAATCGTCATTCCGTGTCTCTAGTGGTCACGCGAATGTTTTCGACGACTTCTGCTCTGTTTTTGGACTTGTTTGATTGCCCTTACGTTTGACCTTGCGTCGGCCTAATTCGTTAACCTGCTAAGTCCATTTTTGACAAAATTTACTTTTTATGCCAGTCACAAAGCTCAGTCTAATATCTACCGTAACATTTAAAGAATAACAACGATATTAGCCTAAAAAGGGTGACAAATGCTATGCAAGAAAAACTGCTTTCTGATCACCAGCCAACCTCCACAACGCAAACTTGCTAAATCCTATTGGGGCCTTAGTTTTACACTGGCAACGTTCCCAAACCTACGTGCCGTTTGCGATGCATTAAATTTTGTCGTGTTTTAGTCAAATATTTGAGGATGTAAACAACTAATTATAAACTAGGTAAGTTTATATTGTCTTACCTGTAAGTTTTTTTTTCGTTTAGTACCTTAATCAAATGTTTTTCATCACATTTAACTCCTGACCTAAACATTAGGGACTTAGCAGGTTTACGCACTATATTATCTTATTTGGACACGGATTTAGCAGTTTATCAATTTAACATTTTTTATAAATTTATTGCTTAATTAAAGATAATTTCGAAGATATTATCCATTAAATAAATTATAAAACAAAGTATGTATGTACAAATAAACAGTTAAGTTAAAATGTTTTTTAGGTCTGTATAAATGTTAAATTCCATTTATTTTGTCATAATTTTATTCTTCTTCTTCTTTAATTTAATAAATTAAATAAATATTTTTTTCGACATTTTCAGAATGTATCGGGGAAAAAAATTGTAGCTTTAGTTTCTGAGGCTTGTAACTTACAGGATAGACCTGAAAATGTAGCTCCGAAGTCAGATTATGATTCAAATAAAGTAATACACGTTTTAGAAGTTACAATATTCAGAATCAAGAAAGTTTATACCAGAACCATCAGATTTAGTTGCTAACAAAACTTATTATGAGATAAATGACGATATCAATATAACAACACTGACTGATCTAGATCTACCAAGTACTTTTATTACAGAAAATATAAATCATACAATTTGTTCTAACATTACATTTCCCAATACTACATTCAATGACGTGCCTTTAGACGATAAAATTTTGTCAACGGTTTATGATGTTCACAATACTTTCACCACAGACGAGAATTTGATTATAGTACCATCACAAATTGATATAGAATCACAAGCAACAAATATTTTGATCTCAGATAACATAAACAGTTCCGATTCGGATACCTTTCAAATATTAGGTAGTATAATATCTCATGAATTAACTACCAGTCCTATAGAAATTATACCTCATGTTGAAAACACAAATAATTTTGTGCCTAATCCGCCGATATTGGATGGTAGTGATACAGAGAAAAAGCTAGTGCCTTATTCTGATTCTGACTCAGATTAGTTTGCTAAAATTAAAAAGAGTAAGAAACGAAAGAAACGTTTTAAAGTTGACAAAAAAGAATGGGTTAGTGAAAAGAATAAACAAAGAAGACAAGCAGGTAAAACATATTTTGGGAGAGAGAAAAAACAAGACTGTTGGAATTATAATAAAACTAAAGAGGCACGTTCAATTAAATCTAGATGCTCCTGTAAAATTGGGAAGTACAGTACTTTAAAATGTGAAACAGTAGATGAAGATGTAAGAAGAAGCATTTTTGATCGATTTTGGAGTCTTACTTGGGGCGAAAAAAAACCCTTGTGAACGAATGGGTAACAACCATTCCAATTATCCGGCCACGAAATCGAAATACCGAAGGGACAACCAAGAGGGCTAATACCTTTGTTTATCATTTAAAAGTAAATGATCAAAGTGTCAAAGTATGTCGAAAGATGTTTTTGAACACTTTGGATTTAGGAAGATGGAAGGTTCAAAATTGGAAGCAGGAGTTTTCAATGCGGCCTCCTAGTACACTGAGACGTCCAACACAATTATCTGAATCTGCTTTGAAGCCGAAACAATCTCTTATTCAGTTTCTGGAGTCTCTTCTCGTAATGGAATCTCATTATTGTCGAGCAACGTCACAGAAGTTATATTTATTGCCAGAATGGAATTGTAAAGGAAGTTCTACCAATTTTACGTTAACGATTGGTGCAAAGAGCGAAATATAAAAGCTCTCTCCATAAGTTTGTTTTCGAATTTATTTGAAAACAAAAATTTGGCCCTATTTAAGCCGAAAAAAGATCAATGCGAAAAATGCGCCTGTTATAAAGTAGGAACAGTTACAGAAGAAGAATAATACACAGAACAGAATAATACACAGATAAGAACAGTTACAGAATATAAATCCAAAGCATTTACTGCTAAATCCGAGTACCTCAAGGGTCTCACTTAGGTCCTTTATTTTTCAACATTTTCATCAATGACATTGGAAAATGTTTTCAGCACTCTAAATTCTCAATGTTCGCCGACGACTTAAAATTATATAGAATAGTTAATTCATCTGATGATGCATTATTACTGCAGAGGGATTTAAATAATTTAGCGATGTGGTGTACTGAGAACGGAATGAGCATGAATTCTGACAAATGCCAAGTAGTGCGATTCAGCAGAAAGAGACACTTACTAACCAGATTCTATCATATCAATGATACGCCGCTAAGAGAGGTTGGCCACATTCGAGACCTAGGAGTCATCATTGACAGCAAACTACGCTTCAACATTCATATTGACAATATTATAAATAAGGCTCTTAGAATGTTGGGCTTTGTTCTTCGAAACTGTAAAGAATTTAGGAATCCCATGACAAAAATCACGGTATATAACTGCCTAGTACGTAGTATGTTAGAATATGGCAGTACTGTATGGAATCCGCACTACGGTACATATATCAAACGCTTAGAGAGTGTACAAAAGCGATTTTTATGGTATTTGTCTTACAGTTGCAACTTAGCCAAGAAACTCCCAAGCTACAACGATCGACTACTACATTTTCGCCTCAAATCACTCCAACATCGTAGGGAACTACTTGACGTCATGTTTCTGTATAAGCTAATAAATGGAAATTTTGACACCCCTGATCTTTTATCTCGAGTAAATATTGCTATACCTAGAAAGCCACACAGACTTAAGAAACCTCCTTTTAAAAGTAATTCAGCTAAGTCAAAGCTGGGTCAGTATGCTCCATTAAACAGAGCGATGAGGAGTTACAATCTCATTCACAACTCTATATCTAGTGAAACTGAAAAAGGATTTTCTCAGCTAGATATTTTTTCAAACTCCTTAACACAATTTAAAAGTTTTGCAGCTCAAGTTATAACAGAATAATTCGATTATTATGTAATTTTAAATTAAAATATGTGTGAGTGTTATTTTATTTTTACATTCAATTTTAATTTTGAATCATAATATAAATTTTTATTTTAATGACATTTCGACTTGTTTAAATTTTAATTGATGTTTTTATACTTATTACTTTTTAAATAATATGTTCTTCTTGACACAGTTAAATGTAATGCACTGATAAAATTTTATTATTTTTGTTGTTAATAGTACTAATAAATTAATTAATTGTATAATAACTTCCTTATAATTAATGCATACATTTTAATATAAATAAATTAAATTGCTTCTCAACGTAAGTTAATGTACGAGACTTTAAGAGAATGTTGTTTGCGCCTATAATTGAAGTAGCACTTTGTATGTTCTTTTTTTTTTTTTTTCTTTTTCTGATATTTTTGCATGTAATAGTGTGTACTTTGTTGGTGCAATAAATAAATAAATAAATAAATAAAATAAAAGAATACAAAGAACATATTGAGAGAACTAAACAAGCAAGAGAAGAAAAAGATGCGGATAAGAAGGGAGCAAATTACGTTTTCACAGTGGACTTGCAGGCTGTACTAATGGCACCAAAATCGAATGTCAGTACGCTATACTATAAAACGAAGCTGCAAGTTCACAACCTTTGCTTTTTTAATATAAAAAATAAAGATGGTTTCTGTTTCATATGGAATGAAGTAGAAGGTGGACTTAATGCTGAAGAATTTGCCTCCATTTGGGTTGACTTTTTAGAAAACAAAATAATACGTCCTGAAATTAATGCTGAAGATGGAAAAAAAACAATTCTAATTTACAGTGACGGTTGCACTTACCAAAATAGAAATTGTGTTTTATCTAACGCTCTTTTGAATATTGTCATGAGGCACAAGAATATAGCTATCGAACAAAAATTTTTAGAAGTGGGTCACACCCAAATGGAGGCCGATTCAATGCATTCCACTATAGAACGTCACCTAAAGAACAAAGTCATAAATGTGCCAGCTGAATACATATCTATTGCTAAGCATGCTCGTAAATGCCCAGTACCCTATTTTGTAACATATTTAAACCGCACTTACTTCAAAAAATTCGACAAAATTCAGTTTTATAAAAGTATTGGCCCAGGAAGATCCAAAGGGGATCTTAAGGTGACTGACATTCGTGCACTTCGTTACGAAAGCAATGGATCAATTCTTTATAAAACTTGCTATAAGGATGAATGGCAAAGTTTACCCCAAAGGCGATCTTTGCAATGTAATCCTTGCGAGATTACTGAACTATCTCAATTGCACCAGAACCGACGTTAAATTACTGCACGAAAATTTGAAGACTTGCAGCAAATAAAAAAGATCCTTCCTTCTGACTATCATAAATATTATGATGACTTGCCTCATGAGTAGAATAAGAAGTACTAATAAGTAGAATTTAAGTTTAATTACAATTTTACATTTTACCAAAGTTTCAGATTGATCTCTAAATATTGTTAATTTAAGATTTTTGGGATTTGTTTCTGTTTTATTTTATTGTTAATAATAATTGATTGTGATACCTATAATAGTAAAACAATATTAAATGGCTGTCATTAATAATAATAAAATACTTAGGAGTACAACTCGTAATACCACAAAAACAACACATAATAATATGTATTAAAACTATTACAGACTGTTTATGAAAAAAGTCTATCTTAGATATTATAACCCTGTTTCCTATTAAAGAAGACTGATTGTTTATTTTTAATAATAAATATTTTGATTACTGATTGGATTCATTTCACTGCCCAATTAATTAATCTATACACCATACTAAATTTAAGTCAAAAACTGCTAAGTCCTCAAGCAAATTGAAACTTCACCTCGAAAAACTGCAAAATAATTGTTTTCCTGAATTTAATAAAATGTGTATAAGTTATGCTACTAATTATATTTTTAAAATATCAAGAAAAATTATAGAAACCAACGAGATTTTCAGAATTTTGATTGCTAGATTAATAAAGATATTATTCAGTTTTTTCTTCGTCATGTAAACTATGACAAAATGGACTTAGAAGGTTAACAAATTAGGCCGAAGCTTGGCTTTGTTTCTGGATTTTATTGAATTGCGTTATTTTGGACTTTGCTTTGCTTACCAGACTTGGGCGATTACCCATTAACCCGTAGCGGGGCCCTATTTGGCGTCTGACGCTCTACTCGAGCCACCTTCACACATCGACGAAGACTCTTCTGACGACGGCGACTATGTGAAGCATCATCAATACGTGTCTGAGATTCTACTCATGAGGAATATTATGTCGGATATTATGTGCGAACTTGGAACAAACGAGCAATGTGTTCGACATAGTGAGGATGAGGGGCTGGTCCTAAAGGAACGAAGATGCGGCAAACACAAAACAAAGATGAAAATATCATATTCAAGTGGCGGCAACTCTTTTGGTACTTTCATATCATGTGCTAAAGCAACATGCAAGAGCAAAGCTGGAGGCAGTGGAGTTAAAATCTCACGACGACAAGGGACTCATTTTGTAAATGTAACTCTTGATTTGATCCACATTAATTACCTAATCTATGCATATTCACAAGGATGCTTTTATAATCAATTCAATACAATATAATACAATTCATAAAGACCCGTACAAACGACAGAGACAACAATGCTTAAGCTCAAACACAATATGTGATTAATACAATTACTATGGAGAGGTCGTTGTCATATACTACCTCGAGAAACAAAACTGGTGGCCTGGTAAAATTGTGCTAATTGATGAGAGTAAATTTGGAAGAGGTTTTTCAGAAAACAAAATTATAACAATAAGTGATAGTAAAGTATTTGTGGAGGCGAAATGTTGAAAAATATAAATGGATCCATTTAATGAATTTATGCGAGCGATAAAGCATGTGAGCGTGAAAGCAATAAATTAAATAATTAAAACAAAATATTATATTGTTACATTTACCACTATCATAGCAGAGTTTAGGACAACTTAACTTTATATTATCTATAGGCCGAATCTGTACTAAAACGAAATCAGCACACTCCGACTCCGCTTAGTCTTGTCTGCCCTACTCCTAGAGTGTTTTTGTAAAGCCGTTGGCGCGGAGGGAGATCAGCCCCCGCCAGCTAAAGCAAATCGCAGTTGCGAACCGTAGTGGCTGAAGCTAAGCCGAAGCTACGGAGGTGAGCATTGATGCCTGCGATGATGATTGATGCGACTTCCATTTTATCGCATCCATCAAAGAGCGGCTCGAATCATCGACGACCGAGTATTTATGATCGCTTGAATCACTGGCCTTGCGAAGGGACTCAATATCTCTTTGCATTTTCAGTGTATTTATTTAAAATGGAGATTACTCCGAGGAAATGTTCATCTTAATTTCAGCCGCCAAATTTTACCATAATACACTGGGCACAACACTAAACTCCCCGTCATCTTGATGACTGACAATTTCCTTTCCTTCACGAAAAGATTGTGGAATTTACTGTACTAAACCTGTACTTTTTCTAGAGCAATACCACTTAAGGACCTTCAACAAAAGAGCTTACTCCTTATAAAAGGCCGGAAATTCGGTTTTGTGGATGTTCATGGGAGACGGTAGTGGCTTACCATCATGCATTACAGAGCCGCATAATGGTTTGCCCCCTCTACTATAAACAAATTCTAAGCACATCATTATTTGTCGGCCAAAATTACTCTAAGAGGTCTAGAATTACAAATTATTTATGATGAAAATTATTTTAGCATGAACAATAATCTTATTTGTAAAATTCATTGAAAACTAAGCAATACCTATCAATTAAGCGACATCGTTTCGTAAAATAAAGTAAATCCAATAATTCTTCTTTCATTGTACGTCGCCTCTTACGGAGCGAAATGGAGAAAAATGTCCTTAATTCGGTTTGCCTGCGTTGAGAGGTTTATTTAGTAACAGTTAGTTTAAATGTAAGTAATAAGGTTAATTATTTAACCTACGTGACCATTATATAACTTTAGAATTGAATTTATTTTTTATGGAAGAGGAGGAGTACGAGCATAGGAATATAAGAATAAATAGGTTATTTTATGAGTCATGAACATAATACGTATAATGTTTGTTAAAAATTTGGACAAGTGCTTATCAAGAATTATTATAGGTTATGACTTTTGACAGGATATTTCAGATGGGTTTTAAATTTTATATTTTATTTTATTTTGTACATAGTAACGTAGTAGATTATTTTATTAGATATAGTGGACTGTATTGAGATTCTAAATCTCCTGAAACGTTCAGTTACCGCAGTCACAAAACTATACCAAGAAAACAATAAGCTACTCATCGTCTTACTAGTCAGCCTCCCAAGATCAGCAAACGTTGAGTAATTAGAGATTGTACACGATGCACTCTGGAGTAGTCCTTTTTAAAGTTTTTGGAGAGATATTCACATCACGATAACACAAAGAGAATGTGTCTGGTCTCTCATGCTTCCTACCCTCTTCTTCGTTTTTTAACTCCACAGATTATTACAACGCATGTTACGTCGCAATGTTGCCACTAGGTGTAACCGGCGATCAGATCGCAGCAGATCATTGCGCCTCGGTATAAATTTTTTGAGTTGCGGTTTATTATTGAACACACCCCCCACCGAAATCATCTTGATGGTTTCTCCTAACTATGTATATGAAAAAATATTAGAGAAAAATTATAACCTAAGCTACGGAATATACAAGATAACGCTGAGACACAGAATGTCCTCAACGAGAAAAAATATATATTAATACAAGTAAACTAATTTGTATAAGGTAGAGGACTGTATATTAACTGGTCTCTGTAGAGTACTCTTTTGAGTGCGAACAATCCCATCTGGACCGGGGTGAAGAGCCTCTATTCTACCCAAAGGCCAATTGCACGGCTGTACGTTATCAGTTTTTATGATTACGAGATCACCTATATTAATGTTAGATTTATCCGAATGCCAATTTGCTTTCTGTTGCAGCGTATTTAAATATTCGTGACTCCATCTACGCCAAAACATTTGTGAACATTTTTGAATATATTGCCAACGTGGCAATCGATTTATCGTTATATCCTCTACATTATACTCAGGTACTGCTGTTAACCCTTTTCCAATTAGAAAGTGTCCCGCAGTCAAAACGTTAAACTCATCAGGATTATCACTAGCTGGTAACGGACAGAGCGGCCGCGAGTTAAGAATTGCTTCTACTTTACAAAACACTGTGGCAAAGAAAATATACACTACGCGAAAAGAAACGACACTTAAGCATGTGTGCACGTAAAATCGCTTGCGGCTATGTGTGGGTGTCTGGATGTGTGCGGGGGCCTTGAGAGGCGCGCGGGGCGTGGAACGGGTCGTCGCCGACTGCCCTGGCCGAGAGCTAGCACGTAGTAGTTCGCGTCTCGTCTCTCTAGTCCTACGCACCGCACGCAAGCACAGACTGACTGCGCTTTATACAAAAATAATGCCTATTCATTTGTATATAATTATTCTACCTTTATTTAGTTACAATATTTGTTTATACGTATGGCACATTTATGTTATATGTAATAGTTTTAAAGTATATATTTGTACTTTTATATATTTATATTTATAAAAATATATTGATATATACATATATATTAATATGTATGTATGTATTTATCTTATCTATGTACTTATATACCATTCTATATTTATATTTTATGGCTTTAATAAAAATAATGTTATTTATGTCGCCAAACCACACACGTTTTTATTGTTTTCTTGCAATCCTGTCCATCCAAAGGTTGTCTGGAAGAGATCGCTCTTAGCGATAAGACCACCCATTGTACCACATTTCTTTTTCTCATTTTTTGTTAATATTTATGTTATTTTTTGGCGTACAATAAAGTGTTATCTATCTATCTATCTATCTATCTGTGCTTCCCTATGTATTTTCTAAAAAAATTATACATACGGCTACGAATTTTTGCAATTGTTAGAAGTAATAATAAAAATTATAAAAGTAATCGAAAACGCCAAAAATATATAAGAGTAAGTAATTTTTAAAGGGTAGTAGATAGTACTAATTATTGCGTACTGAAATACTAAGTGTTGGTTAATTATTTAAGATTACCATTAACTGTCGTGCATATTTTGTTTTGTCGGAAATCTTAATATTCCCCATCGGTAAAGATATTTAATAAAAGTTGATTTAAAATTGATCGTATCTTTCACTACCTAAATACATAAGTTTACATTATATAACATAATTATACCTACTATGTATCTTCTTTGGCACAAGTCTATAATATTCCATTTCGGTTCGGTATCAACCCTAGCGTTACACGCTCCGGCTCAATGTCAACGGCGCTTGAACTCTCACGTACAGAGAGTGTCACTGCTGTGACTGTGGTGAGTTCCTCGAACGTCAAACTTTTTTCTCCTACGGCTCACGTTAATAGATATTTGGCGGATTTTTTTCCGCCTTCCCAGAGCCCACCCATTTGTGGTGCACTGGGGGGATTAAATCTCATATAATTTGTCGTTTTGAGCAACCCTCTAATATATTGTTTTTTTGTTCGGGCATAAACCTTTGTACTTCGGTTAAATGCTTACTGGCAGCGATTAAATTAGTTCCGCAATCCGAATAAAGGAAGGAGCACACACCTCGTCGCGCTACAAATCTGTCTAAACACGCGAGGAAACACTCCGACGACAACGACTATAAGACTTCTAGGTGTACAGCTTTTGTCGAATAACAAATAAATAACGCTAAAATATGACCGTTCCACCCTAGCATTTCGTCGTAAGCCTGAGACGAGACGACCACCGGGGTCCACCCCTACATGCTCAAAAACTTTGCAAGGTATCAATCGGGCTGCTGGTAAAGGTGCCATCTCATGCTGTTTACTGTGCACTGGGTTGTATTTAAAACAAATTTAGCATTTGGACAAAACTGACCGAATAATGCGACGAGATGATAAAATCCAAACATTTTGATTAATAATGTTTTATAAAGTGCGTGGGCCTATGTGTAAATGTTTTTTATGTAAATATTCAATAAGTAATAGGGTAAATCTACTATTTTTAGGTAATAAACGGGGATGCTTCGCGTTATAAGGTAACGCTGAATAATTTATTCGACCCCCCACCCTGAGGTATCCGCGTTCGTCTATAAATGTAGATAATTTTTACAACGACGGAACATACTTTGTGCCCTTTGACAAACTATTTATTTCATTTGCAAAGTATGCACTCTGTACTAATTTAATTAAGACATCTTGAGCAGTATTCAATTCGTTAGTCGTCAGTATTGAGTGCTTAGAGTAACCTGATTTGAGTCGGAACCATCTCAATATTCGAGCAAACGTACGTTGCAGTTTATAATAAGAAGAGAAGTGGGAAAAGATTCGGTCACAGAACTCTAACTTAGTCTCTTCTATTAAATTATTTTCATTAGTGATTAAATTGAAGGAGCCTAATGTATAATTAGATTTCATTTCGGGTGTATTACTTTCATCTTGGTTGATAAATGTTCTCACTGGCCACTGCGAATTGTCGTCGTACAACCAAGATGGGCCCTTCAGTCACTGCTCACTGCACTCCACGAGCTGCAACGGAGACGCTCCGCGCGAGCAGATGTCTGCCATATTGCACTCACGTGACGCCAGCAGTGCGGAGGTAACACTTCACATACCTGAGTAACACGGTTACTAACAAACAGCTTTACAACTTTACACGATCGTCGAATCGGTTAACGCAGTGATACGAGTAATTTTTACACGAGTTGAAATGTCACGGACATATTTAATTAATTTGCTTAACAAAACTGACCCCATTAATTCCAACCTCGGCATAGTTAATGGTTTGACGGGGGCTACTTTAGATTTTGCTGTCACCAGGCGTACTTTTATCTGACCTCTGTCGTTACGACTGATCACATACACACAACTAGAATAACCGCGAGAGCTTGCATCACAAAAGGCGACCAATTCACATTCGGTCTGTTCTGGTAGCAGCATGTGTCTATTTATCTTGATTGCCGTCAGTCACGGGAGATCATCAACGTAATTAAGCCAGCGCTTAGTTACGTCGTTTGGCAGTGGCTCATCTCATCCTATGCCCAGCTTCCATGAATCTTGCATTATTTCTTTCGCGATGAAAAGCACGGCGAAATAATACCTACGGGGTCGTAAATAGAAGCTAATAATTTTAAAACAGAACGTTTAGTTGTCACTTTATCAGTCATATCTACTGTGAAATAAAAACAGTCAGTCAAAGGGAACTATTTCAGACCTAGCACTTTGACTGAATATTCGTTACCATCTTTCATAAATGTAACAGGACACTCGGTTTTCTAACGGAACGCGTTGTAAAACTTTTGCACTATTACTTGCCCACCTTTTGTGTATAAAGCCACCGGAATTAAACATCTCTATAAGTTCATCTTGTAACCGAGATATCTGTGACAATGAACTGCAAGAATATAGAGTGTCATCCATGTACACGCCCTCGCGCACAAACTTTGCAGCGAGTGGGAAACGTTCTTCCTCGTCATAGGCTGACTGCAAGGTGTGCGAATAGCTAAAAACGGTGAGCAACTTAAGCCATAAGTGACAGTTTTTAATTCAAAAACATTAATTGCATCGTTAGGCGAATGACGATATAAAATTTGTTGATAACATCTATCCGACGGATTCAGTTTAATTGCACGATACATTTTGCATACGTCACAAATCAAGCAATATTCAAACAACCTAAAATTCAATATTATAGCCCCAATATCTCAATATAATATATATACAGGTTAGGCCCGATTAATAGAATAGCATTAAGCGAAACGTTCGTGGACGTTTTAGCCAAGGCATCGAATACCACACGCAAAGGAGTGGTGGGCTTAAGTATACTGTGATGAGGTATCACATATTTGCTCGGGGTGTCACCCGTATAAAGCTCCATGTGCCCTAGATTTTCATATTCGCACATGAACTCTGAATAGGCTTGTCGTAATACAGGTAAACGATTCAACTTGCGCTCGGTGAACAAGAGTCGTCGCTCGGCTGCCCCCCGTGAAGCGCCCAACGGAGGCGGGTCTGGTATGAATGGTAACGGCACTGAATAGCTACCATCCTCAGTACGGCTATAACGAGCCACGAAAATATATTCCGCTAATTGTTCCAAAGGATTAATCGAGGGTTTGCTTGGCAATTCTTCGATTTCCCAAAACTTCGCAACGTTTGGTCTAAAGACTCTTGTTCATCAAACGAGACTGATAAATTATAATTTTTTAAATTGTCCTTATCATTGCAATAAAGTTTACCACTTACAACAAACCCGAAAGCAGTATAGCAGTATCGATCACGCTTGGTATATCCGATGAAATAATATAAGGTTAATCCTTAATAAGTTCCGAAACTATATCATTGCCCAACAATATATTAATACGCGACCGCTTATAAAATAATGGATCAGCTAAATTAAAATTCTTATATTTATTAATAACGTCCGAGGAGAATCGAACGTTAGGCTTATCAGCAGATACCTTAGTCACTACGTCGGTCGTAGGTCAGTGTGTAGGGACCTTAATGTACATGTAATCATGCCGTGATTTTTTACAGCCTCTCCACCGAGGACCATAAATATTAAACGAACACTTCTTCTTTCGAGGTAAGCCCAAGCTTTGAGCACACTCAGTTGTAATAAATGAGCTCTGAGCTTCAGAGTCAATAACTGCACGGCAGTATTGAAACTGACCGTTACTATCAATTACTAACACACGACACTGTAACCCGAGTGAACGTTGTTGGAATGAAGCGTATCTATCGTATTACGCTCTGAGTCACTCATAGCTTGAGACGAGACGAGTGCTTGTTGCACTTGCGAATCAGAGCACAATAGACGGGTAGATGTTGGCACAAGCGTGTCGGGCACTGGCTCCCTATGCAATAGATAATGATGTAGTGACGCACATACACCACAAGACATCTCACTTTTACAAGTTGAGGTATTATGATTTCCTTTTAGGCAATTAAGACACAATTTTAAAGTGTTGACACGGTCAATCCTTTTATCTACGGTTGTTTCAGCAGTGGACTGCGATTCGAATGGTACCAAAATATATGGTCTAATTATAGTTCAACAATTATTAACAACGATTCGATTAATAAACGGTCTACAGGTGCCTCTATAGGTCCCATAGCGGCCGAAACAGACCGACTCATTGACCTCGTCCAAATGGCTACAGATTCCTTGTTACAGCAGATCTCATCCGCAGAGATCGTGCGTGATCCTTGGCGATTTTAACGCCCACCACGCTGAATGGCTCGGTTCACGTTCAACCGATCATGCACTTCGCCTACATAGATTCCAGACGTGGAAGATCATGCACCTTCCCTGTTGGACCTTCTGCTGACCTCTCATCCGGACGACTATCAGGTTTCCGTCGACGCTCCTTTAGGCTCGTCGGACCATTGTTTTGTCTGGAATGTGGTGCCACTCACACTAACATCGCGGTTGCATTCTGCAGAATGCCGCCGTGTTTGGCACTATAGGTCGGCTGATTGGGATAGGATGCGGTCTTTTTTTTGCATCCTACCCTTGGGATCGGGTTTGCTTCTCGCCGGAAGATCCCAGCAATGTTGCTGATTCTGTTGCTGATGTGGTACTTCAGGGTATGGAACTTTTTATTTCATCCTCTGTGGTGCCCATCGGAGGCAGATCCCAGCCATGGTTTGGTCGCTTTTGTAAAATAGCATCACGCTATAAGCAGGAGTGCTACCGGGCCTGGGCTGACGCATCAACGTCTCGGGATGTAAACACCAGCGCTCTTAAAAAGAAGTATAATTTCCACCTCCAGGTCCTTCATAAGAGTCATTGCCAAGGCAAGGTCTGAGCACATCGGCAGAATTGGCGAGAAGCTAGTTCACCTTCCTTCGGGAACCCGTGCATTCTAGTCTCTCGCCAAGGCTGTCCAAATGAACAAAGAGGACGACTCACTGGCCCATGCCACAAAGGAGAAAGCCGATCTGTTAGGCTCTCTCTTTGCGTCCAACTCGACTCTACATGACGGGGGGAACACACCACCGACCATTCCGCGGTGTGAGTGCTCCATGCCAGATGTGCGGCTTACACAGCGTTCGGTTCGCAAAGCACTCCTCTCCCTGGACGTCAGCAAGTAGAGTGGGCCTGATGGAGTCCCTCCCATTGTGCTGAAGACGTGTGCTCCGAAGTTAGCACCCATTTTAACGCGTCTTTTCCGATACTCTTACTCCCAAGGCGTAGTCCCAAATTCACGGTTTTCGTCAGGATCGATCAGTTGGTGATCTTCTGGTCTACCTGGCTCATAGATGGGCAGAGGCAGTAGAGTCCAAGAGGGAGACATTGGCCGTTAGTTTGGACATAGCGAAGGCCTTCGATCGGTTCTGAGTTCTAAGCTCCCTTCCTACGGACTTCCCGAGAAATTGTGCAATTGGATCACCAGTTTATTTGCTGATCGTAGCATCAAGGTCGCAGTAGAAGGTGCATGCTCTGATTACAAGCCTACTAACGCTGGTGTTCCACAAGGCTGCGTACTATCACCAACGCTGTTTCTTCTGCATATCAATGATATGTTGTAAGCTGGTAACATTGATTGCTATGCAGACGACAGCACTGGTAATGCCTTATACACCGGCCGGGCCAATATTTCTCGGGAAAATGTCGCCGAGTACCGGAACAAACTTGTGTTTGAAGTCAAGTCTTTGCTGAACAAAGTCACGGATTGGTGGCGACTAAATCTAGTCCAGTTCAATCCCCAGAAGACACAAGTTTGCGCGCACTCCCCTTGCGGCGTTGACATATCGAATAGTGTGCAGTTTCGAGGTCACTTGAAAGGGAAGGCCAAATTTGCCTCTAAAAAGCTTGGCGTGCTCAACAGAGCGATACAGTATTTCATGCCGGCACATCGCTTGCAACTTTACAAAGCGCAAGTTCGGCCTCACATGGAATACTGTTCTCATCTCTGGGCCGGGGCACCCCAGTGCCAGCTCCTTCCACTTGACCGCATCTAGCGCAGAGCGGTTCGAATCGTCGACGACCGAGTTTTTTCTGATCGGCTCGATACACTGGCGCTGCGTAGGAATGTTGCATCCCTTTGCATTTTCTATCGAATCTACCTCGGGGAGTGCTCTGAAGAATTGTTCAGATTAATTCAAGCCGCCAAATTTCACGAACGCACATCGCGTCAAAATTCACGACACGACTGTGCGTTTTACTAGGAGTTTTCTTCCTCGTACAACTTCTCTGTGCAATTGTTTACCACCGGTGATTTTTCCGGACCGATACGACTTATGGACCTTCAAGAAAAGAGCTTACTCCTTTCTAAAAGGCCGGCAACGCATCTGCAATTTCCCTGGTGTTGCGGTTGTTCATGGGCGGCGGTAGTCACTTACCATCAGGTGAGCCGCATGCTCGTTTGCCCCCTCTTCTATAAAAAAAATGTACCTACCCACGATTATTCGATTATCTTGATATTTATTGCAGAAACCTAGCCATACGAGAGTATATTAGCGGCTGTTATAGGTAATTTTTAGCAATATTTAATGCCAAACCTTTAACACGTGAAAGTAAATAGTGAAACTTATCTACTTCGTCGAAATCTCGATTGTGGACAAGTGATACAAATGTGTCGTAGAATGTGGTCCACTTCTCAATATTGCCATCGAATTCAAATAAACGTAATTTAGGCAATGATGGCCTCACATCACTCCTATCTTTCCCACTGAGGGGAGCCTGCTCGCCCGGTCTTAATCTTAAATATTGCAACCTACATCCCTTATAAAGCTCATCGAATGTATCTAATTCACGGGTTGACAATCTTGTCTCCGGTTTTAAAGATATATCTTTTTCAATAATATTTAACACTGCTTCTTCAAACTTTGAGCGGATACTTTCTAATTCAGAATAATCTGCTAAGAAATTTAGAATTTGTGTGGGATCATTCACTTGGGATTTCGCAATATCGAAAACCTTTTGTGATTTAGCAAATAGGCATACCTTTTTAAAAATAAGTGTTTGCCTTTTTATCTGTAATTTATCCGACATTATGAATAAATTACAAAAAAATAATGTGGATACTTTGTAAACGTACCGCGAGCAATGGAAATCTAGGTACAAAGAGGCAAATTAAATAAGTGTTACTAAATAAATTAAATGAGTAAAGTTTTAGTCAAGTATATGACGTCCACGGGACGCTAATTAAGGGTAGAAAATTAATATTCGAAGATCACTAATTCAAATATATGCGGCTCGAAGGCCAGAAATGTGGCGGATTGGGATTATTTTATTATATAAAGTGGACTGTATTGACATTCTAAATCCTCTGAAATGTTAAGTTACCGCAGTCACAAAATAATAAGCCACTCACGGTCTCACTAGCCAGCCTCCCAAGATTAGCAAACGTTGAGTAATTAGATTGTACACGATACACTCTAGAGTAGTCCTTTTTAAAGTTTTTGGAGAGATATTCACATCACGATAACACAAAGCGAATGTGTCTGGTCTCTCATGCTTCCTACCCTCTTCTTCGTTTTTTAACTCCACAGATTATCACAACGCAATGTTACGTCACAATGTTGCCACTAGGTGTAACCTGCGCTCAGATTGCAGCCGATCATTGTGCCTCGGTATAAATTTTGTGAGTTGCGGTTTGTTACTGAACATAGCCAAAAATGAAATAAAAGTCTAACTGGACGTTAGTTGTTATTTTATTAACCTACGAAAAAGTGGTTTAATGAGAAGTAAAGGTTAATGGTTTTGGGACAAGTCAACAATCTAGAATAGAGAAAAACGCTATAAAAATTTGGCGTTCTAAAATATTAGGTAATTCCCTATAAAATTGTAATTTAGTATTGAAAAATTCAAACGTTTATTCAAAAATATTACAATTTTCGACACAATTTGCAATTTATTTTGGTTTCTTCGTAAACACATTAAAACAGTTTGTGATCACTGCAAAAAGTGATATATTTTTAAAATTTAACTTTATCAAGAAAAAGTATTTACGTTACATTTTTTAAAAAATAGAAATAACATTGTTTGAAATTTATAAATATTTTTTTATTTTTTTTAATAACAAAATTTGAGTAATTTACTCCCAATGTAATTGTAACATAAATTTGATGAAAAGAAAAAGATTGTTTAACCAAACTTGTACAACAATTTATTAATAGAAGGTTTTTATTTAATACATGCTGAGGATCAAGTTATCCAGCATTTCTTGCGGTAACCTGTCGCGTTCTTGAATAGCGGCTTCCCTGATCTCGGGCACTGTCTGTGGAGGTGGCTGATGATTCCAAATAGTTCACTTAAGAGTCCCACGCGTGCTCCAATGGGTTTTAAATTAGGCGAGCCGTCAGGCCAGTCTAACCTTGTGATGTTGTATTCTTGAAGAGAAGCAATGACTCGTTGAGCTTGATGTGTGGGCACATTATCATCGACCAGTACGAATTGGTGCCCATGGTTTATTCGGAATGGTCTGAAAATTTCATCAATAGCAACTGTTTTGTACCCATCTGCCGTCATGGAGTCTCGATACGGAATCAAAGGCATTCTAGCTCCAATCTTAATTCCACCCCAAAAGGACACCGATTTCCTGCCTTGCTGAACGGTTCCAGTGGCAGTTATTTACCTTTCAGAGTCTCCAGGTCTCCACCAGACACGGACACGTAGGTTATCTGAATGAGTACTGATTTGTGATTCATCAACGAAGAAACAGTTTTGCCAAATGTTTTCCTCCTCATCTTCTTCATTTTTCCGGAGCCTAGCCCACTGCAATCTCCGTCGCTGACGTTGCCGTAAATTCAGAAGTTCTCGCCAAGACTTCCGTGCTCGTAGTCCAGTCTGTTGTAAGCAATTCCGAATGGTCTGAGTGCTAACTTTAAGCCCAGAGGCGACCCGCACTTCTGCTTTTATTGTAGTGGCGTTGATTGTTGGGTCACGGGCTGCCAGCAATCTGATATAGTGCTTCTGAGCAGCAGTCAGAACAGTTGGGTGACCACTACGGGGTCGCTCATCTAAATTGTCCATGCCGTGGTACCTCTGCAACGTAGCTACGACACAGGATTGGGATACAGCAACTCCTCGTGCTATTTCTCTCATGAAATATCCTTCTTCCCTCAAAGTTACAATTCTTGCACGTAAAACAATGTAATCACAACTTTCCTCGAAAAAATATTTTAAATCGGTTAAAATTAACTAAGGCAGATTTCTGAATGAGCGTAAGCTTGGATTATATGGAAAAACAATTGAATTTGTTTTATTGTTTTATATTTTATATTCTAATTCTATATTTTTAAGTAAAGAATCTAATAAGAAGAAGAAATTATAATATAATCTACTGTAACAAAAAATAATTTGATTTTTCAAATTGATCGCAAACTTTTTTGATGTGTGTCTTTCCGGTTTAGCTTCAATTTGTAATCAATTTTTAAAACACTTACTAGCATCCAACTAAGCTGAAATTGAGCATACTTATGAAACTTGCTTCGCAGAGGACAACATCGACCTCGCCCTCATACAAGAGCCTTGTGTGGCCAACGGTCAAGTTCTGAAATTGTCGGCTACCGGTAAGATCTTAGTCAATACTAAAAGTAGTAGACCAAGAGCTTGTATAATCTACAATAAAAATATTGAACTTTTAGCTGTTTCAGAGTATTGCAATGACGACCTGGTTACAGCTTTTATAAATCTCAAGGGATGCACAGGGGCCAGAGTAATCATTTGCTCAGCCTATATTACCTGATTATTTTATACGTGGTAGAGCCATGCTGCAGCTATATTAGTAGTATAGTTGTAGTATGAATGGGTTGGCTCGACCGGGGAAGGACCACGCTCTCACAGAATACCAGCGTAAAATAGCAGCTTAACACTGCTGTGTTTCGTATGGTGAGTGTAGAGAACCGGAGACCCTTTTTACTGGAAAAGAGGCATTCCATCTTAGTCCTCACGGGTGACAACGCATCTGCATTTTGATTCGTAATCGATGATAGATATAGATGTCTATAGGCCACAGCGACCACTTACCATCAGGTGGACTGTGTGCTCGTTCTTCACCCTATCGTATAAAAAAAATAAAACCTGAGAGAACCCAGATCCTGCCATCGAGTTAGAGCGAGTGGTGAAGTTCGCCCGTAAGCACAACGCCGAACTTGTAGTGGGATGTGATGCTAACCACACGATGTATGCTCGATGTATGCTCACCACACAGCATGGGGAAGCACTTACATCAACGAAAGAGGTGAGTTGCTTTTTGACTTTCTCATATCCAATCGCCTGGTAAGCCTAAGCTTAGGGTGTACACCAACCTTTGTAACGCGTGCTAGGCAGGAAGTTTTAGAATAACCTTTGCTACCAATATCATTTCCAGACGGATTACTGACTGGCGTGTTAGTAGTGAAAACTCGATGTCTGATCACAGACACGTTAAGTTTGTAATTAGAGCATCACCAACTTATGAAACTGTTGCTTTTAAGGATCCAAAAGCGACCTCCTGGGATGTCTATAGAGATAGCCCGATAGAGGTAGACGTTTTCCCGAGAAATATTGGCACGGCCGGTGTATAAAGCATCTCCATTGCTGTCGTCCGCATAGCAATGAATGTTACCGATTTGCAACATATCATTGATATGCAGAAGAAACAGCGTTGTTGATAGCACGCAGCCTTGTGGAACACCAGCGTTAATAGGCTTGTAATCAGAGCATGCACCGTCTAGTTCACCTTAACGCTCCAATAAGTAAAAAAACTGGTGATACAATTGCACAATTTCTCGGGAAGCCCATATGAAGGAAGCTTCGAAAGAAGCGCTTTGTGCCAAACCCGCCCATCAGTGTGTAAGATAAACAAGAAGATCACCAGCTGAGCGACCCCGACGGAAACCGTACTAGCGGTCACTAATCAGCTGGTGCTCCTCAAGGTACCGTATGACCTGCCAGTTAATAATGGACTCCATTATTTTCGAAAACAAGGAGGTGATGGCGATAGGCCTGTAGTTGGACGGATCAAAGCGGTTACCTTTTTTAGGGATCGGGTGCACGAAAGCTGTCTTCCTTGAATTTGGGACAACGCCTAGGGAGTAGGAGTAGCGGAAAAGATGCGTTAGAACTGATGCCATTTCTAACGCATCTTTTCCGCTATAATATATATATATATATATATATATATATATATATATATATATATATATATATATATATATACAAGGTGGTCCAAACAGTGAGGTTATAAATTTTTTTTTTGATTCCTCACATCTAGGGGTATCCGAAAATACCCTATATATATATATCGCAATTTTTTGTAGTTTTCGAGTTATGATTTTTTTTATCCTTTTTTTGAAAATGTTCACCCTAAACAGCCTAACATTAAAAAAAATGTAATTGTGAGATTATTTCCAAGTTTTTTTGTTTGTAGCATAATTCTTATGAGTTGCCCTATTATGCATAAAATAATTAGCTTCATAACATTCACCGAAGATACAATAATTTTAATCGAAACTTAAAAAATTTCTGTCAGGAGAGTGGGGCTTGAATTTTCAACATTAAATGAAAAATAGTAATAAATGATTTCATACTTTCTAATTAATTTTAAAAACTTGGCAGTACCTTAATCTTTCATAATAACATTAAAAAAATGACACTTAATAGGCCAGTTTTTCTGTTACAGACTTCTGAAGTTACTCAGGCAGGAAACTACCTGAATAGTTAATTTGATTTAAAAAATCTTTTTATCATTTCTAGGGCTAAACTAAGATAGTAAATGCTTCAGGTTAGCAAAATAACATCCAGTGTCTTTACTTATTGTTTAAAATTTATTGACAACAAAATTGCCGGCAAACTTCTTGAATATTGACCTTGACTGCGCAGAGTCGGTTTTACATACAAAATGCGTGCGCAAACCTTCCCCACTACGCTTATTGTTCAAGATATTTGCGGGAACTGGACAAATGATTTCAAGATTCATACTAATTCATAGGATGCTGTTATGTCATAGATACTATTTACTTTATATTAGAAGTCCTGTATACTTTATATTGTTTATTTACTAAATTACTTAGAAGCCAAACTAATATTAGGTCGCTTAGCGAAAACGGAGGAAACGGCTCTTAAAGTTTTTATTAATGGCATTAGCTCTGACATCGGAGCAATGTTAAGAACAAAAGAATTTCCTAGTCTTTGTGAAGCAGGCCGATTCGCACTTCAAGAAGATAAAATTTTGTGCAATGAACAAAGCTAGGCAATCTTTATTTACACTGAGCACAACGCGTCCACCAACTTACCACCATAGCATAACCATAATAATATAATATTAAGCTAAATATAATAATAAGCCACGTGTGGAAGCCGCCATGGATCTTCCCGCTCTGGTTGATTCAGGCGATGATGGAATGGTCACCCATGAACTAGAGCTATTGTGACTAAATCTGCGATCGCAAATCAACCTGGAAAAGTACTAACGAAAAGTTATTCCCACGGAGTGTCCCACGTCCAGCTGTTACGAGGTAATAATATTATCTATTTTATATTAAATACTAATATAACAATATTTTTTAAAAAACGGGTATTAATTAACTTTAGTATTTGTATTATATTCTAAATAAGCAATGTTTCATGAATTTACAATTTGAAATAAAGAATATTGTGCTTCGATATATTTTTCCATCACACCCTAAAACATTCGCAACATGCCTTCGGCAGAACCAATTAGCATCAGCCGACAGCTTTAATATTTATCGGATTAAATACTGAGAATTGAGATATGTCCACGCCTGTCCATACATTGTAGAGCTATACGGACCGTTTTATCACCCTATCGATGAATATTTATTCGTATATTCATCGATAGGGTGAATATACGAATTCGAGTTGCACGGATGAAAATTCGTCCGTGCAACTCGATTTTCGGTTGGTGGAATTTGGGTTTTTATCACTAATCCTTTGTTTTTGCAAATGTATCGCACAAAAAAATCTCTTACGCTAGTTTACCAACTTACTTACTTATAATCTTACTTAAAAAATTATGTTTCATTCACCATATTCTTAGAAGTCAGTAAATAAAGAAGCTCAATTAAGTAGACGGATGTTAATGCACTTCTTACCTATGTCACCTATGATGAAAATTCATCCCGTAATATAATCAGATTCAAAGGGAAAATAGCCAAAAATGTCACAAACACAAATTCATATTACACACAGCATTATAAATATTTTCTTTTTCTTCTCTTTCATAACCTCGTAAAAGTCTGCTACTAATCATGGGATTGTGTTGAGAATTTGAATTAATCGTCACGCTCGGCGGGCTGATTGACGATTTCAGTACTATAGGTGTTACGCACCTTTGACGCTGCTGTCAGTCACCAGTCTATTTTTTTTTGTAAATAAGGTTGACAAACGGGTACGCACCTTTGACGCTGTTGTCCGTCACCAGTCTATTTTTTTTTTGTAAATAAGGGTGACAAACGGGCATACGATCCACTTGATGATAAGAGGATGCTGTTATGTCATAGATACTATTTACTTTATATTAGAAGTCCTGTATACTTTATATTGTTTATTTACTAAATTACTTTCTTAGAAGCCAAACTAATATTAGGTCGCTTAGCGAAAACGGAGGAAACGGCTCTTAAAGTTTTTATTAATGGCATTAGCTCTGACATCGGAGCAATGTTAAGAACAAAAGAATTTCCTAGTCTTTGTGAAGCAGGCCGATTCGCACTTCAAGAAGATAAAATTTTGTGCAATGAACAAAGCTAGGCAATCTTTATTTACACTGAGCACAACGCGTCCACCAACTTACCACCATAGCATAACCATAATAATATATAATATTAAGCTAAATATAATAATAAGCCACGTGTGGAAGCCGCCATGGATCTTCCCGCTCTGGTTGATTCAGGCGATGATGGAATGGTCACCCATGAACTAGAGCAGATGAGGAGTAAATTGGAGGAGGCGATTGTGGAAACGCGCTGTACGCCTCTCGAAAATTGACCGCGACTCCCGCGCATAACCCTAAGCAAGCGGAATCGGGATGTCGTGACGGCCCTGAACCCACTGCTGGCAACCTTTTTGGAAACCAGCCGGGACCTTTGCGATACGGACTCAATACTCTTTGGCGCCGCTTTAGCAGTTTGCCGCATTGTTGGTGCCAAACTTCCCACGTCTGGACGTGCTACTGGGCAAAGTAGCACTATCCCAGCCTGGAGAAGAAGGATTGAGGACCGTATCGCAAAGGCAAGGGCCCTCATCGGCAGACTGATAAGCTTCAGGTCGGGCAATAACAGGCCGAGAATTGTGCGCACCGTCAGGATGACGTTTGCTGGGACAAATATCAGTTTGTCCCAGCCGGATATAACGCAAAAACTGACGGAGCGCATAGACGACCTGAAGCAGAGAATCGCTGCTTGGGGGAAGCGGATTCGGCGATATACCGAGAGGTCGACACGGTTCAACCAGAATTGTCTCTTCCAGAGTGATCAGAAGAGGCTCTATAAATTATTGGAGCGGCCAATGGTACGTGGAACGGGCTCAGCACCGAATCAGGCCGACACTATCGCATTCTGGCGCGGCCTGTGGTCAGAGCCCGTAAACCACAGCGAGGGCCCTTGGACGGAAGTTGTGGCGAGTCAGTGTGCGAGTGTTACGCCCATGGACCCCGTCATCATAACGCCGGATGACGTAGCTGAGGCGGTCCGTAGGGCCCCGAACTGGAAAAGTCCGGGCCTCGACGGACTGCATCACTACTGGCTGAAGGGGTTCGTGGTGTGTCACGCTGTGCTCGCCCGACAGTTTCAAGAGGCTCTCGACCAAAAGTCGCTCCCGAGCCTCTTCACTACTGGGATCACTCATTTGGTTCCTAAAGACCGGGATTCCACAGACCCGAGCAAATACCGCCCCATAACGTGACACTAACAAGACACTAACCATATACAAGACACTAACATCCATTTTGAGCGCGAGAATCACTCGTCACCTGAACGCAAATCAGGTGATGTCGCGCGCTCAAAATGGATGTCGGGGCGGTGGTCGTGGAACCAAGGAACCACTCATCATTGACGCGGTCATTGGCAAGGTGGTTAAACGCAACCGTCGGAACCTCTCCGCCGCCTGGATAGACTACAAAAAGGCATTCGACTCGGTGCCTCATACATGGCTTAAGAGGGTCCTCGAGCTGTACAAGGTTGACTGTACAGTTCGAGACTTCCTCGGGCAGTGTATGGGGCAGTGAAGTACGATCCTTTGTCACCTAGGCGAGCGGTTGACGGCTGCGGAGAACCATATAAGGATAAGAAGGGGTATTTTCCAGGGCGATTGTCTGAGTCCAATCTGGTTCTGCCTCTCTCTGAACCCTCTCAGTACCTTACTGGAGGGTTCTGGGAGGGGATTTCAGCTTCGGAAAGGAGGTACAAAAGTGACCCACCTTTTCTATATGGATGATCTCAAGTTATTCGCCTCCAGTCGCTCACATCTTGTGGAATTGCTAAACATCACTTGTGATTTTAGCAATTCTATTGGAATGGAGCTGGGGACGGATAAGTGTGCGGTCCTCCATGTCGAAAGGGGTAGGGTTGCTAACTCTGAGGGCATAGACTTATCTATGCCCATCAACATAAGGACCCTTTCCGAGGCTGAAACATACCGATACCTGGGTATGTCACAGAACATAGGTATCGATGAGGCGGATATGAAACAGTCAGTTTGCGATGTGTTTTATGCACGCTTGACAAAAGTGCTCAACAGTCTTTTGTCGGGTGTGAATAAGACACACGCATATAACGGTTGGGTCATGCCTGTCCTCATGTATACCTTCGGCATGCTCAGGTGGACTCAGACCGAACTGAACGCTCTGGATAGAAAAGTCCGCACTGTTATGACGTCACACAGAATGCATCACCCGAGATCGTCAGTAATGAGGCTGTACTTGCCGCGGAAACATGGTGGGCGCGGCTTTTTGAGCGCTCTCACCATGCATAATCGCGAAGTGTGCAGCCTCCGTAATTACTTTCTGACGAGATCGGATGATCCATTCTATAGGGACGTCAATTCTTGTGATAAAGGACTTACCCCTCTATCCTTAGCCAACGAGCAATGGCAAGACCCGGCAGTACAGAGCATTTCCGACCGGGAAACCGTATGGAAGGAGAAGGAGCTCCACGGGAGGTTCTACAAGGCTCTACATGAGCCTTTCGTAGACACAGGCGCCTCCCTCCACTGGCTACGTTTCGGTGACCTCTTTGGGGAAACCGAGGGTTTTGTCTGTGCGATACAGGATCAGGTTATTAAGACCAACAATTATCGGAGATACATCCTAAAGGATGGCGCCGTCGACATCTGTCGAGCTTGTCGCCATCCCGGCGAGTCACTTAGGCATGTCATCTCCGGTTGTTCGGCGCTTTCTAACACTGAGTATTTGCACAGACACAACCTAGTAGCCAGGATTCTACACCAGGAGCTCGCTCTGAAATACGGTCTCGTGGATAGGAAAATGCCATATTATAAGTACTTGCCGGAAGCCGTGCTCGAAAATGACCGCGCCAGGCTCTACTGGGACCGGGCCATCATCACAGACAGGACTATTCTTGCGAATAAGCCTGATATTGTGCTGATGGACCGGGCACAGTCAAGGATATTTTTGGTCGATATTACCATTCCTTATGACGAGAACCTCGTGAAAGCCGAAACAGATAAGCTGACAAAATATCTAGACCTGGCTCACGAGGTGACCGACATGTGGGGTGGTCTGCCGACCGAAATTATTATTGTGGTCGTTTCTGCGAACGGGCTAATCCCGGTCAGCCTCTCGGGTCATCTGAGGCGACTGGGACTCCGTGACGGACCGCTCCGTGCTCAAATGCAGAAGGCGGTGCTCCTTGACACCGCCCGCATCGTCCGCCGGTTTCTTTCCTTTCCCCTAACCCTCGGCCGTTTGGTCTCTGCCGAGGGCTTCCATTTGGTTGGTTTTTATTTATTTATGTAATTTTTATGTATTTATTTTATTTTATTGATATTTATGTATTTTATCATTTTAATTTACAATTATATATTTATACAGCCCAACCAGATGAGAAAACTATATAAATACCGGAACAGCAATAATCGAAAAACAAATAATAGATAACGGTATTGTTATTCCCAATGCATTAGTCGAAGTCAAAAACAACTCATTTATTATCACTTGTGTAAATACAAACAAATCCGAAAAAGTAATTGGCATTCCAAACATCGAAGTTCTCCCTTACCAACCATATCAACAAACAAACAACATTCATAACCACTTAATTAACAATCTTAATCACACATCCGACAACAATAGACAAAACCAAGTACTCACCCTTATTAGACGCGAATATTTCAACAAAGAAGAGTCGAACTCATTAGATGAAATTATTTCCAAATATCCCGACATATTTTTCATCGAAGACGACTCACTTACATTTAGCAATCATACAAAACATCAAATACCTACCACTACTGACATTCCAATTCACACAAAAAACTCAAGTACACGAAGAAGTAAAATCACAAGTCCAATAAAATTTAGACCAAGACATTATCAGACCTTGCTCATCTCCTTGGAGTAGCCCCATCTGGGTTGTTCCTAAAAAACGCATCTGGGAAACAGAAATGGCGATTAGTTATTGATTACCGCAAGTTAAATGAAGTCACAGTAGGAGACAGTTATCCTCTTCCCAACATCACAGACATTCTAGACAAATTAGGTCATTCTCAATATTTTACCACATTGGATCTCGCCTCAGGTTTTCATCAGTTAGAAGTAGATCAAAAAGATATTCCTAAAACAGCTTTTAGCACTCCTTACGGTCATTACGAATATAAAAGAATGCCATTTGGCCTGAAAAACACGCCAGCGACGTTTCAGCGTGTAATGGACTCCGTTTTGTGTGGCTTACAAGGTGAAAGATGTTTCGTTTACCTCGACGACATAGTAGTATTTGCTTCTAGCCTTCAAGAACATGAACAAAAACTTGAAGAAGCTTTCTCTAGACTATGAAATATGAACTAAAAATCCAACCAGACAAATGTGAATTCCTTAGACGCGAAGTTGCTTATCTTGGCCATATCATTTCCAACGAAGGCGTTAAGCCGAACCCCGGTAAAATACGGGCAGTTCAAGAATTCCCTATTCCTAAATCATGTAAAGATATAAAAGCATTACTAGGTCTTACAGGATACTACCGTCGGTTTATTCTAACTTCAGTAAGCTCACTCAACCTTTAACTAGCCTTCTTAAAAAGGACAATGAATGTAAACATCTTCTTACTAACCCTCTAATCTTACAATATCCTAACTTCACAAAGGAATTCATACTAACCACAGACGCTTCGATAAACGCCTTAGGTGCTGTGCTATCGCAAGGCGAAATAGGCAAGGACTTGCCTATAGCATATGAATCTCGAACACTCAATAAAGCTGAAGCCAACTATTCCACTATTGAGAGAGAGTTATTAGCTATTGTTTGGGCCGTTAAACATTTTAGACCCTATTTGTTTGGTAGGAAATTTAAAATTGTAACTAACCACAAACCACTTACATGGCTTTTCTCGATAAAAGACCCTGGTAGTCGGATAGTTCGTTGGCAACTTAAACTCGAAGAGTACGAATACGAAATAGTATATAAGGCAGGTAAAAACAAATACTAATGCAGACACTCTCTCACGTCCACCAATTCTCCACACGAACATATATAATCCAACAAATAGCGACAAAAACACAGATCTTGACTCAAACACTTCAGAAGACTATTTACAACTAAACTTTCAACATTACTTAGAAATCGACTCTCACACATTTAATACTCCATATCTCCACATTTGACCAGACTGCCTCTTAAACGAACGTCACAAAAACATTCTTATCAAAATCTCTTGTCAACTTTCCGATAAAATACCCTTTTCAACCAAGCAATTTCCACTTGCTCTCAAGTGGACCCATATTTAAATAAACCTATAAGAACTAATTTAAATAAACGGATAAGAAACAAAATATTAATTTGGCTGTTCGAGACCTAGGCTTTTGATGTATCGAAACAACACACAAAATACGATCTGAATATTTCTGGAAAGGAATGACATAAACTATTAAAAATTATATAGATAATTGTTAAATATGTCAACGAAACAAAATTCAACGTAAAACATATAAAGCTCCCATGGTTATTACTTCTTTTTCTACTGAACCTTTTGAACGCGTAACTATTGACTTAGTTTCTTAATCAGACATAACTAATGACTTTAATAAATATATACTCACATTACAAGATGACTTAACTCGTTTTTTTCAATCATACCCCATTCAAGACAAACAAGCAACTACAGTAGCCAAATATCTTTTAATTTTCTGTCAACATTACGGTGTACCTAAACGTTTCCATTCCGATCAAGGTACATAATTTCTAAATAGCGTGAAATTACTAGGATCCAAGCACACAGTTAGCACCGCATATCATCCTCAAACTAACGGTTCATTAGAACGATTCCACGCAACATTACGCGATCACATCCGAATGTAACACAAACGTAATCAATCTAATTGGGATCAAATTGTGCCATTTGCCGTTATGTGCCATAACACATCAATTAATCAGTCCACAAAATTTACACCTCATGAATTACTCTGGTTACAAACCGCGTTCTCTATATTCTTTAAAAGCAAACGACGACTACACAACTCATGACTACCTACGAGATTTAAAGGAAAGACTCAAGGTATCACAGGATATTAGCCCGCCAAAATGTAGAGTCAATGAAAGAAAAGGCAAAAGAGCGATACGACAGCAATATTAAAAATATAGCCAAATTTAACGTAGGAGATAAAGTTATGCTTAAAATCCCTAATACAAACAACTTAAATAGCCTATGGGACGGGCCTCATGTTATTGTTAGAATAAGTTTTAATGAAAATTATATTATACAAAAATCTGGAAAAAACCAAATAGTGCATGCGAATCGCTTAAGACCATTGCATGACTTCATTCAATAATCTACACGTAATAATCAACACGTAAATATTTAACTTTAAATCTATTTCAGGGTGGCTCGAATATGGCACAGCCTAATTAAACCCTTAGTTTAATTGAAAATCTTTTATATCTTATAAAAAACTCATACGTTAATTTTACTGTTTGTTTTTTTTCTTTAATTATTTTATACAAAGTTTATCTATTTTCTAGGAATTATTATACAACTAAATTTAAAAGAAGTCAAAACAATTAACTAGGTTTATTTTAATTCTCAGGTACTCCACAACTTTTGTTGATGGGGATACCCACATAAATCCTATTCCTTCTAATTCTGGACTCTATTTCGAAAACAATGGTAAAATATTAATATCTGAAAATTCCTGGAAATTTATCATATATCGTAATCTTGAACCTTTATTCCTAGCTCGCAACTCTATCAAACGACTTATAAATGACTATCAATCTTTCATTACCACACATTCAAATTTACCTAGCGTTATAACTACTACTTCATTTATAAAAATAAACATAGACAGAATAGATTCTAGACTCGACGAACTCAATTCTTACACTGACAACAAGCGAACCAAACGCGAAATACTAGACGGCTTAGGTTCAATTTTGAAATGGCTCATTGGTGTTCCAGAAGCAAAAGATGCCAAACATTATAACGTATGTATTGAACAGTTAGAGAAACAGCAAATATCTACTAATGATATCTTAAAACAACAATTACAAATTATTTCTTTAACGATCACGAATTTCAATGAAACATTACATAACATATCTTATGATGAATAAGTTATTAACGAAGATATTAGAAAAATAAATTCATACTTTACCTCAATAAACAAACTTATATTTAATTTAACTATTCTTGAATAAATATCCACCGTTTCAATTCAAATTCTAGAAGCTATAGTTTCTTTGGAACGAGATATCGATGATGTCATTACAAGCATACTTTACACTAAATCAAATATAATTCACCCTTCTATAATATCCACTATGCGCCTATACAAATAATTACTGTCTTCTAATCCCGCTAGGCTCAATAAAAACTTAGTTGCCCCAATAGAATTACCTAATTTACACAAAATACTTGAATCTGCCTCTATTACTTCCTATATTTATATGAATAAAATTATATATATCTTAGAATTCCCTTTAGTAAAAAACGAAAAATTTACATTACACCATTTATATTCTATCCTTATTCTACATCCTGACTCTTCCTTATATTCTACTATCCTTCCCGAACAAACATATCTTGCCATGAGTACCACTAGACAGCAATACGTCATCATGAGCTCACTGGACAAATGCAAAGACTTTGCAACGGAATCCAAAGTCTGCAAGGATCTTCTCATCTACAACATCAACACCAGACCCATATGCGAAGTTGTCATCTTAACAACGACGAGTCAACAAGTTTCTGAAGTTTGTGATGTAACTACATTTTCTGCACACATCAACACTTTCCAAGCTCTTAGAAACAACAACTGGATCTACATACTCCAACGCAAGACTCCGTATGCTTTAGAATGCGAAATCAAAACGACTCACGGCGAAATCTCTGGAGTAGTTATCATCACTCTAGAACAAAGATGTAAAATGTACACCGCGTTTGTTACACTCCTAGCTAAGGACACAAAATGGATCAACATCAGCCATCCTTTTATCTATGTGGATATTGAACACATTTGCGTCCCAGATGAAATTAAGCTCAACAACATTCAACTCGACTCTCTTGACTCGGTTAGAGAACAAATAAAAACTCACACAAAATTGCTTGAAGATAATAAACCTACATTCTTAGAAAAACATGTAACAAAATGTTCTATATTAAGTACGATTACTGGCATCATTATGCTAACATATTTTTGTTATAAATGTTATAAACGCTTGCCATGGAATGAGATACCTACAAATCCACATGGTAACTGTATACAAATTTTTAATAATTGCTTTGACCGTTCTCGACGCCGACAACACGTCGAGATTCCCATATTATCACTAAATACTACTGCTACAACATCCTGTATATCAGAAGACGAAGATGAAGCTGCTGACTACACTCAAAAATCGAGCAAAACCGCTCAATCTTTGTTCTAAGGGGGGAGGTGTTATGTCATAGATACTATTTACTTTATATTATAAGTCCTGTATACTTTATATTGTTTACTTACTAAATTACTTTCTTAGAAGCCAAACTAATGTTATGTCATAGGATACTATTTACTTTATGTTATAAGACCTGTATACTTTATATTGTTTATTTACTTAAAAGCTAAATTACTTTCTTAGAAGCCAAACTAATGTTATGTCATAGGATACTATTTACTTCCTTAGAAGCCACACTAATTCGATTGTAATATTATATGCTAATGTTTATAGTTTACCATGAGTTAACCATAACACCAAGATCAATGTTGTTCCCTTATGATTACCCCCACCTCCTAGCTTCCTTTACTATTTAAACCAAATCTTTCGATCCCTCAATATAATTCCATTCCCAAGTTCTCTCTATCAACTACTATATTTTAAGTTAGTTTAAAATTATTAAATAAATTTATTTTTAAAGAGTTTTTATCTCTGCCACATAACATTACTGTGACCCATAGACATCTACATCTATCCCCAATTAATAATCAAAATGTAGATGCGCTATCACCCCTGGGGACTAAGATAAAAGTCCTAGTTGTCAGTAAAAATGGACTCCAGATCTCTACACTTTTATTTTACTCTGGTATGAGCGTGGTCCTTTCCCAGTCGAGCTGACCCATTCGTGCTACAACCATGATATAACTGCAGCATGGCTCTAACACGTACAAAATTTATTATTTTACGGCTTACGTAAAGGACATGGCTATTCCGCCACAAGATCTTTCTGGTACATGCCATTGCGATGGATCGGCAAACTGCTGTTTTCGGCATTCGGCAGTTTTTTTCCAGCATTTTTTTTAATTACTTGCTTCGGCAGTACAACTAAAATTGTAACTATACTTTTAATAATTTACATCGACGTAATAATACGTAATAGTAATAATTTCATAATGTAATAATGTTCAGTTTTGGTCTGCTAATTTTTGTCAAGGAACATTGAAAACGACGTAGGGTTTAAGAAATATACATTTACGTAAGTTAAAGTTTTTCATTTCACTTGTCTACGTCACATCTATAGTATCGCCTACGTATGTTATTTATACAAACAGAAAAACATAGAGATGAAAATATATATAATATATTTATGTATTCTGGATCACCAACTCAGTAATATGACTTCTTTAGCCCGCAATCGTTTCAAGGTACAATAAGAAATATATTTATTTTAACAACGTAATCATTCTTTAGTTACACAATTTTCTGCAGGCGGTTACTTAATTTAATCTGTAACAAGAGAGTACAAAACAATAGCGAAGTTAGATTTTCAACTAAGATAAACAATTCCGAGCGACTCACTTCGTTATGAATTATGAGTAAAACAATCGCTAAAAACAAATAAACAAAGTCGAACTGTACACTGTAATATTCAATTAAAAATATCACTTAAAATTTTCATGAAAGGTATAATTATTCTTTTTCAGGCCATTAATAGTCTTCTGATATAAAGCAAGCCTATATCGCCTTTAAAAGGGAGACTAAATAAGATACATAAATAAATTTATTTTTAACACATTGAAAATGTTTCATCACATTAATATAATGAAACATTTTCAATACTTGTATTAAGATTTTTAAATGCTTTTAAAAGCAATAATATATAATCGATCTTAAATTTCTATTCAATATATCACAAGCAAAAGTTCATAAAAATATTGTTCGCGACGGCGAAAAGTGTTTAAAAACGTAGTAAAAAGTGAAAACAATATTAAAAGTGTAATTAAGAAAAGTATTTGTGACAAACCTAAGTAAAAGGTGTAATAATATAATTTTACAACATGTTTACAACCTTAGTATTATAGTATAGAGCATCGTTTGGTAATAGCTAAGAAAATAACTCTTATTTGTACAGACAAAAAGTCGACCAATCAGAGTGCGACACGTTATAGAACATTCTAGAAATTATTAATCTCACACGCTGATTGAAGACAGCATCTTAGCGCGTTGCGTTGTAATACGTCGGCTATCTTTCAGGTAAGGAAGAGTATGTTTGGAAGCGCTTTTAGTCGACTTAAAAAAAGTAATCAATCCGAATATGTGTTCTTTTTTGTATGTTATGCGATATCTTCGTTACATGAGAACCGATTTTAATGTTTTTTTTTTGTATTAATAATAATAATAATGTCCTCCAGACCGAATTTCGGTCACGTCGCCAGCCTTAACGGAGACTAGCCATTGACGCAAGACAGGTTTATGGTGCCCAAGTGTATGCGCAAGCACATCTGCACTCTCTATTCCCTCACTCTCATAGTCCGATGGGACAATAAACCGACACCCCCGGTGAAAGATCAGGCACAGGACCTACAATCGTTTAGAATTTCATCCCAGTTTGCCACCCTTGTTTTCCTCAAATTATTTTCTTCTATATGAGACCTCAGACCACTCTTGACGTACATATATCCTATTTAATACAAAAATGCCTCCTTGGTCTAGTGGTTGTAAACGCGATTGCTGATCATGAGGTCCCGGGTTCGATTCCCGGGTCGGATCAAAAAAATCAGTTATTGAGTTTTTCGGTCAAGAAATTCACAATAGCTGCCCGGAGTCGGGAAGTCGGCGGTGTCTTACCCCCGTGCCTCGGAAAGCACGTAAAGCCGTGGTAATCGAACCCGGGACCTCATGACAATCGCGTTTACAACCACTAGACCAAGGAGGCATTTTTGTATTAAATAGGATATATGTACGTCAAGAGTGGTCTGAGGTCTCATAAGCAAAGGGCTATTCTTATGCAGAGACGACATAATACATTTTACTACAAGAAGTTGAATGCGGGAAGCTTAGCATACAGCGCGTTGTGATAACCCATTGTGAAAGGCTGTGATCCGTATGGGCTTAGACCTACCGCATGGGTATGTTGTTCGCAATTGTTCCATCGATCATTTTGTTTGGACGAGCGTGCTTGTGCAGTTTGATCGATAGTGGTGCGCATACAGTCGTTTTCAATTTACTAGTTTTCTCTATGGAGCTGTCATTTTGCAGCATTCAATTCTTAATAATTACAACTTCCATAATTAATGAAAAAGTTCTAGCTTGTGTTTTGCTTTATAGCTTGTATTTTGCTTTATAGCTTGTATTTTGCTTCATAATATAGCATAATAAACAAAATAGGAAAAGATAATATTATGTCGCTTCAAAGGCGCTAGTAAGTACACAACTAAACAGTCGCGGATCGATTGTTAAGTTGAGCGTATGCATCTTCCTATACATGTTAATAATATATTATGTTGAGCTCTCGTCGATAGTTATCAAAAAGCAAATTTTCAAATATATTCTTATGAATGTAAGAAACAAGTTATGTACTTGTATGTCACCTAGCATAGTTAAAAAAGCCTAAAGCAATAAACAGATTAGATTTAAACTTTGTCTCAGGAGACAAAATGAATTTAAAGTAAAATTATGGTTAATTTCTCACGAGAATAAAGTTTTGTAGTGAGCTTTCCAGTTTTATTCTGGCTTTGAACAAATTTAATAAATTTAATTTAACTTTAAAAAAAATTGTTACACGTGTCACGTGACTTTATTTGTTTTTTCTTTCATTTTAGTCGACATTAAAGAAGAGGAGGTTCTCAATTCGATTGTATGTTTTTTTCGTATGTTTAAACTTCAGTAGTGGTCCATATTAATATAGAGAAAAAATTCTCCTCCTTATGGCAAAGTTTATCACTATCACCATCATCAGCCCTTTTATAAACGCTACCTTTTTATAAAGCGACTATAGCATCTCGTAGGTTTTAGTTTCAATGAAGTCTAGTTAGTAGTTTCCTAAAGTCTATTAAATTTTCATTAATAGCATTGTATAAAAAAGTAAAGTTACTGCCCATATACTGCACTGCACTGTGCAAATCTGGACACCTTCTCTTATTTCTGCGAGAGATCTGAATTCTTTCAGAGAGTAGTACCTATATTCCTTGGATCTGAAGTAAGTTACTTTGCCGCGCTCCTCCATAGATCGATTTTACGGACTGTAAAATATTGGGCGGAATTAATGCAATAACACTGGTACTTAGTCCTTGATCCGATCCTTTATCTTAAAAAATGATTTGCGCCATTCTAATCCTTTTTTTTTATTATTTATTTCCTGTTAATATTAAATTAAATTAACTCCATATTCATAACTCTCTTTCTAAAATTTATAAAGCATTATACGAGCAATGCCCAAACAAAGCACATTATGTAACAAAATTTGCGAGGATATATTAAAATTAATGGTTAAGCTTGGTGCTCACGAGTCTAAATTTGTGCTGATTTATGAATTTCTCAACCTTTGTTACTATATGAAAAGCACATTGCTTGAGAAAATTAGGTAATAATTATATTATATATATTATTGTAGTCAAATTAAATAATTATTAAACACACAAATTCACCTCTTTCAATAAAATATAGCAAAATTACTAAACAGTTTTAAGTTTTACCTTTTTTATACAAGTACAGGCAGGTTTTTTTTTATAGCATAAGGGTGACAAACGAGCACACAGTCCACCTGATGGTAAGTGGTTGCTGTGGCCTATAGACATCTACATCTATCTTCGTTTGCGAATTTAAATACAGATGCGTTGTCACCCGTGAGGATAAGATGGAATGCCTCTTTTCCAGTAAAAAGGGTCTCCGGTTCTCTACACTCACCATACGAAACACAGCACCATGAAACTGCTATTTTACGCTGGTATCCTGTGAGAGCGTGGCCCTACCCCGGTCGAGCCGACCCATTCGTGTTACAACTATACTTCTAATATAGCTGCAGCATGGCTGTACCACGTATAAAAATCGTCGTAAAAAAGGTACGTCGAAGGTAAGACGATTAATTAAAAAGGAGTATGAGTTATCCCTCCTCAAGATTAAATTGATATTTATATGTCTCGTTACCGTTATTTTATAATGGTCTATATCATGGTTGTAGCAGGAAATAGTTGGCTCGAGCGGGATAGGACCACGCTCTCACAGAATACGAGCGTAAAATAGCAACTTAATGCTGCTGTGTTTCGTATGGTGAGTGTAGAAAACCGGAGATGCCTTTAATGAAATCGAGGCATTCCATCTTAGTCCTTACGGGTGACAACGCTTCTGCATTTTGATTCTTAATCGAGGATAGATGTAGATGCCTATTGGCCGCAGCAATCACTTACCATCAGGTGGGCTATGTATTCGTTTGTTACCGTTATCCTATATAAAAATGAATGAATGAACAGAGTTTTACAATAGCTATAATTAAAATAAATTGGGCAAATTCAACGGAGGCGTAGGACCGTTTGCGCATCATATTGCAGCGTTACCGTCGTAAGCTACAATTAGTTGTAATTTATTTAATTACATGGATAATCATGTCATTCTATGTGCTGTTACATTTTAAGATTTTGATGATAGGACGGTTATTATAATAATAGGTTTTTACCTATGAAATTACCATTCTGCAGTACTGGCCATTTCAAGTCCAAAAAAATTTTGTTTGGCTAAGAGTTCTAATTTCAAATTAATTTTATTTCAAAAACATGGAATTCTGTATTCAAAATTAGTCATTTGTTTATTGATTAGCGTTATGTTTCATCGCATTTGAATATTTTTGGTCATCATGGATACGTTAAAAATTCGAGTAATTATGGAATATGAGTACCGTCGTGGCAGCAACGCGGCACAAGCGGCACGCAACATCAACGACGTTTACGGAGCGAATACTACAAACGAACGCACCACCTGTTATTGGTTTGCCCGCTTCCATTCTGGAAATTTCGACCTGAAAAATGAACCCCGTGGTCGTCCGAATACTTTGGTCGACAATGACGAATTAAAGGCGATTGTGGAAGCTGATGATACTTAACCTACGGCTGAATTAGCAGCAGCTTTAGACGTTAGCATCAAAACAATATTGGTCCATTTGCGTCAAATTGGCAAGGTAAAATAGCTTGACAAATGGGTGCCCCACGAACTCAATGATCGCAAACGCGAAGTACGCGTCGAAACGTGCCTCGCACTGCTCAACAGGCACACAAACGAAGGAATTTTGAACCGCATTGTTACCTGCGATGAAAAATGGATTCTGTTTGACAATCGCAAGCGCTTAGCAAGTTGGTTGCATCCTGGTTCAGCACCTAAGCAATGCCCTAAACGAAAACTTACCCCTAGTAAAGTGATGGTCACTGTTATGTACTGTAAAGAACTGAACACAATGATGGAGAAGCTCGCACGTCTCCAACCAAACTTTCTTGGAAGGTCTACCATCATAACTCTTCTTTTAACATACTCTTTTGTTAGTTACTCGTAAATTCTTAATTCACGCAAGCATTTTCGTCTTTTCTGTATAACCACTTTATTTGCCCTCAATATTGGCAATATTGGTATTGATTCCAGCAATTTTCAGAAGACGAAAAAAGAGTGGCAATGGCCAGCTATTATTCTTTCTTGATGTCGAATACATCTTCACTCACATTTTTATCGACTTCATCCACACCACCATTTGTTTTATAGTAAAAAGTTATGATGCTTGGCTTGCGATTTTAATGATTCACTCTCTTCGTCTTATCGTTTCATTTGCACTGTTGCTTTTATTTAAAAAAAAACACTATTACAGTCATAATTCGATGATATTTGTTGATATTCCATAAAATAATACCTCGGAATGAGTGCCGCGCGTAGCCTTTTCGACGACAGGCGCGTGGAGTGCTTACAACGCCTGCGCCGCGACGCAAACTAATGCGATCTGTGCGTTTCGGAAGGCGCGGGAATGGGTGGTAAACTATTTATTTCGTGCATACTGAAACAATGACAGGCTACTAGGGATGAAAAATGTATGCGGCGAGAAAAACTATATTATGAACGAAAATGTATTGAGTGCAGTCGATTCGACGCCGCGCGACCGCTTGAAGGTTAAGATAAGATTCACACATAGACCTGTGCCACGTTACCAATATTCGTTACACACTTACACATTAACCTTGGGAGGCGGATTTATATTCGAGAGAAATGCAATGCACTTTAGCCTACGTCTTTGAAGTTCGTTTCCGCTCTGGGCATTCATAAACAAGGCGCAAGTAGGTGAATCACTTAATGTGGCCTCACATAGATGGCGGAATAACTATCTTTCAGATACAGATTGAGACAGGGTAGCAGCGTCAAAGTTGCGAGAGGTCTAGTACTGTGATCGCCAAAATGCCAAGCGTAGGTATTTGCAGAAAATTCTCTCTACTATGGGACAGGCTTATAATCAGTAAACACTATAATAGTGATGTAGATGAAGTTTTAAGTTATACGGAATGATGAATAGATTTTGATTGCGCCATCTGTCGGTTGCCACATAATTTTTTTTTTTTTTACAGACACAGCTGGGATGAGATGTGATAGGGAGATGGATTATCTTGCACTAAGGAGAGCAATTATTGTTTTATATGTGAAAATTGCTTTGAAGTACCTTTCTTGTATTTACAGGAAGACAAATGGGAACTTTTCGTTCTTTTCGTTTTTTTTCTTTTATTTAAAAAAGAAAAAATACATTGCAAGCACCTGTTGATGTTAATATTTCAAAAATCAAGCGTAATGCTAAATGTTGTTTATGGAATATTATAATTATTTAAAATAGCTTATTATGATACGTTTTAGAAACTACAAAGCATTTTTAAATGTTAAACACTTGAATAACTCACATTTTCTTATTTGCTAAACGAAACCATAAATATTATTATAAATCATACTTCCTCTGTCACAAAGTATATGTATAAATCGAAACAGCTCAGAAGTTGTGTGCTCGTATGAAATTTCATAATAATATGATATTAGATCCTCGCTGGCTTAACAAAAATTGTTAACTGCGATTTCAATAACCAACTGCTATGTGATGTGTTGGAAGCGTTGAGAGAAAATCTGCATTCCGGAAAAATTTCAACAATTTCAAGGACATATCGCAGGGCAGCACAGCGGACTCTTCTCTGCTCCCAAAACCGTTCAAAAATGAGAGGAGAACTATGCCCAGCCGCTTTTACTTTACTTCATGTTTTTGAACAATGTCTATCTTCATGCATAAATTAAAATTTCGATAACAAGACTTGATAATGGTCGTGGAGACCATCTTGCTTTGCGGTTATCAGTATTAAGTTTTCATTTAAAATTATACATATTTAGTTACTTTGTGCTATTTTGTGCTGCATAGTGACGTAGTAAGAGGCTCCATCATCCCATTTCATGTTGTGGATTTTTTTAAAGATCTTCTAAGAGAATTTTCTAAAGATCTCGTAGCTTCTCTTAGATGAAGTTATAACTCTGTCGTTAATGCCAGACGTAAAATATCCACAAAGACGATAGGGAGCAGCGTCAAAGCTGCGAATCCGATTCAAAAAGACGCCTGTCATTTTATCGGTTGACCTGCCGATTAAAATTCTTCCTGTTGTGTAAATAGTACAATTTGTCCCAAAAAGACAAAGAATCATATTATTTGACGCAGTCACCTACAAAACTACAAAGAAAATATTTTCAAGATCATTACCCTTAGGCCATCATTATAATAATAAGGAGCTGTTGACGGATATGCCTAACTGAACAATGTTATTAAAATAAATTAATATTTCCTATAATAAATTAAATATCTTAAAAATTTATTAATTATTTGTATCTATTGCTTTTGTTTTTATTTTCAAGTTTTGAAAGCGTGATGTATTTATCTTTAGTTACACAAGAAGTTCAAACATAAACATTAAATTGAATAATCCTTTACACTGTATCAGACAGCTTTATTAAATTAATTGGAGGCTTTAGGTTAGAGCAATTCTCGGAATCTGGTGAAAAGAAGTTACCTTACAAGTACATCAAAGTAATTAACTAATTTCAAACGGTTCGGCATGATAATACATAAAATAAATATGACCAAATAGATTTTCCCCAATATAAATAACAAAAATTATTTATATTTTTGTTATTCATGTATATGTATTTGTTAGAATCGAATTATTTCAAGATAAAAATTAAATAATAGGATTATAATGACTTCATATGTATAAGCGAATACTATACATAGAATGAAATTTTCTTTTACGGATTTAAATTTTATAATTTACTTATAACTGGCGTTCAGTTTACTTACTATATATTAGGTCCTTACATATGAAATTAGCGTTTTGTCGTACTGACCACTTTGATCTGAAATATCTCCTCTTTGGTTAAGAATTCCAAATTTAAATTTATAAATTCATTTATTTGGTACATTTGAGTTTTGAAAACAGTTATTCATTTGTTTTTTCCTCATTATTTTATTCTTTGGCGTCGCTTATTACCGCACATTGGAAAACATGAAATATCGGTATATTTACGAGTACGAGTTCTACCGTGGCACCAGTGCTGAAGAAACAGCTTGAAGGATAATGATGTGTACGGCGCTGGTGTCGCAAAAGAAAGCACGATACGTTTTTGGTTTCAACGTTTTCGTTCTGGAAATTTTGACCTTCAGAACCAACCCCGTGGACGGGCAGAGACCAAAGTGGAAAATGAAGAATTAAAGGCTATTGTGGAAGCGGATCCATCACAAAGTACTTCAGAGATAGCTGCAGGCTTCGGGGTAAGTGATAAAACTGTATTAATCCACTTGAAGCAAATCGGGAAAGTAAAAAAACTTGAACGATGGGTACCTCATGAATTGAGTGAAACGAACTTGCAAACACGCGTCGACTGCTGTGTTACTTTGCTCAACCGACACAATAATGAAGGGATTCTAAATCGAATCATTACTTGTGATGAAAAGTGGATACTGTACGATAATCGGAAGCGCTCGTCGCAATGGCTGAACCCTGGAGACCCAGCCAAATCCTGCCCTAAATGAAAATTGACTCAGGAAAAGTTACTTGTGAGTGTTTGGTGGACTAGCGCCGGTGTGGTTCACTACAGCTTTCTAAAATCTGGCCAAACGATAACGGCAGATATCTATTGTCAGCAACTGCAAACCATGAAGGAAGAACTAGCTGCTAAACAACCGAGATTTGTCAATCGCTCTAGGCCACTGCTGCTTCACGACAACGCAAGACCACACACTGCACAACAAACAACCACTAAGTTAGATGAGCTACAATTGGAATCTCTGCGACATCCACCGTACTCCCCGGACCTTGCTCCAACAGATTACCATTTTTTCCGGAATTACTTCTTACAAGGAAAAAAATTCTACTCCGATGCGGCAGTCCAAACCGCCTTCAAAGAGTTTATTGATTCTCGCCCCCATGGTTTTTTCTAGTAAAGGGATCAATGAACTACCTATGAGATGGCAAAAGTGTATAGATAACAACGTTCCATACTTTGATTAATTAAATATATTTTACAAAAAAAAAAATGACTTTATATTCCTCCCGTTTTTTACATTTTAAACTTTTATGGGATCACTGTCACAGTTTACGCATTTGAAACAAACAGCGAAGTCCTTAAAATTTCCCTAAAAATTTAGGGTGCTAATTAAACTTCTATTTAATAGCATTACATATTTTCCTCTAAAAATCCACATTGTCCTCTGAATTACTAAGTCAGCCACTATCAATGCGCATCTGAAAAATACTATCTTAGCCACTATATACCTTCCATGTAAGCTACTTACTGTAAATACAACTCGGCATGGTAGTTTGTTTTACCATGTTTTACCATCTACATTTGTAACATATATTCAAAGAGTAATAACTTTTTTTAACATGGGGAATTGCCTACGCATACCCACCTATGGACAGTTTAAATCGGACTTGCACCGACTAAAACCCCATGGTGTTTCAGCCTCGTCGCATATTATTAGGGCCATGGGAACGCTTTCGCAAACATCCGCGGTTCCACCAGCGCTGGCCGCCCTATGACAGCCTCTCCTCGGGGGCGTACTACTCCTCCCCCTTTTCCTTCTCAGGCAAGGCGCGCATTCCTCCGCGGCCTCAACTTTACCTGCGTATCGGACCCGCTCGAGCCCGATACGCAGAGGCCATGGGGCCAGGGAAAACGAGCAATCGGAAGCACCCGCTTTCCTGACCCCAAGTACGGAAGATAGGGAGAGCTGCGCCTCACAATACCTTCTCTCCTCTCCCCCGCGGCTGTGCCACCACCGCATCAAAGGTGTGGCTCCGCCAGAGTCGCGGAGGATAGGGCGATTGGCACATCGCCATACCAACACCTCTTCCACCGGCACTTCACCTCGGCTGCGACGGTAGGGAGGGACACCTCCCACCGCAGTCCACAAACTCACATCCGAAGTGGGCGGCTCACCAAGCCCACTCGTAGTGGTCACCTCGGGCCAGTCATGTGGGTTCCTCTTAATTCACCACGGGTGAGCAAGCCACGGCTACTAAGCTCCCCGCCACGAGAAGGCGGAACCCGTTCGGGGCTGGAACCTACAACGGACCCTTTCGTTCTGCAGACAGCTGTAGAGTGACGTGAAATGACATTTCTCCGACCGTCCCAACGATGCAACCACAGCGACACCTTCCACACAAGGCCACGCCATAGAGGGGAACCCGTTGGGTGGGGAAGCAGTAATAACTAACCTAATTTAACCTATAAAATGTATGGCTGAGTTCGTAAATTACGTGGTGATGTATAAATCAGTGGGACAAGTAAAAATAATCGTTGTTCTTTATTTGACGCTTTCTTTGAAATAATCAGTTGGCATTTTAAAAGGCGAATTAATTTACGAAGGGTGATCCAAAAGTAATGATAATCGGTTACTTCAGGTCTGCATAAAATCAAAAAAATATTTTTGCTTGCTTATATGCTCACTACGTCAGTCTAAAAATCATATAAATAGATCACGATTTCCGGAGATACATTCATTTGAATACGAACTGTCAAAGAGATAACATCAACATGGAGAAAACGAAATTAGAGCTGTCATCAAGTACCTCTGTTTGAAAAAAATGTCTCCAAAAGACATACACAGTGACTTAGTGGAAACATTGGGGGACTCTGCTCCTCCATATTCTACAGTTGCACGCTGGGCCAAGGAGTTTAAACTGGGCAGAACATCCACTGAAGATGAACATCGCGAAGGACGCCCATCCACGTCCCTCACTGAAGACAACGTGAAAAAAGTCGAAGATGTTGTGTTGGCAGATCGAAGAGTGACCATAAGGCATGTAGCTGAGGTCACAGGGATCTCATATGGCAGCGTTCAAAGAATCCTTGCGAACGAGTTGCATATGAAAGAGGTCTCTGCGCGTTGGGTACCCAGAATGTTAACCGACTAGCAAAAGAAAATCGGGTTGACATTTCGAGGGTCAATCTCGAAAAGTTCCAAGCAGATCAAGAAATTTTTTGTTCCGTTTTGTGACTATGGACGAGACCTGGATCCACCATTTTGATCCTGAAACGAAACAACAATCGATGATTTGGAAGCGAGCCTCCTCACCGACGCCAAAGAAATTCAAAGTTGCAAGTTCGGCGGGAAAGGTTATGGCATCTGTTTTTGAGACGCTCAAGGCATAATTATGGTGGAATATTTGGAAAAGGAGCCACTATTACGGGCTCTTACTACGCAGGCCAAATAAGAAGATTATGGGAGGCCATTAAGAAAAAAGACGCGGCAAACTGCGAGCTGGAGTGTTGTTTCACCAAGACAACGCACCGGCTCACAAAGCCGCAGTTGCGATGGCTGCCATTCAAGAAACAGGATTTGAACTGCTCAAACACCTCCCTATTCGCCAGATCTAACTCCTAGTGATTTCTACCTCTTTCCTCGGCTCAAGGAACGCCTCCGAGGCAAGAAATTCGAAGACGATAGCGAAGTAATGGCCGCTGTTGAAGCGTTTTGAGAGGTCAAGACAAAGAATTTTTTTCAAAGGGAATCCTTGGTTTAGAAAAAGATGGACTAAATGTATTGATTTGTTAGGAGACTATGTAGAAAAATAAATTATTATTTTAACTTTAATTACCGTGTTTTATTTTCATTATCATTACTTTTGGATCACCCTCGTAATAGAAGCTTTCTCATTTTCCCGTTGCTTAGTTATAAAATCAGAGGTTGGTTTCCGTAGCCAAAAGAAATTCTATGCCTTGACTTATGATTCCCAAAATTACAATTTAGTCTTGAATTAATAATCAATAAATAATTACTGAAATATTTTCAGTGATTATTTGTTTTAAAACTCTTTGGAGACAATTACTATTCTGTGCAATTATTTGACCATTGCTTATTATGTGTTTGACATTGGTAGTATGAACGTAATCAATGAATGTTTTTTTTATTTAATGTATTTGTAACACATATTATATAGATTTTAGCTTTCTGGATTCCTTCTTCATATAAATTTTAATTATACTAAATACTCCTCCGTGAACGCAATTGCTTAAAAAGGGTATAAATTTTTCTTTTCACGTATTAAAAATAAGCTAAAAAAAATTAACCACCCTATATTTCCCAAATATAACATATCGAAAATTCAATAATTACGAGTATTTCGATAGCCAAGATTATGTGTTATATGATTTGTTAAGTCGTTTTTTAGTATGAGCACACTTGTCTACTTACGAACACATTTTCACTTCCTTTTACTTAAGATTTTCATTAAAAATCCGACTAGTGCTAGTTCCTTTTATGCTAACCATCATTCATACTTTTCAAAACACGTTCCTTTATAGTAGAACTTGACATTTCAGAGAAGGGTTCAAAAGGTAAGTTGCGTTAAGTATTAACCCGTCAAAGTGCAAATCATCATTAAGAAAATCTCACCCATGGATCTTGACATATTCCGTCCATACCTATGATATTTATATAATAGAAATGCACAAAATAATAATTGACTACTTGAAACACTATTTGATTCTCTTATAGCTATCCTGTTGATGTTGCTACGTACTGGTAAAGTCGTTGTCTGTCAACAGTATCAGATTTGGATTTAGTTTTCTTTTATGATTTTCATAAAATATCACCAAAACGTCATTAAATTGTAGGCAGTAAAACTCTAAAAAACTAAGCGGTAAGATTATTTATGTGCCTAAGAGTTCGTCTGGATAAGTACCACCCTCTTACCTATTTCTCCAGCCAAGTAGCAGTGCTTGCTGCTGTGTTCAGGCTTAAACGTGTAGGTACTTAGTATAATTATAAGTTGTGAGGTATTTAATCTTAGCACTCAGAGGTGACAACGCACTTTCTGGCCTTCTTTGTTTGATTTGGCTTGAATTGACTGAAGGTGTCCATGGACTGCAGTAGTCACTTACTATTAGCTAGACTGTAAGTTCGTTTAACACTTCAGTTTAAAATTAAAATAAAAGTACACTGAACATGATATGGGCAGCAGCATCATCCTTATAACAACTCAATATTATGAAAATCTGCGTTTGCTAACCCGCCTGCCGAACGTGGCAAATATGGCAAAGTCCCACCGATAAAAGAATCTGGGGAAAGTCTATGTTCAGCATTGGATATTATTTATTTGGCTAAAAATTATGAACACCAAAATTAATGCGATCCCTTTACGACAAAGGCAGCTTTTCTCAACGTCGCAACACTGCGCCACCACGCCCTGAGGGCACGCGTCGTACGACACTACAGTTTCTAAGATGGAGTCAAAGTACATCAACACTGAATTAAAGCTTCTTTTAGTCTTCTTACCTTTTTACAGCATTTGCACGTTTTTGTCAAAGGTAACTTCCACTACGTTCTCTTTAAACAGCTCCAAAACAGGATATAATGAACACATACTTTTTTTTTAAAATGTACGTAATAATTATTAACCCACAAAAAGTTTGTTCCCTCTTGTTATTGTGAACGGCAGTCATTATAATTGCATTGACCTTTAGTCTGTCACCATCGCTTTTATGACCCATATGAAAGATTGATTTTGAAGAAAAAAAAACTACAATTCATTGTTTTGATTTTTAATCCAAAATTTGAAAATATTTTAAATATAGTTTCATCAGTCTGTCCTGTTACTCGCTATGATTTACACCCTGCACGATTAAGTTGTCTATAAAAACATGTTATAAACAGCAGAAAGGGAACGAATTCTATGCATCTTGTTAAACGATATTAAGGTTTACAAAAATACCACCAGAACATTAATCCAGGGTGGCCTTAATTGTGTTTGTTTCGTTTTTATCTCCAAACCCACGGTCGTGCGCCGGCGCGAGGGTGTGGTTAGACGCGCCAATTCGTGGAATTTTTAGTCACCATGGAGCCCTGTGTAGTGGCGGGTAAGAATACCCACTACCCCATATCTTCCCGTGGGTGTCGTAAGACGACAGAGGGAACTTAGGCAGAAGATGGGCAGCAGCATCTTTCTGATAACAGCAAAACAACAATAAAAACTGCGGTTGCCAACCCGCTCGCCAAGCGTGGCAACTATGGCATTGTACCCCATGATAGTTACAAAGAGACGGCCCCAGTCCCCGGCGGCTCCGCTATTCCTGGCTACGGTGGCGACCATGGTAACGGCGGGCAGGGGTGCTAAGAATCTCCGGTGGAGGTTCGGTTGCCACCTTAGACGATTCGACCTGGCAACATATAACGCACGCACCCTGAGGACTGACGAGAAGATCCTGAGCTGGAAGAAGAGATAGAAGTTACGCTGGAATATTATAGGATTATCTGAGGTCCGAAGAGAGGGGAGGACATGGTAATCCTCGAATCCGGCAACTTGTTCTATCACCGGGAGGGCGACAATCTGTACCAAGAAGGTGTCGGATTTATCGTCCAAAGTCTCTCGTAAACAACGTTGTAAAGATTGGGAGTGTGTCGACGAGGGTTGCGTACCTTATACTCAGAATCACCAAACCAATAAATTTCCATTTTTGTAGTTTTTTTTTTTGCTTTACATAAGCCAGGCCTTGATCATAATCCTCCAGGTAGTAAGTAGATATAGGTGATGAAGCCCGAAGATAATGATAAAATGAATGTGGTGAAGAATAGAATAGGATATTTTGCTACACTAATAAGATAATACCATTTACCTATGCCTATGATTAGGAAAATCGCACTGTCTTAGCATTACAAAAGCCTGTTTATTACGCTAATTCTTATCTTGAAGACACCCATATTGTAATTGTACGAACAGACAGCCGCCGGCAAAATATACCACTCCTTTGTTATACGCATTTCGTAAGATGAAGCAAACTTCGCCAAAACTTACCGCGCAAATTTGAGCAGTTTTCAGAGCAGCACTCAGAAGGGATGTATTGCACGTCACCACAGTTTCTAAGGTCGAGTCACCAACACTGTGCTAAAGCTTCTTTAAATCCTCTTAACCTTTTTTAAAAGCATATGCACGTTCTTTTATCCAAAATTTACATCTACTACGTTCTCTTTAAACAGCTCCAAAAAGGGATTTAATGAACACTTAATGTTTTTTTTTTAAATATGCCCAATAACAAAAGCTTTTAGTTCCCTCGAATTATTGGGGACGGCAGTCCTCATAATTACAGCGACTCAAGGTCCTTCCGATCGCTTTTATGACCCAAGAGAGATTTGGTTCAATTCTTAATCCAAAATTCAACAATAAAATTATTTTTTAGATTACTAAACCTACATAAAAATAGTTATATCATTCTTTCCCGTAACTCGCTATGATTTACATCGCACACGGTTAAGCCGCTTATAGGGAACGAATCCTGTAGGATTCACACACATTGTTAAACGACTCAGAGTTCAGACGATTCAGAGTGGGCTTTATTTTGGAACAAACATCGCTCAGTACCAACCGTTGAACCACAACTCACCTTCTTTTTTAAACGTTACCCCATTCTAGGATTTTTCTTGTATCGTGGAGGCAGTTTACAAACATAAATTCCACAAGGACAAATATCGAGACCCTGAACAATTATTTGTAGACCACATAAATATTTGTTCCATGTATGATTCGAACCCCCAGCGCTGCAACTCATTGCTAAACCACTGCGCCACGAAACCATCAATAAACTTAGCTGATAAATCATATTAGATGAATACGGGCCACCCATTTAATTTTATCCCATTTATTCTTTCCACTAATTTAAACAATTTTTCACTAATATACCATCATAAATGACGAATTTTCATATAAACTTACATCCTCCTTTTTTACACTCATAGGAAATGATTTTCGAAAAACGCTGAAATATTTCATTCCTAATTCTTAGTATCAATTTTTATAGTTTTGGCTACAAATATTAATTTATTCCAATACAAATTTTCACTCCCCATTTTTCTTATCTTAATTATTAACCAGAAAGTACTTGCTTTTAAGAATTTACCTTTAAAATGACGGATTTTCATACAAACTTCCATTCCCTATTTAACCCCTTTGGTGGAAAAATGTCGCAAATTCGTTTCTTAGTGAAGTCTTAAAATATAAAAGAAAGTTACTTTTCAAATTTCAGATATTTAGCTTCAGCGGTTTCGGTTCGACGATGATGAATCAGTTAATTAGTACATGTTCTTTTAAAATATTATACAGAGATAGATATCCTTTTATATACATTTAGATATATCATAACCTTCCAAATGCTTTTCATTTTTAATGTACGGCTATGGTTAACGTATTTCGCATTGACTGACACGTTTTCGTAATAATTCATTTCCATTCACAAAATCCATTAGAAAGTAAAAGCCTTTCTGTACCTTTTCCGTAGTATTGCTTTGTTCTTTTAGTGGCCAGTTATAATAATTACAAACGTAACGGTTGTGTAAAATTGCTTTAGTTTGTTAGCTGTTTACGCGTACTAATTGACAAGAGAAAGAATTTTAATGCTTTCTTTAATACAAAAATGAAATTGACATACATATTATAGGAGCTCCATCGTATATATATATATGTTTATATCGTATACCTATAATTTAACGCTTTCATTATGATTTATTTATTATATTTTCGCGAAAACTAAACATTGAATAAAACTAACTTTACGTAATTTAGTGGTGGTGTAAGAATATCCACTATCCCATATCGTCCCGTGGGAATTTTAAGAGGCGACTGAGGGAAACAAACCAGGAGACGGACGGAGTAGCGTCTTCCTATTTTTATATAAAAGGGTACAAACGAGCATGCGGCTGATCTGATGGTAAGTGACTACCGCCGCCCATGAACAAGTGCAACACCAGACTGTCTTCCTAATAACAACCAGAAAATAAAGACTACGGTTGCCAACCCGCATGCCAAGCGTGGCATGTGAGGAGGCCTATGTTCAGCAGTAGAACTTGATAGGATGTAATGAATAAATGAATTACGGTTTTTATCGTGTTTAATTTTAAAACAGCACCTGTCGCCACCGGGGAGGATGGAGGAGATGTCTGACATCCTGATGTCATTGTTAACTAGGGCTACCTTCAGTTTTTAAACATAACACAATTTTCAGACTAAGATGGAATGCCTCGTTTCCAGTAGAAAGGGTCTCCGGTTCTCTACACTCACTATACGAAACACAGCAAATATTTTTATAACTTTAGTCTCTCTAATATTACTGTTCTTATCTCTGGGCATCGATGAGCGGCTGGGCAGTGAATATTGTCGATCACTAAGTTCTTTCTAATCTGCTTGATCCTATTGCATTGCGAAGAAGTTAAATTTCTATGAATTTTCCATCGTATTTGTGAAGAGGAGGGCTCGGAGAAATCGTTCGAATTGCCAATCTCAACATCGTACATAGTTCTTAATACCATTCACATCATCTTAGTAATTATTAAAACAAAAGGAATTTAATAAGAAATAAATAAATAATATTAATAAATTGTAGTATTCATATTAAAAATACCCTACATATTAAAAGTGTTTTTTTTAATGTAGTTATAGAATAAGGGTGACAAACAAGCACACAGTCCACCTGATGGTATGTAATGTCGAAAGGTGTTAATGAAAAGGAGACGTGTTGCTTGTTCTAGAACTTTAATTATACTGCCTTAACTTATTCTACTTTAACACTATAATATGTCGTCGGGGCTACACTACACATCCCACCGACAAAAAAATATATAAAAATAAAGTTATATTTTTATAACAATCCTAAAATTATTCTAAATGTATTTAATTAATATCTAAATGAAAACTATAATCTATAATCCTATATCTAGATTTAGGAGGGCATTCGGCCAAACCTTCTAGCTCGTGAAAATGCATAGTCACAGTTTAGTATAATCAGGCATAATATTATGTTTTGACTTTCGCAAACATTAACGTTATTATTCATTTGTATCCTTAGTCATCAAGATATATCATCTAGTCCGGACATTTATTAATACATAGTACTTTTCCCTTATATATTTATTCCTCCTAATTTTCATTTCATTCTTTAACTTCATTTGTTTTGATTTTACATTTAGTTAACCATTAGGTACTTATTTTACTTCTTTATTAGATAGTTGTGCCATTCTTTCACGTACACGGCTCGCGTACATACACGATCAAGACAATGACCAATATTATTTCATTCACTTTACATTTATAGCATTTCAGTTCATATTAATCATTATTTAATTATTATTTATTTAATTTTATTGTATTGTACCATAACTTTCACGTACACGGCCCGCGTACATACATGATCAAGATTGTGGACAATATTCCTATAAAATACATAATAAATTCTCATTTCCTCGTTAACAATACATTAAAACTTATTCCGCATTAATCGTATCCAAACAACCTTAACAACTAATTGGTTATTAGGTTTTCCAAACTTTCAGCTGATCAGGCCGATCTTATATGTGGATATGCTAACCTCCGATAATTTTTCTTCACTTTACTCTCACACCTACACACTATTAATATTTATCATTTATAATTCCGTATTTCGTAACTTTGCCATAAATCCACTCACATCTTTTACAAATTTATATTATATAGTCTGGTATATTTAGTTAGGTACATCATTGACAGTCAGGAATTGAGGCTCACAATATGGGCACAACTAAATTTAAAATAAATAAATGGATACATAATGAGTTTTTAAATCGTTTAAAACGAAGTAATTATTTTCATAATCCACACAAATAAGCTAGATATTCAAACTGTTATCCCAAAAATAATGAATTATAATAGTTAAAGCTTATGATTTAAAAGTTTAATCAATATTAAACCAAAAATAAATTATCATATTTCATATTAAGATGAACAGAACAAAGAAGTCAATGTTAAGCAACGTAATCATTATCATTAATATAGCAACACACAGATCAAAATACAAATTGTAATCTTGGCAGCGCAAGCAATTTGAGACACCTTTGTTTTAAACTCCAAAGTATGGAAACGTTTGCGGTTACAGCGAACTATGATCACACGGTGTGATTCACACCTAATTTTAAGATTACTTGTACAATATGTTATAATATGAATGTAAGTAAAGTAAAATGTACCATAAAGCCCAGAATAAATAATAGTACTACGTACTTAAAGTGATAGTTTTAAATATTTTTAATTTATACAGAAGTTAAGGTAGTTAAATCGTGAATACTTTTGTTAGTTTTACATACATCGAAAAATGCATTAGCTTTTTTTGTAATAAAAATACTATTGCTAAAAATATGATGTTTATTTTATTGTTTACACAACTTTATTGAAAAATCACTATAACTACTATCAAGTTCATATAACAAAACATTAATTTATTTGTACATTAAAAAAACAATTTTAGTTTTAAGTAGGATAATATAAAACTAAGACTTATTCCTCTTAGAAAAGAAAATAAAACAATAGCGAATTGTTTATAACCTTTGTCAAAATTGTATACATTGAAATGAAATTTGCTACTGAAACAAAAAACTGTTACAACTACAAAATATGAATAATTTATTCATATGGTAAATTTAAGTATGTAAAATGTAATCTAACATAAATTATTTAATTTTTTCAGGACACTGTAATATAAATAATATAAAACAATAACTGAATAAAAGTTAATATAAAATAAGTGCTTAAAATGTAACTTAATTTTTAATATTGTATTATGATTGCATGTTTTGAAATAGTAATAAAATTATTGAAAAATCAATTGTATCGGGAATTATCTGATAAATAATTTCAACTTAATCATTTGTTAAATACAGAAAATTTAATATAATATACTTATTTTAAACTAAATTGCAAAATCAACATTTAAAAAAAAACTCAAATTATTAAAGTTTTAAATGGAATTAAAAATTACATAGGTGCGAATCTCTTAATCTCTTCTATGTTCTTCTTGGCTCAATTTTCATATTCTTCTGGACGAAGCTTACAAGAGTACAACAGCTTCTTTCCTTTTAAATTAATCTGCTGTTTCTTGAATTTTGGTCTTTGGTCATTATATAAAAAATCCATTTCATTTTCCTCATCCTTTCTTAGGTGCCTTCTATTATACACTTACATTATATTACTTCATATACATTAAAGTTTTTAATTTTAGTTAGCTTCTGTCAAATTATTATTCTGGCCTCTTCTTGTATTCATATTTATTTATTTTTCATCACACCGGTATTGCGTCCATTCTGTTATAATATTTTTATGTCAATCATTTCACTCATGTCTCCATTATTTAATTTAGTAATATTTATTCCCACCTTTTATTTTAAATAGTCCCGGCGCGGCAGTGCGCATGCATTGTTGCTGCGCACCGCCTGGCAGGGTCGCCATGTAATATATGTAAGGTGTTAAATAAGATAGAGACGTGTTGTTGGTACTAGAACTTTAATTATACTGTCTTAACTTATTCTACTTTAACACTAATATATAATATGTCGTGGGGCTACACTACTGGTAAGTCGATGCTGTGGCCCATAGATATCCACATCTATCTCGATTAGGAATCAAAATACAGATGCGTTATCAACTCTGAGGTCTGAGATGGAATGCCTCGCTTCCAAAAAGGGTCGTTAAAAAGTCTGTGGTTGACCTTCACCATAGGCAAATCAGCAGCATTAAGCTTCCACTTCATAAAATTATTTTACCGAAATTGAAACCGTTACGGAAACCATTCACAAAACAGTTCTTTGTTTGAAAATTTATTTGCATTGCATTCTATAATTAAGATGAGAAAAGTTTTATTCAATGGAAGGATTCCAATAACTTTTGGACGAAGGCGTTGAGTTAAGTACGCCGGACCAATGAATAATGACTTTAAAAGATAATAGGTCACGATAAAACTCAATCTCTGTATTTAAAACCTAAGAGCTTTTGTCTTAAAATAGTTTCCAATTATTTCTAATAACACATTTTTATTTATTTATATTTTTCAATAATTTATTTTTATTCATTTTATTGTCTATGACTCTATAAGCTACATTTTATGTGAGACTTTTATTATCAAGATATCTTCCAGTACCTCGGATTGGTGTTATAGTCCAGGCATGGTTAGAATAGTCTGACTGGACACGGAAATTTGGCGCAATCACCACGCTCAGCAAGTTGATAAGAGATTGCAGCATATAGTAGTAGTGGCAGTGTACGTTACCTACGCAATTATGATAAATTGATTGAGATATCAGCAGTAAAAATACGATGACTTTTAGGAGATACGGGTGAACATAGAAATAAACATGCTTATTCATCACATGCATTAAATACAAGCTTATACAAGAATTATACTTATTTTTATTTAGAGGAAACATATAAGCTTGCGAAAGCCTGACACTCATGTCGGTTAATCAAGGCACCCCTGCCTCGCATAAGCTTTTGTTAAGCTAAGTCAGAGTGTTTTATCTTCATCGGCTACATCACCACTTACTATCAGGTAGGTTAGTAGTCAAGCATTGACTTACAACAGGGTAAAAAAAAATCCATCCAAATATGCAAATCCAAATTCAAAAAACTCGTGATGGAATTTTAATTCTATGAGTTTTAATATGTAGATGAAAACATCTTACATAATTGCAAAAATCTCTGAGCGTGTTAAAATGAACAGCCTGTGTCAAGCTTTTTCTCTGGAGAAATTAACAACTTCATTAGTTGTAATTTACTCCACATTTGTGGTGAAGCTAAGTATATCCTGTTTTGTATAAAAAAAACAGGGATATCTGTTGTAAAATTTGATAGATAAACAAAAATTCTATTACAGTTATCATTATAAATTACGATAATTAAAACTGTTTATTTTATTTTGTTTTGTATTACAAGAAAATTTAATTCCTTTTAACCTTTTGGGCTAATAGTAAATATATAATGAACTCGTAAAAAAAATATTGAAAAAAAACAAATGCACAAAATTTTAGGAATTGAAAACCAAAAGATACTTTCAAGTTGAACTAAATCGTTGTAACTTTACCTGTATTAATAAGCAGCATGTAGTCTACTAGTAAGCGCTTACTTCTGTAGCTGTATCTATACTTAAAATCAAATTGAAGCTTTAATAATTTGCATTTAAATGGCACTATAACTATTCACTCTGTGAATACTAGGAACAGATACAAGCTAGTAGTACAAGTTATTCGACTCACACAGTCAGTCAGTAATTCAATATTTGGCCAATGTATAAGCTTTACAACTAAATGCCAGATAAAATAAAAATTTGTCCACCACCAAGTTCAAAAACTTTATTAAACAAAGATTGTACAAAAGGGTAATAATTAATATTAAGGAATTTAGAGCTATTTCTAATTTGTTATCTTTAGTTAATTGTGTAACATAATATATGATTGTAACGTGTTCTTTTTTCAAAAAGTATCGTTGGTTTTCTTGCTGGTTCTTTCCAGAACAGAGGTATTTTCCGAACCAGTGGTAAATTAAAAATAAGAATGATTTTCAATGAGTGTTATTTATATTAAAACTTTTTATTCAATCTATATTGAATAAAAAAGTTCCTATTTCTATTTCTGTGAAGCTTTGCATATGGAATGATAATAAAATTTTACACTGATGACGATTTTAACTGATGTCAAGCCTGGATTAAAAGTCATTGGCTGCTCCAAAAATTAGAGTATTTAATATTTAATTAAATCATTATTGACAATGATTTAATTAAATATTTAAAATAATAATATATTAATTTTGGTTATTTGCATGTTGTTAAGACATAAATAACCATTTTTTAATATCTGTCTGTCTGTTTGTCTATCTAGGCTAATCTTCGGAATGGCTGAATTGATTCTGATGAACTTTACGAACAGATAGAGAGCAATGACAGGAGGGATCTAGGGTATATTTTGTCCGAAAAGTTGAAATGTTTTTTTTTTATTAATAAAATAAATGGTCTTTGATTATCTTAAATGTAAATAACGCCTTATTAATAGATGGTATCCAGGCAAAGTTTGGGCGGGTCGTTAATAATGTTTTAAGGTTAAAAATATTAAATAAATACTTTATATTTCGTATTTACGCACTATTTTTAACTGAATTAATTTCTATGGATACTTAGGAAAACATTTTTAATAAAAGAAAATACTATTCATTTATATTTGGTATAGTGTAGTGGTCTAAGAGGCTAGAAACTAAAGACCGGTGAAGATTAGAGATGCTATTTAAACGCACTTGTTTTCACCTATTACCGTTACTCCGCAGTTTTTTTTTTATTTTAGTTGTTATTAGGAAGACGCTGCTGCCCATCCCCTGGTTTGCTTCCTCTGTCGCCTCTAACGACACCCACGGGACTATATAGGTAGTGGATATTCTTACACAACCCCTACACCACCATTCATAGCAATAGCAAAATTACATTTAAAATTTCTAAATCGAATATTATGAAATCGTACTCATTCCGTAATAACATGTCGAATGAAATTGATTTGAAATCTGAGATGAAAGTTCACAAACGTCTAAAAACCTTTTTAGCAGTAAAATCAGACCAGAAATCTAAAATTACACTCTTTGAAACATGGAACCCTTTGCAAAAACATCCAAATGGAAAGTTAATTAAGAAAATTAAAACAAATAAGGATTTCGTGATCATATTTGAATTGCATTTTGCTTGTGATATTTTGCAAAATGCTGTAGTGTAGTACTTAGCTGACAACGTAATGAAGAAATATAGCCGTTATTTATCTTTAGCATCGGCTTAAAATACTACAGGAAAGCACTCGCTATTATAAAACCTACTGAAAGGCTCAGGTCCAGCACTAGTCATGTTAAGATTTTATTAACGTTTATTTAACAGATTAATTTATAAAGCCATTTACAATATAAAATACTTGTTTGATTTAATAAAGTGCAAGTACCGTTTCATTAATTTAATATTTTTTGATATATTTAAGGTACAATATTTTATATTTGAACCACTAAATAGTATTGCATATTTATATAGTAAAATATACTTCATCAAATTATAAATATGTCCACTTTTACAAAGGCTGCCTTTGATTTCGCAAAGGCGTTCTTACTTATCAATTCATAATAAGAAGAAAAGAAAAATGGTAAACAGTCTAAGTGTTTCCTACAGTGGGAAGGAAATGGCGTAATCACAGTACAAGCCCATTATTAGCAAGCCTTGCAGATGTATCGCACCAATGATGATACTTAACAGTTGGTCTAGGTAGTTTTTATCTAGAATGAATATGATTCGTTTTACTGGCTGTCCACCAGAGGTGACAAGAAAGGCAATTTTTCTTTTTGAGGGGACTTAGGTTTTAAAAGTAATTCTTTTAAATTATCCTTTTCTAAGATACACCAAAGTTAGTCATTCTAAATGTTACTCTAATTCAGTTTCTCATAATAAACTTTCATTTTAATATGTCTGGATATTACACATTAAACTAAAGAGCAGCATAAAATTTTGACGGTTAGAAACTACCCAACCAGACTAGCTCAGACTTAAAAGATGTTCTTACGTTGTATGCATTTATATAGTTTGTTTTACTATATAGCTTTAAATATAAATATACAAATATATTAGAGTGACTCTTCAAATTGTGGATTACTATTTTATCTGAGTAAACTTGAGTTTCCGTTATTGTGTAACTCATGGTCAACGAGCGAAATTATTGTGAAAAATATAAGCATCTTTATATCCTTCCGAATAAACCTTGGTTGTTCTTCATGGCGAAAGTGAATAGGCTCTTAAGCTAAGCAAGTATACTTTATTATCTTCGGCTGCATTACACCTTACCATCAGGTGAATGGTAGACAATCACTAACATATAATAGGTAAAATAAATAGTATAAATAAGCAGTATAGGTTGTTTGTTAAAAGTAATCCTAATAGATTTAACAATAGCATTGAATATTTTTATTTATCATCATCATCATCATCGCCGTCGTCATTACAGCCTATCAAAAATCCACTGCTGAAAACAGGCCTCCCCATATACTAGCCCATCATATCAAAATTACAAGTTATACCTATTTAAAGTCATTTATGCTTTTACCACTGGTTTTAAAAAGTGGGTCTTGTTGGTTATTCATAGAATAATAATAATTATAATGTGTGTTGTACAATTAAATATAATAAATAAATAAATAAAAATAGCCTTCATTTCCTCTGACCTTTCTTTACAAAGAATACTTGAAAACTACAAAATTCTTAAACCTAGTTTACATACAATACTTATCTTAATATAATTTAACTAGGTTTTACAGCTTCCAGGTTGTTGTCTTATGTCACAAGCCTCTACTATTTCGGTCAGGTGCTGTTCTTCTCAACTTTTGGCAGATCATCCTCCTATCTTTGTATCTGCCTTCCTTCACGTCTTTTCTATTCCCGGGTACCATTCTGTTACTTTTACCCATTTTCTATCTTCGTTCTCGTCATATGACTTCTCCATCTCCATTTTAGTGTTCTTGTTTTACCCTAACGTCTGCCTCTTTAGTGATGTTTATAATTTTGTAGCTTTCATTTGCAATCTAAGGTTGATCATCCTCCTTTCCATGCGTCTTTGGCATAAACTCAGTTTGTGTTCAAATTTTCTGTAAATAATAAAGTCTGACAGCCGTAAGTGAAACAGGGAGAACGCAGGTGTCAGATACCTTCCTTTTGTCTGAAATATGTATAGACTTATTCTTCATTATTTCTTTAAGAAACCAGTATCTCTGCCAGGTGTTACTTAATCTTCTGTCAACTTCTTTAGTCATTTATGTCTTACAGCTATAATCTCATCTTCCCCACTTCAATTTTGACTTTAGTCTTGTTTTTCATCAATTTGAAGTCTTCTGCAAAAGAATGATATCGTCTACGAATCTAAGATGGTGTATATTCTGCCAAATTAATCTCAGTTTAATTGCCTTTTTAGGCAACAATTAAATATAATAGCGTCTTAACAACTAAAATAAGTTAGTATACGCGATAAAATCCGTAAAACTAGTTTTATTAATGGTATTAGTAGTTCAGATCTCGAAATGCACGTAATGCCGTTAGTTCTGCACCTGATCTCTCTCCTGTCGTGCCGGATTGCCGACCCATCGGACTATGAAAGTGAGGAATTAAAGAATGCAACTGTGCTTGCGTGCTTCATGGATAGTCTCCGATAAGACTGGCCCCGTAACCGAAATTATTATTACTAACTTGCGCTTCTTTTCTATTATTTACAGAATATACCTACATCACTATTTCAATAAAAGTATCTTTGTTTTGTGTATATTATAACTTTTTTAAATTGTATAGCTCACTGTAGCCTACGTCTAATTCCCATTTATTGAATAATTTGCGATTGTTTGACTCTTCAGGTACCGCGCTCGCTAAAACAAAGAATGGTCCTATGTACCGGGGCTTTTGACGTAATCACGGCGCGGCACTTGAGTCAACCTTTATTTGGCACTTTTGTTTGTTTACGTTTAAGAAGTTTGAGTTACAGTTCTTGAAAGCCGATAAGATTGTAGATGAACAGAAACAATAACAATGACATTTAGATGTTTATTTAGTTTTGTATAGCTCTTTGTTTCTAAGGGACCATGAAAAGTGTGTTTACTGCCAATAAATTTGGTTTTATGAATGAAAAGTGTAAGTTTTATTTTATTTTATGTTCTCATAATCTATATAACATGCTCTTCCTAAAATGAACCGAAATTCTACTTTTCACTCGCAAACATTTGCTAAAAATTCAACCATAAACAGTTTAGACGCCGTTTTTAACCTTTTCAAAAAAAATTGTAAAAATATTATAGCGTCTTCCTTAATTTTTTTATACAATCATATAGATGTAACATTTTTTATGAATATACATACATGCAATAAACTATCTATAAAAAGCTAAATATCTCAGAAGGTAGATCTTATTTGAAATCTTGACCGTTATAAATTGTTCGCGTAGAGGTGTTTTGTTTTCCTTTTTATCAATTGAAACACAAAATTTACTGTTGTTGTAACTTAAATTATTTAAAACATTATCTAGTAAAGATCATTAACATTTCTTACCAGTTTTTGAGAGAAAATCCAACAAAATCACAAACACAAAAGAAAACAATTACGCATGGACGTATAAAAAGGCGGAGAGAATTTTGTTAAGAAAGAACTGATGCACTGTAATGGCGGCGGTGCAAGTATGTTTGCGTGCAATAAAGGGTTGTCATGTGAAACAAAATTTCCCCATATTTTTTTATAAAACAAACTATCAAAATATAACATAACTTTGACACGATATAAATTATTATTACGTACCTAATATAAATAACACAAATGACGTATAAAAATTCTATGAATTTAGATTTTGATTGAAATCGAATAATTCTATTTAACAACAAAATATGTATTCCTGTTCACTTCACCGAGTTCTATGGTAACTCCTTTACAGTTCAGGCTTCACGTCTTTGGAACTCCTTGCCCGATGACATCGAAAAGCTCCCAATAAGTATGCTTTTAAAAAGTTGGTACGTAATCACCTATTAAAGACAACGCTTCTTACATGAATCATTCATGTCATATACAGGGTTATTTTTCAAAGAGTAGCCAAATTTTAAAATTAAGTTAAAATATATAAATAATGATATACTGTTCTTGCAGTTTTAGAAAATACGATTAAATAAGGCTTCTACTTTTATTTGAAATCATCCTAAATCGAATGTGGTATATTTGCCTACCGTTTGAACCCTTACGAATGTGTGAAAATAAAGTATTTCGATCGCTTGGATATTAATAAAAACGTATTGATTTAAATTAATATTATTACAAACATTATATCATACAAAAATTTAATTATGTAATTGGAAATAAACATATTTAAATTTAAACATAAATAAGTAACTAACCAACTATTATGTAATCGAATCTTAGGGAACTTTTGTAAGGGAACCAAAAAATGATTTTACGTATGAACGTTAATAAAATATATGTAAGACCTGATGTTGACAATTAATTACGGTATCTTAAAACTAAAGCTCTTAAAATTTATATGAAATTACCGAAGAAGATGATGAGCTAGATTATTTTTACCTTTGGTAGGGAACCCAAAAATTATTAGCATAGAATAGAATGGAATCATTTTTATTCAATATAAATTATAAGAGTACTTATTGAAAAAAACACGTAAGTAAGAAACCCAGTGAAACTTTTTTTTAAATAAACTAATTTTAAATATATTGATTTATACAATTAGTATGAAAACATTTAGAAACAGCATGGTAACGATCACCTCATTTCCAGGGTTTATTATCAATCATGTACTCTTTAGTAGTATAAAACAATTTTTACTTAATAAATATTTAAAAATGTTTGATAGATAAGACCTGCATATTTTCTGGAACTTTGTTGTAAAAGCGTATACATTGCCTTATTTGCCTTAGTATACGCTTTCAGAACGTTGTGTGCTCGTTCCTAATATTTACAGAATGAAAATACCAATAACAAGTACAAGCGCGATAGTGGACTACGGCCAAAAATATATATAGAATAGAATAGAATAATTTTTATTAAATATAGATTGTTACATAATACTTATTGAAAGTCATTTTTTTTATTTACCACTGGTTCGGAAAATACGTTTTGCCCTGGGAAGAACCAAGAAACCCAGCGGAACGTTTTTTTAAACATATTTCACTTTACAATAATTTTGTTTGTACAATTTTTTTTATCATAAACCTCAGAAGCTATATCAGAATATGTAATACAAAAAACCGCATTATAATCGCTCCAAAAGGTTTTTAGTAAAATGGTAACAAAAAAGTGCATAAAAACAACCTCTTAGGGCAAACACACATATATATATATATACCGTATCTGTTCCGACGTGGGTAAAAATAGCAATTTCCCAAATTTCGGGTAATTTTTCCCCAAATATAATTAAGAACACTGATCACGTGACGCATGTTTTGTGTTCCAAAAATAGCAATTTAATTTATGACAAAAATTCTCAAATAAGTGATTATAATTACTGACTTTTCCATAAAAGTGATTCCTTTATGATTTTTCATAAAACGAGAGTTGGCCATGTGCAAAACAGTCAGTTCTGATACTGAGGTCCTACAACGCGTAAAGTTTGACCTTGCGCTTTATTTACGGTCATCGCATAACACACGCTGACTGGGAACTGAACACGCTTAAAACTGAAAGGAAAGTTATTTGTATAAGAGGATTCTGTATACAATATAATATTTGCATAATATTTGTTACTTTTAGTCGGGTTCCATTACATACTTAGGTGGACATAAATTTCTTCAGTATCATACGATTCAACGCCATCTATTACGTTCTTTGTGAGAAAACTGGAGAAAACATCCTTTTTTTAATTTAAGGAAAACATCTTTTTTTGTTTACTGTGTTTTAAGTATAAATATATTATTATAGAACGTTTTTTTTACACACAAATCTTTTTATTACTATTTCTGAGATTTTATGGCGCCATTGAACAAATTCGAACCTACATTTCAAAATAATAATCATAACTTTCGATAGAATTAACCAATTTTAATAAAACAAACATTAAATGTAACTCGAAGATACGCTTCATGATTTACTTAACGATTTCTTTGAAAAAAAGATGTTTACTTTAGACGTGATGCGTTCATAAACAAACAGACAGACAGACAGACAGACAATAATTCTAAAAATTATAAAAATGTACTTATTTAATTATTTTCAGTCCCCAATATGATTTTAGTCACAAATATACTATACAATGTACAGAAACAGACACAACATGTTATCACCATTTTTATTATATGTATAGATTTAAAGAGAGATGGCGCTGTTAACATCAATTCTAAAAAAAAGCAAAAAAGAAAGTTTGATCCTCGCCGAAACCAATGAAATTGTTAATAGCTCTTTTAAAATTTGATTTACCACATAGAGTACTCGGCGGTAAAGAATAAATGAGTTTGTCAACACGCAGTAGGGCAGCGAGTAATATAAAGATTAGCAGCAAATATGAATACTCATATACATGAAAAAACCACAACCTGCCTTTTTGTATTACATTTGCACAACACCACCATCTATCGACGAAATTGGTTAACTATTGTACTTTAGTACAGACGTCTGCTATTTACATTTTTATTATATGTATAGATATTGATTGATTGATTTATTTATATTGTAGACTAAATGTCCACAGTAAACAGAACTGAAATTTTAGTTAATTAATTTATGAAAGGGCTTGACAACTGTAAAAATATTACCTGTAGAAGTTGTATTAGGCTTAATAATTCGTGTTGATTCTTAGAATAAATTAATAGCACTTAATGTATAATTTTAACTTCATACTGTTATTATACTTGAAACTATCCGCACCAATAATTTTATAAACACTTGTCAACACCGAATATCGATCATTTATGTTTTTGCCTTTTACGCCTATTTCTAAGGCACCTAGAAGTGTCTAGGTTTTTGATGAGTTCGTCGTTGAATCAGTCAGTGGGTGATAAAATTGCACTTTTCAGGCCATAATAACTCCAAGAACTATAATGGGTTTATTAATGAAAATGGAATTCTAGGTATTCAAGGAGTCCTTATTAGACATACTAATTACAATTGTATAGAACAATTTTAAATTGTTTTTGAGTTAACTTCTCTTATCTTATCTTTATTCTGTGATGATAGTGCCTATTTGGCTTTTACAGCTTCATCGCATACAGTGCTGTTTAGGCCATGAGCTGGGAGAGTTCGTTCGAAGGTGGCTCAAAATGGTTCATCATCATCATCATCATCATCATTACAACCCTTTACAAGTTCATTGCTGAACATAAATTAAAATGCTCATTTATTAAAATGATCAATTAATTTATACAGCTTTGATTAAGTATTGTGTTTTGTTTCATTTTTTACGTCTCATTATGGCCTTATCTGCGAAATAGACATCGAGTTACAAATTACATCTTACGGCACAAATTTCTGTTGTTAATTGGTAGTCACTAGCAGATAATTACTCTCATCGCAGAGCAAAGACTTCCATAATTACTGTGATTAAATTAATTTTGGTAAATTTTCTGTCAGAATAATAGCATAATATTTCCTAATTGTTGGTTTGGGTTAAAAATAAGAATCGTGCTCAAATATGTACAAAACATAAACATGGTTCATAAGAACGCCACAAAAGACGATTTCATCGTCTTCTTGCATCTCTTACTAGATCGTCACTCCCTCGACTCGGGGCTGCCCTACATATCGCTTACCGATAGGAGGCTGCCACACTAGATTCGTTCTTCCCTATCGGTTGTTGGTTCTTTGAGCTACATGGCTGAACCATCACCACTTCAGCTTATTGATCCATTGGGCTATTTCGGTTATATAGCCCTCTACCTAATCATATGGCCAGTTATGAAAAACCACGCCTCAGATTAATTTATCATCACTGGCAACACGCACTGGTTCTACACTTTTGTTTTCAAGTTTTAAGGTATACAGGACGAGAAAATGTTGTGCCGTAATCTTCCGCACGTGGGTAGCGAGTTGGATCCGTCGATTTATCCCTCGCTCGGTCCAAGTTCAGCTTCTACAACTTCGGTCAACAACTTCGGGCGGAGTGCTCCCAACATCTACCGGCATAGATGTATGTAACATTGACGTTACCCATGGCCTTTGTTTTACTCCTGTTTATTTTAAGACTTATCCGAAATTAATTTCATTTGCCTCGAATAACAATAATTATTTCTTAATCTACTATGGCAAATACCCTATAAGAGGCAATCTTTAAGGAGGACTAGTTTTAGCAGTGAACTTTGATAGCCTGTAGTGAATGAATTTCTAGAACGGTTCAATTGCTTTAAAAATTATTTTACAGTATTTTTCTTAAAAGTAAAATTTTAAAATTCTTGAACGACAATCTATACTCTGTTCCACATTGTCCTTAGATTAATGTGTTTGACATTGGCTTTAGAGTAATAACATACATAATATGCTAGTACTTAAGCTCTGGTTCCTATGTCTGGTGCGGTGGTCGTAATAAAGCTACCATTTTATTACGCTAATGACGTAACTATAACGTCGTCTATATAAACAAAATAGCGTAGTATCCTAGAGTACGGATATTTAACGCCGTAACGTCAGAAAGTTTAAAGTCTATTTGCGTAACGGCCGTCTTGACGGTGCCGGATAGTTCAGCAATGTTTTTCGATAGCGGTGACCAGTGACGATAAACAAAATGAGCTCTAATTTCCACTGCCCTGCTCCAGTTGCAGGACGACGAAATTTTAATATATTTTGTACGTAACTATGACGCTATTTATAATAAAAGTAAGGAATACTTTTCTGTCATTTTCAGTGTCGACACCGTAAAGACGGCCATCTTTTGGCGGCCGCTATATGGCAGCACCGTAATCTTAGGAAATCAGAGCTTTACTCTAAAACATAGGCAGGTTCTGGTTCTCGTTTTACATTTCTGCGCTTGGACTCTGTAGACTTTGGACGTGTCGGTTGAGTTCACTCCCGTCACTCCACTCTCTTGATTGAAAATAGAAATTCACATTTAGTATTACTTGGAGCACTGTGTTTTGTCACTGTTTTGGTGGTCTCGCTGTGGTGCGTGAAGCACGCTGTCCCGAGAGACAGCAGTCTCACTGTGAAGCGTAGTGCACGCTTGTTGTGGTACAAAGTGCGAACTCTCCCTCCTGGTAACCGTAAGTAGAGTGAAACACACCCGCCGCCTCAGAGGCGGCCATCGTATCTTAATGTTCTGTGTTGCTTGTTGCATTAGTACACACACACTAGCATACCAACACTCTAGGTGTATAGGTGTTCGTTGTAGGCACACACCTTTCCCGCCGAAAGGTGGGGGAGCTTGCCGAATCTGGCTCCGGCATGGAGACCAAGACACGTGCCCTGTCCAAGCCCGAACACGAAGGTTTCACACTCGTCCAGGGCAAAAAGCGCAATCGCGCAGCCCCCAAAAAGGCGGCCGAGTCTCACTCAGCCCCCTCGTCCCCGAACGCCACTCCGGCAAAAAATCCAGCCCCCGCGGCGCGCGCTCAACCCCCTGCCTGCGGCGAAAGGATCCCCTGCCGAACGTAAGGAAAAGCCGCCGCCACTCATCATCGTTCAAGATAAAACCAAATGGAACAACCTTCCAATTGGCTAAATATTAAAAATGTACTGCCCGAAGGTTCAAAACGCCGGTCAGGCATCCGCATATTCTTAGAGATGACTGAGGATTTCCGCTGTGTGACAAATCACCTGCGCTCCAAACAGATTAGTTTCTACACCTACGCCCTCTCAGAAGAGCGTTACCTTCGTTTGTTCATCCGCGGACTCCCCAAGGAGCTCGTGATCGTCCACATATTAGATGACCTCAAAGCCCAAAACCTTCCGGACCGGGAAGTGCACAGAATGCACCACCAGACCGATAAGAAACGTTACCTAGACCTTGTCATTCTGGACCTGTCTCCAGAAGGCAGGGAGATCTTCAACGTCTGGCGCATCTGCAACCTAACGGGGATTGCAGCTGAAGTCCTCCGAAACAGGAGAACAACATCGCTGGCCAGTGCCACCGATGTCAACTTTACGACCACTCGGCCAAAAACTGCTATGGCAGGCCTAGGTAAGTCAAGTGCCTTTTTATTTTACATGGGGTAATGCCTACGCATACTCCCCTCGGGTTATGTCGGACTCGCACCGACTATAACCCCATGTTGATCCACCTTCGTCGCATATTGGCAGGGCCACGGGAACGCTTTCGCACACATCCGCGGCCCCTCCTCAGGAGAGGACTACTCCTTCCCCATCTCCTTCTCAGGCAAAGCGCACCAGACCACATCGCCCTTCTCCACACTCCACACACAATTGTGGAAAAGAGGGACACCCAGCGAACTATCGCGGGTGTTCTAAAGGCTTAAGCCATCTCCGACGTGCGGTTCATGCCAGCGTGTCTCGCTCTCGGCAGCCTGCCCCAAACTCGCACCATCCTCGGTGCCCACCTCTACGCCTCAGACTGTCACCAAGCCCGCCCCTGTAAATGGGGTCTCCGTGCAAGGCTTCCCGCGCCTACCGCATCGAAACCCAACGCTTGGTGAAATCACTGGCACTTGTCGCCTCACGGCTAATGCCATCTCCCCAGGCCCCAAACCAAAGCCCGTCCCACAAGCTCATTCGCCGCTGACTTCTTGCTCGGTTGCTTTATCAGCAATGCTTTATAACATTGCTGAATTATCTCTTTGGCCCGCAAAGTCCACGGGACCACCACCTCAGGAGAAACTCAACGCCACGATTGAGCATATAGGACTTATCGACGCAATCTGGTCTTTCCATTGCATTTAACCACCTCATAAATAATAACATAATGGCAGTACAACAGTTAGCTAGAACTAAACCACGCTCTGACTGTCACTTTCTTTAACGAAAGGCCTTAGAAGACAAAAAGACGAGATTGCGCTCTTCCTGTCCAAGAGACCTTCTAAAGCCTAACCACCGCAATACTAAGATCGCAAATTACACTTTAGTTAGAAATGACAGGTTGACCAGCCGTAGAGGCGGCATCTTTTTTTTTTTTGCGGATGGAAAATCATCTAATGACGCCTTTCGCTGTGGGTGGAGCGGAAGGAGTGTCAGACTTTACTGACTAAAACCATCCGTGTTCCTTCAGTGCCCTTACGTTCCGGAGCCGCGGTATCTCTTTCGAACAGCCCGCAGCCAGAGGCGGCATCTTGATCTACTACAAAAGGTCCTTGCACTGTGTACTGATCGACGCTCCCCGTTAACAAACTTAGAAGTGTCAATTTGTAGGATAGCTCTAACTGACCATCCGCCACTAACCAATTTTTCGGCGTACTTACCGCCACTTAAACAATTATTAGAATTAGATATCTCTAACTTACTAAAGAGACCTAAACAGCAAGCATTGCTCAACTCACTTGCTAATAACCCGAATGGTATGATTTTGTTCGATCTCACGGAGCAAACTTCATTGTTAATGCGTTTGAGTCCGGACATCTTTGACGTAGCAATACTCAAAGATGTCACATTGTATTGATCGAGACGATTTTGAAATAGACTCGGATCACAAGCCGGTCTTGTTGCAACTGGGCCAGCCAGCCGGTGAGGTCTTTCAGACCAAAACCATCGTGGACTGGCGTAAGTTCGAGGTCAAACTCGAGTCTACGACCTCCCAGCACTTAGACAAAATTCCAGACAAAATAGACTCGCCAGCTCCTGTGGAAACCGCCAATGAAGCGATTAGCACCCTATCGGCCCACATTATCTCAACAATCGAAGAATGCTCTCGTAAAGTTCGGTGTCGAGCATCAATACACGAAGTTTCGAGAAACATTCGGCAGCTGATTAGAGCAAAAAATACGGCCCTAAGATACTACGACCTCTATCGCACAATAGATAATAAATTTCGACTTCGCAACCTCAAAACGAGGTAAAACAGCGCATAGCCGACTTTAGGTACGACAAATGGGACAACCTGCTGAAGGAAATCGAGCCATCGCAAAACGCCTACTGGCGCTTCGCCCGAGATCTAAAAGCAGAGCAAACAGCACCCATGCCGCCTCTCATTAGCCAGAAACCCTGATCTCGCCTTTGATGACTCTGAAAGGGCGAATCCTCGCGGACAGTTTAGAGAGCCAATGCACTTCCTCCAAGGAACACATAGATCCCGCTCATCTCCTATAGGTCGAAACGGAAGTCGAGCTACCACCTGCGAGCGACCCTTAGATCCTGTGACAGTTGAAGAAGTCACAGGAGTAATAAAATCTCAAAAGAGATCAGCACCGGCCCCGACGGCATTAGCAACAGGGTGCTGAAATCACTCTCAGCGCCACTCGTCTGCCTCCTGCCGGCATTTTCAACGCTCTTCTCTCTAGCTGCTCCTTGCCGGACGCTTTCAAAGAGCACGTTATAGGAATCGCGAAACCAGGGAAACCGCGAATTTTAGCCTCCAGCTATAGACCCATTAGTCTCCTCAGCACACTGGGGAAAGTTTACGAACGAATCATACTGAATCGCCTCCGTAAACACGTGTTCGCAAACAAGCTTCTCCCAGACGAGCAGTTCGGCTTCAGACCCGAACACTCGTCCGCCTATCAGTTACATCGCCTCACAGAATACGTTCTGAAAGGCTTCAACCTCTCAAAAAATCGTAGAACCTCTAACACCGGTGTCCTCTTCTTGGATGTCGTAAAATCGTTTGACAAAGTCTGGCACGACGGCTTGCTTTACAAGCTGTATAAACTCAACGTGCCTGATAGGCTCACTCACATCATCAGAGCCTTTCTTGCCAATCGCCACTTTCGTTATCGAATACAGGGAACACACTCTCTTCGAAGCGCCTCCTGAAGTCCCTCAGGGATCCGTCCTCTCCCCACTCCTCTTTACACTCTTCACGAGTAACATCCCGAAGGACCCAGTAGTTAATACTGCTCTCTTTGCCGATGACACGGCACTTTTCGTCGCCCATTGTAATAAAAGAATTCTCACCAAGATGCTCCAAACAGCCGTCAACCGCTTAGGCGATTGGTTCCGCTTATGGAGAATCGAAGTGAATCCTGAGAAAAGTGTAGCAATATACTTTCAAAGGAACAATTCTCTCAATCGTCAAAACCTAAATCCCCAAAAATCGATAGGTACGATAACTTTATTCGGCCGCCAGATCCCCTGACAATCAACGGCCAAATACCTAGGGGTCACATTCGACAACGGTATGACCTTCGCAAAATACATTCGCAATGTCAGTCGTCGCCTCCACCCGCTAGTTAACAGCAAGAGCAAACTGTCCTTATGACACAAGCTCCATCTTTACAAAGCGTGCGGAAGACCTATCATGTCCTACGCAAGAGTAGTTTTCGCGCTCGCGGCTCATCCTAATTTGTACAACCTCCAAGTCGTCCAAAATAGGTTTCGCAAAACCGAATAGGTCGGCAAAACCGGAGCAAGGTGGTATCAGCGAAACTCCGACCTACACAGGGATTGCCAACTTCCGACGATCTCTGAGTATTTCAAGGAAATGTCTCGGCGATACTTCGAGTGCGTCGAAACACATCCCAACCCGCTAGTGGTAAACGCAGCCACCTACGCCCCGACTCCAAACGTTACGGAAAGTCTCCGGAGGCCCCGTAACGTTTTAATCGAACCCCCAGTTCCGCTAGATTCCGACGGCCCAAATGTCGCGGGCCCGTCACACACAAACACTACACACTCAACAAGCACCGTTAGGACAACGGATAGGACGCACACCTTCACACTGCGTACACACTCTACACCCGTGTTCCTGGGCGGTAAGAACCGCCCAGAACACCAAACGAAACGAGTTAGCCATCAGAGCCGGGGCCCGCCACCCTTGTTCCGACGGCGGTTAGATAACTCAACTATGTCACGATGTGTGTTCACAAATACACAAGATTATTAATTTTAGTGCAACGTCCAACGTCCTGAATCCGATGAAGTTATAAGAGCCAAAAGGCTAACAACACTAACATCATCAGAATCCAGAGACATTGGCAGTATGAACGTCAACAAACGACAATTTTCCAAGCGATAATTGTGTTTTGACATTGACATTGATATGTTTAATTTTATTCAATTTAATGTATTTGTAACATACATTATTCATAAATTTTAGCTTTCCTTCCTATAGATTATACAATTAAACCACGATTTCACGAGTAAATTGAAGGCGTTCGAAGAACTGCCCCAATAATGTGCTTGTAGGTGCAGCGGTTCTTCGAGAGCGCTTCTTACTTAATTTATTTCTAATACGACGGTATACAAGAATCAAACAATGCACATAATATTAATATATAGCATCAGATCACACTTTTTTACTAACACTGAACAAAAGGCCTCCCCCACACAACATTGCCATAGTTACCACGCTTGACAGGCGGGTTGGCGGCCGCAGTTTTTTATTATTATTATGAGTTGTAACCAGAAAGATGCTGCAACTCATCTCCTGTTTCAGTTTCCCTCTTTCGCCTCTTATCACCACCCCACTTAACCCACGGGACGAAGGATGGATGGATATGGATCTTACACCGTCACTATAGAGTCCGCCACGCTGACGTAATGGTGGACTACACTTGTCCTCGAAATATATTAAGATCTAAGATATGTAGATTTATCTCATAATGCTTTCCTTTAATGCGAAGTTTTGGTAAATAAGCATTTAATTAACAATTTAATTGATGCTTTAGGGGCTCGAACTTTATGTAATAAATCTTGAAATAAAATTTAACTTTGATTAGTAACGAACATCGTTTTAACAGGAATTACGCTTCCTACGCAATATGTAAGATAAATATAATCAAGTCGAGAAAATCAGTTATGTTCACAGTGTTAAATTACTCCCTAAAATAAAGTAAACCCAATATTTTTCCTTCTTTTATTCCTAGCAAAGTGAACAGTGGAGTGATTTATCGAGAAAAGAATTATATTACAAAAATATTATGTATTAGACAAACAAGTAGAGAAGTAACTTTTACAGAAAAAGGTCTAACATATAACTTGATAATATTATTATGTTCGTGTTGCGGGCAAAAGTAGAGCGGAATTATATACGATAATAAAAATTATCATCAAATTTAAAATATTTTTAATGAAAATATCAGTTTTAGGTTACTTAAAATGTATAATTATCTAAAAATTTATTATTATCTTTATGCTATCGCCACAAACGCCGGAGTTCCTTAGGGGTCCGTACTCTCCGCACATCTCTTCCTGCTACATATTTTCAATCTGCTTATGTCCGGTATCTATGGGTATGCAGACGACAGCACAGTTGTGGAGAAGTAACAGCCGAATGCCCGGGCCAGACGGCATCAAATCCAGTCCAAAAGAGAAGCTATTGTTGAACGTGCGAATATTTCACTGCAGCCTGTCTGGTCTTCTCTGAACCTCAACTATGGGCGGTTCATTGAGTCCTGGGCCAAAGCAGCCGCAAAGAAACTAGATGTGATTGATTGAAATGAAACTTAGATGTGATTTCATTAAAACCAATCTTGTCAGCCTCGAGCAAAAGGCGCAGAGTAGCCAGACTTTCGGTATTCTATAGGATGCATTACGGAGAGTGTGCGCAGGAATTACATGCTTTAATTCCCCCCTCTTTTTTCCACCATCGGACAACCAGGCGGTCGGCGGGTTTTCACAACCTTGTTGTTGATATTCCACGCATTAGAATCAAATGGTTTTTCGTCTTTCTTAATTCGTATCGCAAAGGAGTGAAATAATTTGACGGCGTCTGCCTTTCCATCCGAATACAATCTAGGCGTCTTTGAGGCAAGAATGAATAGGCTTTTGTTACACTAAAACGGTGCGTTTAACCATCTAGACCTTCATCCATCACTTACCACCAGGTGGGATTGTGGTGAAACACTGGCTTATAATAAGTAAAACAATAAATAATAAACTCGTAAAAGATTTTGAATCTAATTAAAATATTTCATTAAGTCTTCTAGAATTTTAAGTACCAAGTGTAACAAACTAAACTTGCATTGCACGCTCCTATGGTTATAATAATCCTTCAATAATATCTATTAGTAAGTACCTGTAGCACCTGTTTTAGCATTCCGCACGCACACGGAGTGTAAATACTGCAAAGAGATTACCTCCAACCTATGTAACTTTAATAATAATATTGTGAACTTAATTTTCATAAACTTTATTATATAATATTGTGTTTCTTATGTTTTTTTTTTATTGTAAGCTTTGATGTTAAGCCATAACAGTGTTGGCCCGTGACTGATTATTTTGTTACAATAAGGGACGCAGTGCGTATAATGTTTTTCATTACTGGCTAGATAAAACTAATGCTATATACCGGACATTATTATAATATTATATATCTATACATATTAATAAAATTTAAGTGTCTGTCTGTAATATCGAAACAACTGGCTTCTATTTAACTCAGGGGATGATTATTCGCATGCGATTAAGACATGAATAACCATTTTTTAAATTTTTGTCTGTTAGTCCGGTCTAATTTTCGGAATGGCTAAACCAATTGCAATGAAACTTTAAGAACAGATAGAGAGCAATTTCAGAATGGATATAGGCTATAATTTATCCGAAAAAGTTGAAGATATTTTTTTTAAGAAAAAAAGAAAAGTTGATAAAATAAGTGATTATCTTAAATTGAAATAATGCCACATTTATAAATCCTACTAGGCCAAGATTCTTTAAAATATTTGTAGGTACCTAAAGTAATAAATACATATAT